>CM065778.1:118561530-119006530 GCA_033296515.1 Macrochelys suwanniensis | reverse complement strand
TATGGAAACTATTCATGATAAATTAAAAGAAAATTCCTATATTCATAATAAGCCCAGAGCTTTTCAGTTACAGTAGAAGAGATTATAAATTGTCACACTTTTACCGTGGAATGACAAGCAAACTAAAGTTTCAAAACAATATAGGGCTCTGGTTTAAAAATGGTATTTGTTTGCATGTGGCTATGGATAGAGGCTATGGATTTGTGCAGTGCACTAAATGAATTAAGGCTTCTGGTCTCATAATATGCAAAATACGTTATCTTAAAAATAAGTTTAAAATACTGAACAATGCTTTAATTGTAACATATTTTCTGAAATATACAAACCAATGCTGCAGTTGTTTCTTTCCTGTGCTAACGAAAGCATAATGCTTAAAATCATTTACAGTATCTTTAATTCAGATTACACGCGCCAAGGCGATTTAAATCTGATTACCAAATTAGAAGGTTTTAAAACAAATCCTTTTAAATCTGATACTGTTGACTAAAGAGAGAGAGAGAGAAAAAAAGTTCCATAAGCCCGTCACATAAGGTAACGATCCTGCCCCAGAAAGAAAGAGAGTTTTAAACCTTTTTGACAACAAATGCAGCTGCCCCACTATTTTGGACGATATTAAGCGAAAATGAATGCAAATCTGTGTTCAGAAGCCATCTGGCCAGAAATAGGGGAATCAGCTGCTCTTCACAACAGGCTCTGAGGCTGAATCTATTTCAGCTCATTTTCTAGATCATCTGGTCCTGCACCCAAAGCGTGGAAAATACGGTCTTTATCATTCACCAACTTTATCTTTGTTGTCACTATACTGCTGGCTACAAGCTACATGCAATAAGAAACTCACATAGGATGTCTCTGTATTTGTACCATAATAACCGAGCTTGCTTGTAGGGTGCGTATTGTCAAGAAGCAACGTCCCACAAAATCTGAGTTTTCCAGACTGATGTGAGGCAAGGAGCAGCTTGTGTGTGATATTCTTAAAATCTAGATTTATGGTTAGCATGGAGGGCAAGCATGCTCAAACCCGTAGTCTGGAGTCTGAATAAAATAATCAACGTTCATATTTAAAGAGGGGCAAATTGTCCCTCCGTCCGTGTAATTCACACATGGTGACAGAAAAGCTAGTTGCCCGATTAGAAACCTAGCTATGTGTAGTTTGCAGCGTGTTAGAGTGCAGAGTGTAATGGGTGCAGGCGTTCTGCTCATTTGACGCTTAACTTGTATTTAATGTTTTTAACTTTTGAAATCTCAGGCGGATCAGAGAGGCCAGTAGCGTCCTTAGCCAACAAAATAGGTCTGAAAAGAACACATTTTCCTTGGAAACAGCTTGTCTTAAGGAGAAGCTCCGAAATGAGTGTGTCTCGTCTGAGCAGGTACATGACATGTCTAAATTCTGCTTGGGTTCATTCTGGGAAGCGTGGTAGTTACCAAATCTTGATCTTAGAAAAGTTAGTCATGCAGAAGGTGTGTGGATTTCAATGAGATTTGCATGCTGCAGCCAAGACCTCCCGAAGTAACGACCCTCCTCCTTATAGTGTGTGAAGTATTCCTTTTGTGTGAATTTACGGGGTGAGGCTTCAATGATCCCCCACAAATTTGCATTTAAATAGCGACATCAAGCGATTCGCGTGCCACACACCAGTGGGCTCCCAGATGTCAAGCCGAAGTCAGTCAGATGGCCATTGCCCAGCTGTCCTCCTAAACATCATACCAGAGCATGCAGTGACCTTAAAGGCACAGAGCCCTCCCTTGCTTTTCCACTCTCCCGGCTCCAGAATCAGAAAGCACTTTCGGTTTATTCCTTCAGCATATCCCAGTGTACAGACTTCACCTTGTAAAAGCTTGAAAAGGAAATCTCAACATCTACAATAAATCAAGTGTAAGATTCCTTTCCTCCTTCTCCCAATGTTCTAACAACACACAGCGTAATAACACATAATCACATACTGTACATGGCTCTCACAGATTAAAATTGATAGCCTCATTTCCAATGCTGTTATAGGATTCTCCTCAACTTTATTATTTTTTCCTCGGGACAATTCTCTTGGGACTATTATCTTAATCATTTCAAATTTTTGACCTGAAAGAAAACGCTACATTCCGACGTTTTAAATCGTACCATTTTTCACACGTATGCACTTTGTAGTAAATTGCAACACTGGTCTGCATGGTGCGCACATCCAGTGCTGCGCCTTTCCTTATACCAGTGTGTGAGAGCTTCGTTTACCAAAGAAACTTTTTCAGTCGAAAGTTCAGCTGGGAAACTGCAGAAGTGATGACTACACTAGTTTCAGTCTTGTCCTTCGCTAACTTACGATTGCTTTCTTAGAGGGGCAAGTACAGGATGAGAATCAAACTTGCCAACATACATTCTTCAATTTTATTGTTTTAAAGGCGCCTTCATTATTAACGTGTTTGGTTACAGTAGGTGTAATTTATGCCTGATTTAACCGAAACAAATCTCTAACTCTTGTTTCCTGTGTTTCAAAGGAGTTATAAATTCGCGTTTCAGGTATTTTTAATATAGCAATGGCATTCCCAGGTAAAGTAGATTTCCCATTTAGGGGTGGGGGGGAGGGAGGGTTGACCGCTGACTGATATTTCAGAATACAGTTCCCAGTGTAGATTCGAGCGGAAAATACTTAGCTAAGGTTTTAATTAGCATAACATGGTGCAGTTTTTAAGAAATCGACATTAAAGAGAAAGTCTGACCTAATAATACTCCGGCAGTTCCGGCACAAGGTGTTAATGCAGCAAGCAACTGGATTAGGCAGAGGAAATCATCCCTCCGCATCCAGGGCTGGAGTCTTGGGCTCCGGGGCTGTACAGGACATGTGTTCTTTGGCTGCGGGCGCAGAGGTTTGGCGGCCCCTGTTCACAGTTACCGTCTCCTCTCCGGGAGAAGCGACAAGCACAGAGATGCTGGAAAAGATTTCAAGAACTGGAACGGCATCCGACCTACCTGTCTGTGTTTCTTCACTAAATCAAATCCACCACTTCCTTCCAAACAGCTCATAACAACCCCAACACAAAGGGCAAAGTTACAGGGACAAACAAGGAGGACGGTGTAGAGTGGACGTGGGGGATTTAAACAAAAAATCCGTATGCTAAATCGTCCACATAAAGCCATGTGAGCTGGGCAGGTTAAACGTTATCACGGATTTAAGAAACTCTCACTATGTTTTCTCTTACTAGCCTCGCAATTTATTTATTTGTTTGTTTTAGTTCAGATACTTGACTTGGATTCAGATTCTTAAACATCCAGAGCCTCAGGTAAAAACCGAATGAAAATAGGTACGGACTATATATACTTAATCACATAAACCTCGCCCTATAATGTCTGGAGATAATAATATAATAATAAGATACAAAAGTAGGTTTATATAGCTTTACTCTATGTGTGTGTTCTGAGTGCCAAACATTTGTCCTTTCTTTTTGGTGTGCCAGGGAAATAAAATAGTACTTTTCTGTAACTAGGTTAATTATTTGTAACGTAAATGTTATGCGAAAGATGCTTAGGATCTATAAGAACACACGTTTGTTTGTCCCTCCCCTTCCCCACCTCCTCTTGGATCCGGGAAAAAAGGGGGGTCTCAAGTTAATTGTGATGATGGGATATCAGCGAAAGGTAAAGAAAGGCAGGCACCTTTAAAATATTAGATGAGTTTCATTAAGCAAACCAAAAAAAAGTCTGAGCAAGGATGTTTAATTCTATAAGTGAAGAATTTCTATTGTAGAGGAATCGTGCGAAGGTGATGAAGTTTGATAAACAGCGCCTCCTGGGGTGGAGAGAAGAGATTTTCATCTCAAATCAGATCTAGATCGCAAAAAAACCCCAAACCGTATCATACTTCATATTGTCTTATTAGGAATAATGAAATTATATGTTTATCTACCAGTATTTCAGAAAAACTCATCTTTACTGGCCTGGAGTTTTGGCTTTCTTTTTAATAGGTCTTTCAGATCATTTAACTCTACTTAACAAACGGGACATTTGAGAGGGTTGTGTGAGCAAGATATGTAAAGTAATTGTAATATTCTTATGTTTTCTTATATTGCACAAACACTTTTGCCAGCAATATGATTATTTTTTTTCCTGCGTCTAGCTCGGGTTTTAAAGTATAGTTTACACCTTTCCACTGACCTACGACTAACTTCGAAATATATAAAAAGTCATTTTATCTGGCAAATAACGTGCATAGTATGAGAATACCGTTATTTATGAGTAAACAATCCGTTAATCTAAGCAATGATATTTTACACCAAGTAACGTTTAGAAGTGGGCTTCTGGTGCGACGATTATATTCTCTGAAACCCGAACGTTTTTAAACTTAAAAACCCACCCCGGTTTTTTTAAACGTAAACTTTGTCTATAGCTACATCGTGTAGATGACTCTGGCGGTCGTGTGTCAAGGAAAGGGCTTTCTTTAAAGATAAAACTAATCATGTGCGCGGATTGCAAATCAAAAGTAGCATGGAGACACATTGGCACAGAGGTCCGCAGCCTTTAAAACTGTTTGTCACAATGAAGACTGAAAAACAGAAATCAAATATAGAAACGGAGATGAGAACTGCCGAGTTAGGAGGGACCTTGCTGAGAATGGAAAGATTGTTTCACTCGTGCTTATAATAAAGTTTCGCGGCGTTTTAGGAAGTGAGAAACATTTCCTTGCTCAACACACTGCTATGACCCTGAAAGAAATAGCACACAGGCAGTTCATCTGTATCTATTTTAATGACCATTTGTCATTCTCACCATTTGAGCACTGTACCGTACATACCTATTTATTTGTAAACAAACAAACAAAAACTTTCATACAAGAAGTTTGCAAATCGACCAGTTCTCCTTTATGCTACAATGAAATTATAAACTGACCCAAACAAGGATCGATCAGATAATTTCAGATACTATAATTGGCTTTAATTAAACACACTTCGTTCTAATTAACTCTGAAATTTTAGCATGCTTTGGGACGTTGGTGTCTGATTTGATATTGTCAGTCCAGATGTCCTAATAAAATTCAATCCTCCACTCAAGACTTCAATATTCACTAAGAACAAAATGCAAATTAAATGTAAAACCTAAAGTATCGCCAAAGGTATAATCAAGAAAGGTGTCTCAAAACTTCTCACTTTTTATTACGCAGTAGTTAGATTACATCCTAATAAGACCTCTCCTGAATAATATAAATCTTAACTCTTTCATGGGCGAGGATTTTCTCTCGCTCATGCTCTGACCTAAAGGGGATTGGTAACATAATACCCCAATATACAGTAAAATCTTCACGGCACAGTGATAACATCTAATAAAAAGTGTGTCAGTTTAATTCAGAAATGAAAGTCTTGCATTTCCTGGCAGCGTAATTTTTGGACAGTTGCTAATGTTACAGTAGGTTAACAAAAGTTTCAGCTACGAACAACTACTTTGCAGCCAAAGCCAAATGTCCAACAGCTGTTTCAGACCATTATGGAGGATGTATATTTCCTTTTCCGTCAACATAAAGGAAGTCGTGCAATGGGCAAACGCCCGACCCTATGGATAGTTCAGCCAGCTCCAGTAATTAAATAACTGGTAGGGGACACTAAAGTGATATGACAGTAAGTCAAAGAATGAAGATAGTACTCCTGCCCTTGAAAAAAAAAAACCGCACAAGGGCCCCCTTCTTTTAGCATCAGAGCTTTTCATATACTTGGAATTTCTTTGTGCGCAATAACTGTCTTTTAAATAATTAAAACCTTAAAAGCAGGTCCATGATCTGCAAAGTTACACGACACTCTTTCTCTGCAAAGCCTGTTAGAGATACAGTTTAATGGCTATTGGACAGTTTACCTTGGTAAATGTCACTTACTTGTTTTACTTCGGGTTCTTCCAAGATGAGATTTTTTTTATTAAATCAGAACCTTTGCTACATGTACAGACCAGAATAAATACTGCTAAAAAAGAAAGCTAGTCCAACATTAAACATTTGTATGTTTTCCATACTAATGGAGTCACTTAAAGCTGTTGCTAATTTAACTTTTTGAAAAGGCCACACTGTGGTGATTTGCATTTTCTTTAGGATATTGAAATGAAGAGAAAACTGCTGGGCGGTTAGGCTGCCCAGAGCATAGCTGGGGGCCATGCAGAAATAAAAACAGATAAAGAAAAGAAGAAAGAAAGAAACTGGCTTCTCTTCTAGACTATTAATAAGCAATTTGTCCCGCTGAAATTTACATTGCAAAGAAAAACGTGTCCAAGCGTTTGTCTACTGTTTGAGTTCTGTCAGCGCTGTCCAGCCTGTGTGGTGGATAGATACATTTTACCACAAAGCTGATTTATGAGAACGCTTGAACTTTCAGTCCTTATAACTGTTAGGCAGATCCAGCTGCACACGGCCAGGCTGACCATTTATCTGCGTATACATAATCACCTTGTGTTGTTCTGGTATCTTTCGTTTCAAAACGGACTTCTAATTCCACCCTAAATGTTGTCTACAAGCACAGATCACACTCTTGGTGACTAGCTGAACAGTTAGTTTTCAATTCAGCTCTGATTGCTAAACATGTAACTTGTTTCTGAAGTTTATTTTTAAATCAATTTAGTAGTTGTTGGGAAATAAATACATTCTAGTTTAGGTAAACAACAAGTGCTGAGATCGACATTTCTCTCTGCAAAATTTCCCTCTTGTAGCAGAGAAAGGAGTTTGCTGAACTCTATAGAGTGGGGACGGTGTGCCATCTACAGGACACTTTCATTTGCATTTACAGCAGGAATGGCAAAACCCGGGTTTTTCACATAACACCCTTCTTATATTTTGATTGCTGTTTAAGTCACTTATAAAAATTACTTGAATGTTTCTTTGTGCCATTTTGCTTATGAAACATTGATTACTTGTTATTTGAACTTTTAAACATTATATTAAAACTTTAAAAATAATAAAGGCTTTAGCACTGCCTGCAATTTTTAGACATTAGATTAAAAGATATGAAATGTAAAGATAATGCAATTTGATTTGTTAGTCTAACTCTGCGATTTGAGAGTTGATGTCCCCAAAGACCAGGCTAGCTTTTTCCCTTTATTTATTTTTATTAAAACATCAATCTACTCTGGAGCTGGGTGAACTCAGTTTCACCTAGAGAACATAAAATTCTCCATACCAAGGAAATAAGCACCTTTCATAAATCAACAGTATTCCTGACAGATCGATCAATTTTTGGTTGTTAATCCGAAAGGAGGAGTTTTAATTGCTTCTTGCGTTTTAGTTCAGGCACCTTGGCGTTTCAGCCCCTTCAGTACTTGACTCTGTGTTCTTTGCTTTTGTATTCGGGGGGAAAAAGCCAGATTATTCGGTTAAATAACCGAAACCACTGATCAACATAGCGGCATTCCCGATTTTGTACACAGGATTCAAACCCGCTCTGATTCATTAGATCCCACCTATCCTCTGAAATCATATAAACAAAGTAACTATGGGTAACATACAGTGCGCAAAGGACGAATAGTGCAAAGACATCCACATAGAAATATGCACTTAAAATTATTGGAAAGTATCTATTATTGCGAGGTAAGATACATAATATACACATGTACGTATAACCTGTTTGATAGATATAGCAAATTGACAGCAAGTAGCATAACTCTGCTGCCCTGTTTGATCAATCTGTCCCAACCTAATTGTTCGCAGTGCAGCCCAAGGAATGGCTCCTTGCAATTCGGATTTTACGTACCCATCCACACGCACAACCTTGTGCAACTTTCCCTGTGACTTATGCAGAATCAGACCACCCCATGGTCGGGGACACACACACAGACACAGACACAGACACACACACCTTGGAAACCCAATCGCTTACCTTTCACGGGTAATTAGGCAATAGACAGGTTGTCCTACTGACCTCCCCAAACTCAGAAAGGAGGATAGTGTTTATTGTGGAGGAAAGCTGGGCTGAGGAGTGTGTGTGATCTGTGCTATTTAATACATTACTTACCCTACGACAATCTCGGGAAAGCTCTGTGGGGCAAAGTGATGTGCGGCGCGCAGCAGTGCGCAAGCGCCCCCCCTGGTTTAAACAGGAGGGAGGCGGGAGCAGGAGGCTAGAGGGACTGGGCAGAAACAGGGGTGGGGAGGCAGGAGGTTAGGAACGGCAACAAGCCGCTCGAGAAAAGTTTTGGGGCGCCTGCCCTGTAAGGGGCGAGAAGTGCCTGGCAATTCCCGCCCGTGCGCTGGGTCAGCTGGGAGAGAGATCAGCGCCAGGACCGCAGGGTTGATGGATGTAACAGCAGGACTTGTGCCACTTCCCTGGGGAGACACTTTCTCCCACTCTCCCCAATTGGAACTGGCTGCTGTGAATTAGCGAGGGGCAGCTCTGATGAGCAGCGCTTCGCATAGGCAACGCGCAGACCTCCCTTATGGCAAATCAGCCAGGGACACAGAGTAGATGCACAGCAGAGAGCAGCAAGTAGGGCAAATGGCGTGACTTAGCTTGCAGGAAATGCCCGTTCACAAATGTCCTAGACAAAATATTCAGACCAAAAGGGCAAATCTGGTTGCCCGTCTGTTGGGTTAGGGAGAGTGGCATTCGGCCGTTACCAGCTCTGTCTCAAGATGGGACCGTCTGAATGAGGAAGAGAGTGAGATTTTAAATGGCTCACTGAGACACATTGCAAAATCCGTCAGCATCAGAGGCAGAGACTTGAAAAACGGTCTAAAATGAATAGAAACTGAGGAAGTCTGGTCTTCTTCCCCCAAGAGGAGTAAAGCTCGACACGTCAGTCAAGCCTCCACATCTGGCTCCCTTTGGTAGATTTCCCAGCCGGACTTGTTTAAACTTGTTTTGGATAGTAGTATAAAGCACATGTCTCGGTCACACGGCCTTAGCATGCTGCTTCCCTACCAAGTGTATTCCGCTACCAGGAGCTGACGGATGAGCGCTTCAATTTAAGGACAACGTTTGCGGAATAATAGCATGTATTGATATAACACGCGCCTTAACTGTCTCCCATTTTCACACATCTGCACTGATGCTTTGATTACGCTTACAGAATCCGTGCAGAAAATGTATTCTCCCAGCAAGTTTGCACTGGGCACACGTAGTTATCCGAAGTTACCGCTGGCTAGACACTTTACATAAAAGCATTAGGAGACATTTCTAGGAACGTAAGTTGGGTCGTTGCATTGCAGGATTACATCAGAAAGAGCAATTGAAGTTTTATGGGAATGCACACAGACTAAAACTGTTTTTACCAATATTGGCCTGCTTGAATAATCAACTAGTGGAATTTACCATATGGTTAATCATTAACATTTTACTAGCCCCCATATTGTTTAGCCCACAGGAGCATAATGGTGGCATACAAGGAACCTGCTGTATCGCACCATTTTCAACTGCCTCTCGCTTCAAATATTCTCAATCCTCCAGTGCAACCTAAGTGTTTGATTATTCAACAAGGTTAAGAAAAAAAAAACCCTGAAACGATTGTAAAAAGAAAGTGGAACCATGGCGTTATGGCAATGTATTAGTTACTATATTATCATGTGTAACACAAATGTGACCTCAGAGTAGATATGTTAGTTATTTGTGCTTAACATGCTTGAAACCATGGAAAGGAAAACAAAAATCACGCTAATCATTGGAAACCAGGATTTGCGCACTCCTGCTACTTACCTCCTTTGTTGCCCTCTGCATATTTTGTTTACATTTGAACTAGTTGCGTGCCAGTGAAGAGGCGTCTGTGCAGAACTAGAAGCACTCATTGTTTTGACGAGAAGTTTGTGTTATATTTTCTGAATAAATGGTGATAAGACTCTAGATACAATGTTACTTTTTTATATATTAGATTCTATTCAACCTGTCTCTGTACTCTAGAAGACCTCCAACCTAAAGAGCATTTGCTTTACCTGTTTCGACTGTGGTTCTGTTTTGGAGCTTGTGATGAATCTGTAGGATAAATGAAGTATTATACATCGGTATGGAAAGTTTTAGAAAACGTCAAGTTACTTGTTCTTCATCTGCAAAGAAAACAATAGTCTTTAGAACTAAAGGGGATCCATCCTTGAGACTTTACCATATGATTATTGTCATGCTTTAGTAAAATTCATCTCTATGACTTGAGACAATTAGAGAGGCAAGGGGGGTGAGGTAATATCTTTTATTGGACTAACTTCTGTTGGTGAGAGAGACAAGCTTCCCAGCCACATAGAGCTCTTCTTCAGGTCTAGGAAAGATCTCTGTGTGGCGCGCAAGCTTGTTTCTCTCACCAACAGAAGTTGATCTAATAAAAGATATTACCTCACCCACCTTATCTCTGTTATATCCTGGAACCCACATGAATACAGCTACACTGCATACAACATTGAGAGACAATGCTTTTCATCTCCTTAAACCAGGAAAAATCTATTTATCTTGGATATTCAAATGCTCAACAACTCATGATTATATTTATCTTGTAATAGGTTTATTAATTACCATTTAAAACCATTTAACTACATTTTAATTAAGGGTTTAAGAAAAATGCATAAAGACAACTATTTTCCTTGTTGTAAACATAGTGGTTTTCCAGATGTAAATTTTCTTCCCAAAGTAAATATTAAAGGTGATGAATTCTTGTATTCAAAATGTTTTAATAACAGCAAGTTTCTTTTACAACTATTTCTTTAGTCAGTTAGTGTGTTTTCAGCTTCCAGTAATATTAAACACATGAATTTACCCATCTTAACTTTCAACAAAAAACATAGGGGAAAGCAAAACAAAACACTACCACCAACAGGTAGCTATTGGTAAAGCTCTGTTTTAACTATTTAATTTGATTTAGTTTACCTATTTCAAGTGGAGTTGAAACTGATTTTTTTGTTCATGAAAATGAAGAAAAGCAGTGAGGCGCTTAAAAGTTTGTCTTTTTCACCAACAAAAGTTGGTCCAATAAAAACATCTCATCTCATCCCACTTTTCCCTTTCATAAAAAAGGATGACCTTCACAAGTACTGGGTTTCCCAGACTTCTTCCATAAGTTAATATTTGATACTGAAACATATGAGGATGTATAAAGAACATGACTAGCTAGAGCAAATTTTGACTGATGCTGTTCATTTATTTGTTTTTTCTTAGGTTGGTTGAAGATCTTTATTGGTATTGGTTATTCTTTTATGATGGAATTCCTATTGTGATCTTTTAGCAAACTCCACTATGACAGATATCTTAAACTACTATTACATGTTTGGAAGTGATGCATGATTATTTAGTTTGAAGGTATTTGGAACAAAATTATAGTTACAAAATCAGACTGATTATTTAAATAATGGAAAAGGCACAGTTTAGGAATGGAGTTAGGTTTAAGAAATTAAAACTTTTAATGTTAACCCCTGTTATAAACTCAAATAACATCTCCTATGTTTTTCATTATTCTAATGCCAATATTTATTGTTTTGTTTTTAAATTTCAAACATTTATTTAATTTAATGATCATAGAAAGTATCAGGTTGACAGCCTTGGAAACAGAAGATATCTGTTTGCAGCACAGAAGGTATTGCAAGAGGAGCTGCAAAACAAGATTGTTCCACCAGTGTAGCTCAGATCTGACCTGAAGGGACCATCTGTGCAGTGAGAAAGGTAATTCAGCTTAGATTGTAAATTTGTTAGGACAGGATCTCTGCCTTCCTGCATGTTTGTGCAGCACCTAATAATATGAGGTCCTGATTCTGACAGGGACCTTTATGTATAATAAAATGAGTTGTTTCTTTGCTTTTCTGCTAAGGATGCCAGTTCCTTCCAGTTGGGATGTTGTTCTCTCCATTACTGACTGAACAGCCACCAGCTCATTTCAGATAGCCCACTGAACAGCCTTCAGATGATATTGACTTTTGCATTAAGGCTGTCCTGGGTTGGCTTTGCAGCAATCCAGACTGCCAGAGGAGGACTACAGTCTTTTAAAACATTGCTGCATGTGTCTACCACTGCATCTTGTTTGAATGAAATTTCCAATGAATCTGATCAGTTCTTGGTACTGGGGGGCATGGATCAGCATTCACGTTGCACTCCCCGTTAGTACCTGGCCCAAATTGGGGAAGCTAATGATCCAACTAGTAGACCAAATCTGGTGATGAATCCTGGTCACGTGCCACCTGAAGGACTTTGCACATACACTGAGGAAGTCTTGGTACTGGTAACCTATAAGTGTCCTTGCTGTAGCATTTAAAATAGACGTGTGCAAAGATGATAAAGGTAACCTTGGTAGTGCCATGATATTTGAACATGAAAATAGCATGCCAATTAGTCTTTAGTTACCTGCATTTTGGGTGCATAGTGGTAGTTCTGAGCAGGGTGGAGGAACATAATGAACTGACTTTTAATTACCATTTCCCTAAATATATTTTCCTTTCTTAGTATGCTATCCAGCATGTTTTCTCCTCTTAAAATGTAACCAACAGGTAGGCGAAATGGTGAGGCTTTATAAGCCTCTTTGATTAAGGGAGTTCACCTGCTGCTTGTTACTGAGGTTCACAATTTGGGGAACATGTTAAATCCACAGCTGTTGCTGGATGCCAGCCATAGCTATAACCAATATTGCTCTTTAAATCTGTGCTCAGTAAGAAGGGTGCAATGTTTTCTCCTGAATGCGTACCACACAAGTTTTGTATACCTTTGTCATGTTATAATTAGACTCTTGCAATGTTCTGTGCATGGGGTTACTTCTTGGGACCATTCAGAAACTTAAACTAGCGTAGAATGCATGAAAAATAGCCGTTACACCTGTGCTCATCAGTCTGGTTAATCTCCAGGTGGAGTGTTGGTTTTGACCTATAAAGGTCCTACATGGGTTGGGATCTGGCTACCTTTTGATACCTCTACAGGTATGATCAGTAGAGAGACTTTGGCTAATAGTTCCCTGTTTTAAAAAGGTGCTAGAGGCAGGGCATTTTCCATGAGAGGTTATAGAATCTGGAGCTCAGAGCCGGTATTTGTTGCCCCTAATAGGATTATTAGGATGTTCCAGAACAGGTGGGATGAGGGATTTGGAAGGACTGATTGGGTAGGGGGAAATTATTATTTTATGATTAATTGATTTCAAGGATAGTCTATTGTTAGAAAGGTGAGTAGTTTGTATAGAGAGCACTGTTCCCTCTAAGCTGTGCGCGTGTGCGCGCGCACACAGATCCTAAACCCCGCGCACACGGCGAAACACCATGTGCACAAAAGTTTGCACAGAAGCACAACAATTTGCATAGAAGAAATTTTTTGCGCACACGGCCTGTCAAAAATTTGCACAGAAGAAATTTTTTGCGCACACGGCCTGTCAAAAATTAGAGGGAACACTGATAGAGAGTGGTTAAGTTTATATACTTTTATTAGGACTGGCCAGCAAACAACAATTCCAGTTTGTGAAACATTTCAAAGTTTTGAAATTTGATTTTGTTCCACATTGGAATGAAAATGAGGCCTTTCAGAATCTTTTGTGAGATAGGGTTGAGTGTGGAGAAGAGTGAATGACACTCAAAAAACTTACTTGCCTGATGTGTAGGGCCCTGGCCTGGGCTGTGGGAGTCCATAGATTCAAGTCCCTGTGCTGCCTGATTTGGTGTGAAAAATTCTGCTCTGACTCTCTCATTTTGAGCAAAAATGAAAGCCTGGACTTGAGAAATCTTCTTGACAAAATGTTCATCAATATGTTTCCATGAACCATTTTGGTTTTGACAGAAAAAGTTTCCTTGGAAAATGTCTATCGGCTCTAACTCTGATATCGATTTGTAATGTTATATATTTTAATGTTTTATACAAGCAGCTAGAGCTTGGGATAGTTATATTCAAATAAATAAATACAATAATATTTAGAAAGAAGCGTCTTTGACTAACTTGCAGGAATACATCATACCCAGGATAGCAAATCATTCTCAAGAGATTGTATTCAACACCGCCGCAAACTATTCTGTTTTCCTTTGCCCAGAGGTTCAACAGAGTGAGTTCTCCCTCACACTTGCACCTTTGAACTGTAACACACAATGTTGCATTTAGTTGCTGACCATGAAAAAGCCTTTCAACACATTTTAAAATTAATTGTACAAATATTTTTATGCTGTATGTAGAATTGCAAAATCATTTTTTAAATTTTAAATGCAAACCCTTCATTTTTCACATACTCATGTTGCTCGGAAAAGAATTTCTGGTTGTATCAAGGCTTTTAAAACACACCAGAATGATAACATACAGGCAGATATCGGAATAGTCCTAGATGCTAAGAAAGAATATCAGTATCATCATTTCTAAAATTTTTGGGCCCGATTAATCTGTAGCCTTGTTGAAGTCAGAAGTGTTGCATGCAGAATATAATTGGCTCCTTTATTTTTAAAAATCAGCGGATACAGTATATGTCCTCCTGGCCTCTCCCATTCATAAGTTAAATTATCTTGCTTTGGGACTTCTTTCTAAAGGTGGTCAGTTAAGATATTAGAATGGATCTAAAGGAACACATTGATGTTCCCTGTCCATTTATTATTTGCTCATTTTTTAGTGCACCTCGCCCTCTATCAGCAGTTTTCATTCCTCATTCTTTAATCTTAGCTCTAGCTTACAGTGTGTCTTTCAGTGCTGAGGCAGTGAAACTCCATATTTCAGCTCTGCAGGGATGCTATAGAAGTGAGTAGGTAAGTTTCCCCATGGTATAAGCATGTTACCTTTGCAGTTTCACTCTTCCATCAGCCTGGAGCATCTTGTCTACTCCAAATCAGGGTTTTCCTCATGACAGCACATATTTGCTGCTCTTTTACTAGTGGGCATGCAGCAAACATGTTTCAGCATATGTGAAATATATTGTTAATACTTTAAAATTTCAAATTCCATCTGTTATGAGGAAGTTTGAAATCTAGGATAAAGGGTCTTGCATTTTCTGTGAAAAATAAGCATTTATAATTAAATGAACCATCCTACACTAGTCATTCTGCATATTCTATATTAACTCATATCAATTTGTGACTAGAAGTACATAGAATAAGTGTTTGTCTACAACTAATACATTATTGGGATTAATTTGTAATGATAAAGGTCTAATTATAGTGCCTATTTTTAAAGGATTTTATAAAATGCATTTCTGATCTTATTGAACAGTCCTTTATACAGGACTTGCAATAGATTTGTAAGGATACTTGGTTAAAAAAAAAAAGACTACTATTGAATCATAATTAATTATCTAAAAAACTGCATACAATTCTTTGTTTTTAGTTAGTCATGAAATTATTTTCTTTATTTGTTGAAATATTTTACAGCTATTCTTTTTCTGCAGAATGGAAAGTGAGTAAAGCACCATGATAGAAAAGGTCATAATCTCAAAACGGTAAAAAAAAGTAATGTCATCTCCTCTAGTGTTGAAGGTTAAATATTTTAGTGAAAAGTGTCAGGGATGTAAGAGGACATTGACTGAAACAGTGGCCCACTTCCTTAAGTAACTGTCTTTGTGCCACAGTCTTGAATCCCCTAGTTTAAAGACTTATTGGAAATGAGGTCATGAGGTGAGAGGTCATGTACCAGGTGACCAAGAGTTCAAGTTAAAATGTGGCAGCAGCATTCATCAGGGACAGAGCAAACCAAAATCACAAAAACTTCACCAACAGTTACAGAGTCCTGTCAGGCATACAGAAAATAAAATCTGTTCTCTTTGTGTAGCAAAAATTAAAACAAAAATAGGAGCTATAGTAAATGTTTGCCTCTAGGCTTGTTTGCTGGGGGGAAGTCTTATCACCAGATGATAGAGACAGTTGGGACGATGAAGAAAAATGTGTATGGTTTTATAAAAATAACAGTGAGAGAATATAATTTAATATTACTAGTAGAGGATCCCATACTGTGAAAAAAGCATTTTAAAATAAAACCATTATAATCAGAACATATTTACATGATTATGTACTAATAAAAGTATTGATAGCATATATTTTATTTCTAATACACAGAATGTATAATAGATATAAAATAGGTATTCTTTAAATCACATTTGAATTTAGTACATAATTTTCAGCGTTTAGCCAACATTTAGAGTTAACTTTTTTGGTGCATGTAAAATATGAAGAATAATAAATGATAAAATTATAAAACATTGTGAATGTTTGACTGATCAGTTACATTATATATTTTCTTGGTGTGATAAGGTGTATAAACCCAGTACTGGGATTGAAGGGGTTAAAGATGACCTTGCCCAGCCACACATGAAGATCATGCTCCAGATGGAGGTGGAACTTAAAAGGAAGCCAGAAAGCTCAGAAGGGGGCTAAAAAGACAGAGACCTGCTCTGGGAGCTCCTGAGAAGGCACACAGCAGCAGCTTCTCTGGGGAGAGAGGAGCCTACCTGCTGAGCCCACACATGTTAAAGGTGCAGTTTGTACCTTTTCTGATTTACCTTTTGCTATGGACTGCAAAGCCTGGACCAAAGAGATGGGGGTAGGAAGTACCCCAGAGTGGGCAGCCTTAAGGTACTCTTGAGTGCCTGACCTTTGGTGACCCTCACAGGCCCATTGGCTGGAGCACCGTGGATTGTGAGGACCCTGGCTCCCCTTCCAAGCCTCCTCCACATTAAGAAGGAACTGACTCACTAACCACTAGACAATGTTTCCATCAAGCACCAACTTTCACACTTGGTTATATGGTAACCAGATGTGCAAAAGGACTTCTGCATATGCCTGTCCCTTTTAGAGAGAACAGATTCTGGCACATTGTTTCAGGTTCCCAACTAATAACAAGCTTCCAGACTATGACATGACACGATAGGCCTGGGAGTAATGTTCCTGTCTGTTGGCATATGAAAAGAAAAACTAGAAGCGATTCTGAGCAGTTAGGTACTTCAGAACTTGTACGCTGCATGTCACTACAACAATTGTTAGGAATGAGGCGACTGTCATGGAATCTTATAGATTATTCCATTCCATAGCTGCAACGCTAGTGGGCTCCATTGTGCTAATCAGAGTAATAAGGACATTTAACACAAAGATACAAGAGCTAAAGTGCTGAAAACTTCTGGAGAGAAAAGAGTGATGTGACCAGACCTTACAAACTTGATGCTCCAGCCACGGATATGGAAGATATTCACTGGTATTGGCTCTTGTATAACAGGATGCTCCATGGTTAATATTGTTGAAAAATCCAATTGATGGGGACCATTAAATGTACAATTTTCAGTGGCATTATTTGGTTACTGAGGGAGCAGTCCACAGGCAATATTAAATACAATAGTGTCTAAAAGAATCTGCTGTATGGCAGTATCCATTCCCCAGACAACCTTCCATGTCTATATCCATCTGGCAAGGCATCTACTAGAATACTGTTAGCATGATTACTGCTAGTAACCATAATCAATTAACTGCTTGAATTGGATATTTAATTTTTTTAAATATTAGGTACTAAAGCCAGACAGTGACAGTTTCTATTATGTATTAGACATATTGGATTAAAATAGTTCTAACTGTAAAAGCCACCATAATTACTGGATTCTGATCAACTTCAAATATTAAGTACTGTGACAAAGTTCCTCCTCTACCGCGGTGGGTCCTGCGCTTATTGGAGGATTTTGTTTGCCTCAGAGATCTTCCCCTCTAGTAGAATCCACAGTCCAGGTTAACTCCTCCTGTGTCTGATCAGGAGTTGGGAGTTTGGGGGGAACCCGGGCCCGCCCTCTACTCCGGGTTCCAGCCCAGGGCCCTGTGGATTGCAGCTGTTTAGAGTGCCTCCTGGAACAACTGCACGACAGCTACAACTCCCTGGGCTACTTCCCCATGGACTCCTCCCAACACCTTCTTTATCCTCACCACAGGATCTTCCAGCAGTACACCCTCTTACTCTCAGCTCCTAGTGCCTCTTGCTCCCAGCTCCTCACACACAACCTCCTTCCACAGCTCCTGACATGTGCGCCTCACTGACTCACTGGGAGGCTTTTGACTAGTTTTAGCCAGCCCCTGACTGGCTGCAGGTGTCTCAATCAACCTCCCTGCCTTCTGGAAAGTTCTTAATTGGCCCCAGGTGTCTTGATTAACCTGGAGCAACTGCCATAAGGTATCAGGGATTTGTTTAGCCTGGGGCTAACATACTGGTTCCTTACCACTTTCCTATAGCCCTGTGGCCTTGCCCCGTCACATATCCCCCCACTCTGCTCAACACCATAGAGTTGGGCAACTTGGGACGCCAGGCAGTGTGCTCTTGACAGATCATCAGCGTTGCCATGGTGGCATCCAGCCCTGTGCCGTATGCGGAACTGGAAGGGTTGGAGGGATAAGAACCAACTGGTGACCCTTGCATTCTTTTCCCTATTCCGCTGCATCCACTGGAGGGGTGCATGGTCCGTCACAAGAGTAAATCGCCGGCCCATGAGGTAATAACGTAGGGTCTCCATAGCCCATTTGACAGCAAGGCATCCTCTCTCAACTACTGCGTATTTCTGTTCTCTTGGGAAAAGCTTTCTGCTTAGGTAGAGGATCGGGTGTTCCTCTTCTCCCACCATTTGCGACAGAACCGCCGCCAACCCCACCTCGGAAGCGTCTGTTTGCAAAATAAATTCCTTGTTAAAGTCCAGGGCTATGAGTATGGGGTCATTACAAAGGGCCGTCCGAAGGTCTGTGAATGCCCACTCTGCTGCGTCGGTCCACTTCACCATGTCTGGACCTTGGGCTTTCACCAGGTCCGTTAGGGGACTTGCCCTAGTAGCGAAGTGGGGAATAAAACATCGGTAGTAGCCTACCACACCTAGGAATGCGCGGACCTGCTTCTTTCGGGTCGGCCGGGGCCAGTTTTGAATCGCCTCTAGCTTATTCATTTGGGGCTTTACTATGCCCCTTCCTACAATATATCCCAGGTACCTAGCCTCTGCTAGCCCTATGGCACATTTAGCGGGATTAGCAGTGAGGCCAGCCCGCCTTAAGGTGCGCAGTACTGCCTCAACTTTCTCCAAGTGGGTTCCCCAGTCTGGCGTATGGATGACGACATCATCTAGGTATGCGGCTGCATAACTAGTATGGGGGCGCAGCAGCTTATCCATGAGGCGCTGGAATGTGGCCAGGGCCCCATGTAACCCGAAAGGAAGGACTGTATACTGGAATAGCCCATCCGGGGTGGAAAACGCTGTCTTTTCTTTAGCTTCTTTGGTCAGGAGAATCTGCCAATATCCTTTTGTCAGATCCAGTGTAGTCAAGAATCAGGCACTACCCAGTCGGTCAACCAGTTCGTCGATGCGTGGTATGGGGTATGCATCAAATTGGGATACTTCATTCAGTCGGCGGAAGTCATTACAGAATCTTATAGTACTGTCAGGTTTAGGCACTAGAACGATTGGACTGGACCACTGACTCTTGAAGATTCTTCAATAACCCCTAATTCTAACATTTTCTTTACTTCAGCCTTGATTTCTTCTCTTTTGGCTGCTGGGATTCGGTAGGGTCTCAATGTTACCTTGGCTCTGGGGATTGTGCGGATATGGTGATAGGTCTCAGTTGTCCGCCCCGGTTTTGTAGAGAACACATCTCGGTTGCGATTAATCATGTCGTTTGCCTCTATCTTTTGGGTCGGCGTCAAATCAAATGATATCCTTACTTGCTCGTGTAAGTTTTCCTCCTGGGGAAGGGTCTCCTGGGTGACTAAGCATGCTTCTCGATCGTGCCAAGGTTTTAAAAGGTTGATGTGGTAAATTTGCTCTGGTTTCCTGCGGCCTGGCTGCCGCACCTTGTAGTTCACCTCTCCCACGGCTTCGATCACTTCATAGTGTCCCTGCCACTGGGCCAACAGTTTACTTTCTGCTGTGGGCACCAGGACCATCACTCGATCCCCTGGTTGGAATCGTCGAAGCTTTGCTTGGTGGTTATAATGGGTTCGTTGGGTCTCCTGTGCTTTCTCCAAGTGTTCTCGTACAATAGGCATAACTCGAGCTATCCGATTCCTCATCTGCAGCACATGCTCGACTATGTTCCTTCCTGGATTTGGCTCCTCTTCCCAGGTTTCTCTAGCTATATCCAATATGCCCCGGGGGTGGCGCCCGTATAATAGTTCGAACGGAGAGAAACCTGTGGAGGCTTGCGGAACCTCCCGGATGGCGAACATGAGGTAAGGTAATAGGGTATCCCAATCTTTCCCATCCCGGCTCACCACTTTCCTGATCATGGCCTTGAGGGTCCTATTGAACCTTTCCACAAGGCCATCTGTTTGCGGGTGGTATACAGAGGTCCGTAGGGCTTGTACATGGGGTAATGAACAGAGATCTTTCATCAACTTGGACACGAAAGGTGTCCCTTGATCAGTCAATATCTCTTTGGGTAGCCCAACTTGGGCAAAGATCTGTACTAACTCCTTAGCTATGGTTTTGGAAGCCGTGTTGCGTAGGGGAACGGCTTCCGGGTTGCATAGTCCAGTACAACAAGCACATGTTGGTGGCCCCGAGCTGTCTTCTCAAGGGGCCCTATCAGATCCATGGCTATGCATTCAAAAGGAACCTCTATTATTGGAAGAGGTATCAAAGGAGCCCGGAAGTGCGGGCGCGGACTATGTAACTGACACTCCGGACAAGAGGTGCAGTATCGTCGGACATCTTCATGTACTCCTGGCCAGAAGAACCTCTGCAGGATCCGTGCCTGGGTTTTCTCTACCCCTAGGTGTCCTCCAAATAGGTGACTGTGGGCAAGGCTCAATATGACTTTTTGATGTTTTCGTGGCACCAGAAGTTGATGTATCTCTTGCTCCTGCATTTGCACCACACAGTGCAGGAGATCTTTCTTCACTATAAAGTAAGGTCCTGGACCCCGGACCGTCCCATCCACAGGTACTCCATCTATCTCAGCCACCTCTTTCCTGGCGTTATCATATCTAGGGTCCTCTGCCTGGTCTCGCCCGAAAGTCTCTCTTCCGGGACTAACCCGCCCGAGCTCCCAGGGGCCAGCCTCTGTTGCTTCCAACGGCTCACTTCCATCATGGCTGGGGCCAGCCTCCGGCTCACCTTCCATGGTGGTAGTTTCTCTGGCTGCTTGTGTCCGTCTGCCTACTAGGGCGATCTTCTGGCCCTGGGCCAGGATCCGGGTTCCTAAAGCTTTTGCAGCTTTCCTCTCCCTTTTTGTGTTCCGGGTCTTTTGCTGGACTGAGAACAGATCCTGAGAAATCTCAGCGAACATCGGGGGTTGACATTCCCCGGGTGACAAGTCTCTGCCCTCAGGGTCCCCACCTCCCTCCAACCTCTCTGTGGGGAGTAAATTATCAAACCCTGGATAGTCCCTCCCAATGACTACAGGATACGGGAGTTTAGGAACTACACCCACTGTCACCTCAATGGGGTTCCCCTGAACCTCTATCTCCACCTGGATGGTGGGGTAATGGCTTATGGCCCCATGCACGCACGTCACTGCTACGCGTTTGGCTTGTAGCAGCTGGCTACTTTTTACCAGCTTACCCGATATTAGGGTAATTGCACTCGCGGAGTCCACAAGCGCTATAGTCTCTACTCCATTTATCTTCACCAGTCTAGTGTAGTTATGCGGGGCTAATGCGATGCCCGCAAGGTGGATAAGGGAGCACGGGACCTCCCAATCCCCCAAGTTACATTGCACAGGCTCCTCAGTGCTGGGACACTGTGCTGCTATGTGTCCCCACTCACCACATGCATAACATCTATATGGAACCCTAGGCGTTCCCCGGTCTCTTGGTTTGGGAAGTCTATCACAATCTTCTTCCCCCTCAGTGCGCCGACTCTTTATGGCCTCTGGTGGGCCTTCAGTCCCACTCTTTTTCCACCTGGGCCCTCCTGGTGGCCCAGTCACTCGAAATCTAGGGCTTGGTGCTGCTAGTTTAACCCTGGGTTCCGCTTCCTTAACTGGTCGGGTCAGTTCCCTCGCCGTCCTTCGCCTCTCTACCATTGCCACAATCTCGTCATAGGTGGAGGGTTCATTCTGGCTTACCCATGCACGAAGGTCTGGCGGTAGTCCCCTCATGTATCGGTCGATGACCAGAACCTCTAGTATCTCTTCTGGACTCCGGGACTCAGTTTGCAACCACTTTTGTGCGAGATGGATGAGGTCATACAATTGGGATCATGAGGTTTTGTCTTCCTGGTACCTCCACTCATGATACCGCTCGGCCCACACTGCGGTTGTTACCCCAGATCTGGCCAGGATCTCTGCTTTCAGCTGGGGGTAGTCTGCTGCAGCCTCTTCGGGCAGATCATAGTAGGCCTTCTGGGCCTCCCCACACAGGAATGGGGCGAGGATGCCAGACCACTGATCTCGAGGCCAGGCCTCCCGTAGGGCTGGCTTCTCAAAGGCCAGGAGATATGCCTCTATGTCATCGTTCCCTGTCATTTTCTGCAGGCAATTGCTGGCCCGTATGTGCCGTGTCCCATCATGGCCATGGTTCATCTCTGTAAGGGCCTTCAATTGGTTTACCAGTTCCCGCCACATAGTACGGTCTTGAGCGGCCTGGTCCATCAACAGGCAATTGGTCTCCTGCTGCAGCCATACTGCCTCCTGTTGGGCAGCTGCCTGGACACGGGTAGCCTCCTGCTGGGCAGCCGTGGCTTGTATCAGTGCCCGTACTACCTCTTCCATTGTGCTGAAAAAAAGAAATAAAAAAAAATAAACCCGCTCCCCCTGTTTTTTTTAAACACCCCTCTTCTTCCGCCGCGCTGTGCACACCAAATCCCACCCCTGTCACCAGTTGTGACAAAGTTCCTCCTCTACCTCGGTGGGTCCTGCACTTATTGGCGGATTTTGCTTGCCTCAGAGATCTTCCCCTTTAGTAGAATCCACAGTCCAGGTTAACTCCTCCTGTGTCTGATCAGGAGTTGGGAGTTTGGGGGGAACCCGGGCCCGCCCTCTACTCCGGGTTCCAGCCCAGGGCCCTGTGGAGTGCAGCTGTTTAGAGTTCCTCCTGGAACAACTGCACGACAGCTACAACTCCCTGGGCTACTTCCCCATAGACTCCTCCCAACACCTTCTTTATCCTCACCACAGGATCTTCCAGTAGTACGCCCTCTTAGTCTCAGCTCCTAGTGCCTCTTGCTCCTAGCTCCTCACATGCAACCTCCTTCCACAGCTCCTGACATGTGCGCCTCACTGACTCATTGGGAGGCTTTTGACTAGTTTCAGCCAGCCCCTGACTGGCTGCAGGTGTCTCAATCAACCTCCCTGCCTTCTGGAAAGTTCTTAATTGGCCCCAGGTGTCTTGATTAACCTGGAGCAACTACCATAAGGTATCAGGGATTTGTTTAGCCTGGGGCTAACATACTGGTTCCTTACCACTTTCCTATAGCCCTCTGGCCTTGCCTCATCACAGGACATACAGATTTCACTCTTGGAACATAATAAATGAAAATGACACCCCTCACCCCAAGTTTTACTACTACAATAGATTAGATATGCACTTCTGTTCAAAGGATATTTTCTCTACGCCATATATTAAGAAAGCGGACACCTCCAGTTTAAGGAATGAATATTTGCTGGGTGTAAGCAAGCCAGCCAGCGAAGTAGGCTGTGAGGAAAATGAAATGCTGAAGGAGCTCCTTTCACTTTAAGCAAAGCAACTGATCCCACATGTAAACAGGACATATGCATCAGGAGGGTTGGTCCATTGATTTCCAGTCCCATGCTTTTTCTGTTTACCAGGCGTGATCTCAACACAGCCCTTGAACAATTTCAGTCGGCCTTTTTGTTTGTACTAATTCTGTCTTTCAGGCTCTTTTGCATCTTTTCCCTCATCAACATTTATTGTTATATGTTATTGTGACACTATATAAAACTTTCTCACAGTTGAGCTCACAATTAAGGTAAATTTGCAGACCTACATCAAGCCCCACCTCTCATTTTATGCCATGGTTTAGAAAAGATCTTCTTTTATAGTAATAATTTTACACTGTGAAATAATGAACAAAATATACTTTACAAAATCATGCCCTGGGCTCTTTTCTAGAATATTAGAGCAGCACCGGGGCTGGCCATCATGGAACTTAAAAAAAAAAGTTTCAAAAATGATTACAATCATTTATTTCCACAATGTCTCTCTCACTCTTGCTACCAGAGGCATTCAATACTTTCTTAACTGTAGGGTTCTCCCACTTTCAACAGAAGCATCTGCAGGCACTAATTTTTTGTGGGTATTAATTCTATTTCTCTATATAATATCAACAATATTTTTGGAAAATGAAAATTTCCAGTTGATGAATTTCCTGATTGTGCTATTGTTTCATACTCTTCTGTAGAACTCCTGGGCAGTTCAGTTGCTAATTGCATCTGTAAAGTTGACCTGACATTATTCAACAACAGAATACACTGTTACGCAATTTGTCTCAAACACCTAATGCACAAAAAAGGAAGACATTGATTAGAATTTATTAATAGTTCTTTTATTCAGTCTTTATAATATAAACACAAACCTGTCACAATTTACATCCTGCCTCCATCTATGTAACTTACAAATATTATTGTGAGGGAATAATATGCAATTTTTAAAATATGGACCCTCCCTCTATTCCAAATATTCTGTTTCAGAAACCAATTTACCCTGAAATTAAATCTACAAGTGTTCAGTGGGTCTGGACGCCTAACCTCAGATTCTTCTTAAATTCCTGTTTCATCTTATTCTCTTGCCATTAATTCCAAGGAAGCAATATTATTTAGGTGTGGAAACTCTTCATGCATCCCTCATTTCTTATGTGGTTTCAGCACACCCTTCCCCAGCTGCTTTGAGATTGGAGGGGCTTTTACCCATTATATGCTCTGCTTATCCAACAAACTTTATAGACATTCACTTTCTTATAATTAAAGCACAGCAGGAGAAGCCATCCCCAGGTGCTGGTTGTGGGATGCTGGGAGAAATAATCACCCTTGAGGTTTTGTAATTGTCTCCCTAAGTATATGAAAGAAACCAGGGCAGAGCTTAGAGAAGTTATATTTTATTATGATAGGAAATACCTTTCTTTTAGTAGTGATTAACACTCTTTTGACTAGTGTATAAATACATTTATATGTAGTTTTAAAAATGCAGATACATTTTAACCTGACAGTGAGGGAGAATCCACAACAGCCTTTGATAAGTACTTCCAATGGTTAATTAACCTCACTGTTTAAAATTTCCACCTTATTTCTAGTCTAAATTTTATAGCTTCAACTCCTAGTCATTGGGTCATGTTATACCTTTGTTTACTAGATTGAAGAGCCCTCTATTATCAAATTTCTGTTCCTCATGTAGCTAGATCATCATCAAGTCACACCGTAATTTTCTCTTTGTTAGGATTAAGAGATTACATTTATTGAGTCTTTCCCTATAAGGCATGTTTTCCAAGCCTTTAATCAGTCTCAGGGCTCTTCTCTGAATGCTTTTCAATTTTTCAACATCTTTCTTGAAGTGTGCGCTTAGTATTCCAGTATGACCATGTGACCAGGCTGAGTACAAAGCAAAAAGTAAAAGGCAGGTGCTGTTGCTTAATCTGTGAATGACCTGCTTGAGAGCCAGGAGGACTGCAACTATTAGGTCCCTCCAGATAAGGGCAGGCCTAAGAGGATATGGTTGGGAATCAGTGAGTGGGCCTGGGGCCATCTGAGTGAAACTGTGGAGAGCTCCCCTAGCTGCAGTAGAGCTTGGGGAACTGTTGCGTGCAGTTGGATACAGGCAAGAAGATTTACTGAGTTTGTGGAAAGGTTTGGGAAAATTGAGGGGAATGCTTGAGACTCTGGGAACTGACTGATCTGAGGGGAAGGAGCCTCAAAATGAGAGCATCTCCTTTGCAAGAGAAATGACACCCAGCTGTGGAGACTTTGGCTGGAAATTTAAAATGTGGGCTGTGTGTTCATGATTGTATGGAAAGGTGGAATGTGAGGCAGTAGCCATACACTGACAATGGGGTAGTGAAGCACTCTGTGATAGTGCTAGATCCTGACATCCCCATATGGAAAAATCTGTCAGAGTATGTTTACATTGCAATTAAAAACCTGCAGCTGGCCTGTACCAGCTGACTTGGGCCAGTTGTAGGTTTTTAATTGCAGTGTAGACATACCTTCTCTGACCTCAGGACTGGACTATATATGTATATTTGTTAAGTCAGAAAATGGGTCAGACTTTCTAGTGTGGTTACTTTGCACTGCACCAACAGAAGAAAGTGGCTACAGAGCTGGT
Organism: Macrochelys suwanniensis; assembly: GCA_033296515.1. Classification (NCBI taxonomy): domain Eukaryota; kingdom Metazoa; phylum Chordata; order Testudines; family Chelydridae; genus Macrochelys; species Macrochelys suwanniensis. Next base: position 118,980,451 of record CM065778.1, on the reverse strand, counting down.
GTAGTTGGCTCTGGGAAGATCACTCCAGTGTAAGGGTGATTATCCAGTAAAGAAGGACCCACCTAGACTAGACTGCTACAGCTCACACCATGCCTGCTGCCAGATCAGGGGACTGGTAGTCTTGGGATTGCAAGAATGCAAATGTGAGCAATATGCTACCTTTGTACACCCTCAGAATCCCACATAAATCCATAGCATGGATAATCCATAATACCCAGTGGACTGAATGCCAAAAGGAGCTGACCATGTGAAACTTCCATAGAAAACAATGAAAGTTGCAGGTGTTAAACACTTCTCAAGATCTGGCCCATTGTACTTATTAAAGCTGTTACTCTACATGTGCAAAACAAGTTTTCAAACATCACCTATAGGGCTATATTTTTTAACTGAGTTGTAAAAAGTTTTGCATGTCTCTTAAAATACTTTTCTTTGGATGAATGAACGCAAAATAGTATCTACAGGGAAAGCTCGTTAACTCCTCACCAACTTCAAGGCTGAGACATTTTAATAAAAGTTTCAGAAAATATTTACCCCAAGAATAAATATAAGCTGTGAAAATCATGGTCTTTCATCCAAATACTAGACTATCTCCCAGCTACAGGACATTTTGGGCGCTAATAAAGGGCATACTTGCTAGTATTTTTTTAATGCCATATGCTTCTTGGCATGAAGCAGAGAAGTACAGGCAGCCCGTTCAAATGGCAGAAGCTGCAGAGAAGAAGGTTCTCATACCAACAGTGGTGAGACTGAATGAAGAGACTTTAAGAAGGATGCAATACACAAGAGGAGGAAAGAGAGGCATTGTCCTGGACCTATGCTGGGAGCCCTGGTTGGTTTTAAATATAAGGACAATTTTTGACCACTAGCAGCATAGATTAATTACTAGCAGGGCAATAATGGCCTCATAAATTAGCTACAGTCCACAGGAAGGTTTGGCATCATCTTGTTCTGTGTGGCTTTGGGGTATATGTTTTGGATTAGGAAAACTTGACTGTTGTCATTGTTTACAAGCTCCATGACCACTGGGTTAAGGAATCATGACTTAATATCTGTACATGATAATGCACAGAGTATTAGCAAAAAGGGAGGGAACTAGAAAACCTGGATGAAAAATCTTGGCAATATATAACCAGCATCTAAAGAGTTTTGTGTCTAAATTTCTTCTGTATGGATTAGAGCAACTAATGCACAAATCATTTAAAGCTGTTCTTCTGCCACATATGACTGGTTATTCATGGTTGCTGAGTCGTGCTGACAGCTTCATATTAAAAAGTACACATAGGCAAGTCTCACCATCACCATCCATCTCCTCATGCAGAGAAAAGAAGCAGAGGCTGTGTTTGCAAGCTCCTTGCATCTTCTGAAGTGTTGAGCTAAACTATTTTCAGTTGGGTTAGCACTGAACTTAAGTGTGGCTTTTGGACTGTGAGCACAGGAAGGAGAGCACTTTCCTAACTACCTCTAAGCAGATTAGGAAATGGTTTAGCAGTAGCCAGCAATTGCAACAGCTGCTGTGTGAGACCAGATTTTGGAATTTGGCCTTGATTAGTAGCTAGTTTGTTTTTTGATATATTCTGGGGCTCAGAATAAATGCTTATTATCAACTTTTCTTGCTTACTGTAAGTTTTGGTTCTGATTGGTTTAGCTTTGGCAACTGACGTCCCAGACCAGGTGAGATGGTGACTTTATTTGAAAGTGTGGCTATTATAAGTGGGTAATATTTATCACCTGAAGGGTTTTGTGTTTTGCTTTGCTTTGCATTTGGCAGTTTTAGTTTAGGCACAAATCACAGGGTAGGGAGCCAGGACTGCTGGGTTCTATTCTTGTCTCTGCCACTGACTAACTCTGTGACCCAGAGTAAGTATTACATCTCTGTATTTGTTTCTCTACCTGAAAAAAATCTCTACCTAATTTTGTAAAACATATTGAGCCCTACAGATGAAGAGTGCTAATGCTGGATGACCTGCCCTTTTAAGGGGTTTAAACACTAGCTCTGACCTGTGCCTGGTGAAAGAAATCAGGTGACTGTGAGCAGTTAAGTATAAGGACCAGCTTGCAGGCAGGAGGGTTGGGAGTAACATTTGTTGAAAGGCACTGCAGCAATGGGGTACTGTCTATTGGCATCTCTCTGCTGAAAGGATGCTGGTGAAGAAGCAGCCTAGGAAGGAACTAGGGAGGAGGCCTAGAAGGTGGGTTACAGAAGGACCTTGGAGAGGGGTTTGTGTACTAGGGAGCCAAAGGTGAAGGCCTGATAGGTCAGGGGCTTGGGCACCACAGGAAGTGGTCCTTACAAACAGCAAAGTAATAAAATGTAGGGAAGACTGCTGTTCACAGTTTAGAGGCAGGCACCCCAGAGGCTTCCCTCTACATGGTGCCATGAGAGAACTGGCAACACCTGTGTTGAGGGGGAAAGGAATATTGAATCTAGAATAGGCTGATTAAGGGTTGTGTCTGTTTTGTTTGGGATCTTTTCTTTTGCTGGGAAGAAGAAGCCTTTTTACTTTGTCTAGAGAGCCACCAACTCAATGGAGCACCCAACTATTTGAGAGTGACCTGATGTGGGACAAGAAAAACACGATTACAAGACCCACGGATTATTAATTAAATTATCTAGGGAAAGGTTGTAAATACTCCTTATGTGGCTCTATGGGTGGGCTAGGGGGTATAAGCAACAAGCAACTTCCTCTTCAGCCCACCTGTGCCCAACTCTCTTGCGTTACCCATGTAAGGGCTAGCCAGCATTGCAGTCCTTGCATATGGAGAAAAGCAGGGAATGCTACTGGGATGCTTTCTCCAACTCCACCCATGTAATTCTCTTGCTAGGAGCACCATGGGGTAGGTGGAGCCATGACTCTGCCTCTTCCATGCACAGCTGCTTGCATACTTTCTGAATGCTCTCCCCTAAATGTCACTGAGGTGCTCTTAGAGGCATTCTACCTCTTGGGGAGGGATGCTTCCAGTGCAGCTCCCCAATATTCCTTATGGTCTAGATGTCACAATCTAGCTCTTATAATACAAACTCTTTATAGGACTGTAACTTGTTGTATGGACAGGGATGACTACACACTTTGGGCAATATATATAATACATTATTACTTCAGTGATATTACTCTGATTTGTCCCAGTGTAACTGAGATGAGAAGCTGGCACATAGAGGTGGAAGAGAGATGTTGCAGCTTACTTTAAGGATAAATTGAGTCTCTTAGGCACATCCCAGCAATAAAGGTAGGGTGACCAGATGTCCTGATTTTATAGGGACTGTCCTGATATTTGGGGCTTTTTCTTATATAGGCTCCTGTTACCCCCCGCTGTCACTCCATTGAAGGTGGCAGGTCATATAGTTGCTTTAGTGTTTGAAAAGAGATGAAGTCCTTTACCTTGACTAATTGGGAAATCCATATAATGCCCTTGCTCTTCTAAATTATAGTATTTTCCTTCCATTTGTAAGTCTGGATTACCCCAGATAGGTGGTTTTGCCTGATGGTGAGGATGAAATTGGTATCTCTCAGCTAGGATAGTCCAGACCCTTTGCGCAGCCACCATGGCAGGCACTTTATTTTTCTCCATCAGACTAAAAGAGGAACCAAGGAGACCTGCAGGGAGAATTGGATGCATTAATACCCATTTGATTGCTATCTGTATGGGCAAAAAAGGTGTTAGCATGCTGGAACCAATTTGACATCTGTGACTTGATAAAAGCATAATAGTAATTTTGTAAGTCTGGGAGCCCAAACTCTTCCTTGGCTATAGGGTGCTGGATAAGTGATATTTGTGGGCATTGATCAGGGCCCCATAGAAAGGCTGTAATACTGTTATTACATTTCCAAAAAGAAGACAGAGGGTATACTTTAAGTTTTAGTTTCAAGCAATCTTAAACTGTCGCAATAAATATATGGAATAGATGAGCAGAAATCTTATTGCTAGCTGGCCAAAAGTAGTATTTCATAGCAATGCTTATTTATATAATCAGGAAAGTGTTCCAAACGGTTTAGAGTTTACAATCTAATGATAGTGTTTTTATTGCATTGTTCTATTTTGTATCCACAAACACAGACTGATATATGGTCATTACAGTTGAAATGCCTCAAATATGTAATCATAGGGCTATAATTTAATGGTTGTGAGGCCATAGCCATGAAGTATGACCTTTATGCAGAATAAGAAAACCCAGACCAACTATTATGGTGTCTCAACTAGTAGAATTCTGGTATGCAAATGACCTCATGTAACCACTGATGTCACAATCTATCCCAGCCTCCATCATCATAATTCTCTCAAACTACCTACAAAGCTTTTTTTTCCCCTTTCTTTTTAGTAAGAAAGTAAGATATTTCCATCTGGCACACTGAACAATAGAGGATAAGGGGCTAAAATGTGATTTAAAATGAAATACTTAGCAGTGGAATTTAACCCCCAATATGATTTCATATTGATATAAACATACAAGTCAATACACATTGATTTAAATATAGCTGTTATTATCCTTCGTGTCATTCCACTACCATTCAAAATGAATTATCTTGTAGAGATCTCAAAATACAGCTTTACGTGTAAAATATGGAAATAAACATGGAGATGCACGGGACACTTTATGATTAAAATGTTTCACTAAAGTCCTAAAGGAAAAGTGCTTATAAGCTTCCTTCTCTATTAGTACATATTAAATAGAATGTTCCCCTCATCATAATATGTTTCACTGATAAAGACAAGGATACATTTTACTTGCCTTACTCAAACAACTGTTTCATAAATCTACTCACCTAACGAAGATGAGCAGGATTCGGTCCACAAATATTAAGTTCTGTTTGTTCCATGTAGAAATTGATATTTCACATCACATTATGGATTTTTACATTGGACATTTTCTTCATTTCCTGTTTTACAAAGCAGTGTAATATAGATGCTACATATAATCAATAAAACTGTTACAATGGTGTATTACATTTGCATATACCGTATATAATTCTAATTTCTAGAAGAATAATCAAAGGATTAGATAAAATACAGAGTTTATTTTTCTTGCAAGCTAAACTTAGATACAGTACGTGGTTTTCTTGCTGGTACATTTCTTACCTTGTAAAGAACATGGCGGTACTAATGAATGATGACTTGGTGAACGTCTTAGACAAGATGAATATTGTTATAGTGGAAATTATCTGTATTTTTTTGTCCTGCTTTGCTCACTTTTGAAAAACAGAGGCTTTGGCTTGAATGGATCTGATCTGGGTTGTTTGAGACACTAACTGTATTTTTTGCATCCATAACTCTTTAAATTGTCCCTAAATGTGTACTAACAGATCCTGCTAGGGTGGTTAAAATACAAAAACAATTGGCTTTAAAACGAGAGAATTTTGAAGGAAAATATTGTTCCGTGTCTCTTACTAAAATAAAATGATTTTGAATGATCTTATCAGGCTTTGCAGGCCTGCCATCTACTGGTTACTTTTAATTTTTTTTAACCAGCCGGAGTTCATGGTGACTAAAATGTAAGCCTCCATGGAAATGTCTCAAACTTTCTTTATTGAGCTACAGGAGCTGAGACTAGGGAGAACGTATTCTGCTGTATTGGGCAGCATATGTACATGATAGGCATAAATTATACCTAAAACTAACAGAGGACCAGAATGGAAAAATCATACTTGATAAGCTTTTTGGCTTATTTCTCTTTTTAGATTGCACATCTTTTTAACTGTGTAAATAGCATACATTCATCTATGGATCAAAACTTTCATAATAGCAACAGAAAAAATACCTTGTTCGAGATCTGCTTTTGATCCAGGTCAGCTTCCACCTCCCTCTTGTGAAGCAGCATAGCACAGTGGCTACGTTTGACTATTTTTAAATTATGCATGTAGTGGGCTTAATGAATATCACTTTAGATCTCAACAACATATTTGCTTTTCATTCACAACTGATCCAGATGTTAAAACTTACTAGTGACAGATAATATCCAAACACACTCAGCTCTAGAAATAAAATAGTAAAGGCTATATTTCTAAATATATCATTGATAGTTTATTAGATAACTGGTATTTCCTCTTCATTAGCTGCTTTTCACCTAAGGATTTGGGAATTCCAATCTTCTTCCCCAGGTTCCTGTTTTATGAACCCAATCCGCAGTTTTTACTAAATCCTAGTGAAATTAATGGATACTTGGTCAAAATACAGATCATGTTAGCACTGCAGGATTTATATAATCTGATCATATGAGAAGAAATGAATTTCAAGGTCTAGGAAAACCTAAAGGATCCCCTCCCTTAGTGACATTCTGCAATGTTATCTACTCAGGCTCTCTTCTTTAATAATTTTTCATTTTTAAAACTTGTTCCTGCTCAGTTATTCATTTTTGGTGAGAAAACATGGCTGTATTCAAGAAACAGGCGGCTTAACATATGAAGCCCTTACTAATGAAGGGAGCAATACTTTTTTTCTTTAAAGATGCAATAAACTACAACATTAATGGATTCCTTTATTTGAGCATATAGCTAATAGATCTGTGAGAACCTAGTGACCACTGTGAAGATTTACGCTGCACACTACACCAGTAGCAGAGCTAGAACCCCTGTCCTACTGCTGCAAAAACAAAAGCTACTATCGCTTGCGCTAAATGAAAACATCACTTTCTGGTTTCAGTAGAGGGTCTATGGGATATAGTTAAGCTGTTTTGATTCTATCCCACAGATGGCGGTAGTGTACACATAAACAAGTTCATTACAACAGAAACAACATTCATGCATAAAAGGTTGAGTCAAATGCTGCCTTGAAGTCAAACATCTGTGTGTATGTGGGGGGGGATTAATGGGGAGGTAGACTTCAGCCATCATCTGAGCCATACTATTGGTATAGGGATGAATGTTTCACAGAAAGACGGCATGATACTCTTCTAAGCAAGAGCAATGAGTGTGTCCTTAGTGCTGCTGTTGGCTAGTGCTTGTGGCTGATGACAGTGGGCTTAACAGCAGGACATGCTCCTCTTACTAGAGATCATGGCTCTGGGGAGATGTGGTGTATGCCTTGCTGTAAAGTGTGCATACTTCCCAGAGTGCATGAGTGTGCTTTGGCAGGACCCTACCCTTACTCACAAAGGGGAGAGTAGAAATAAAAGCTCCCTACATATTCTCCCATTGTACACCAGAAAAGCACAGGGCAGGATTTTTCCATAGGCTTGCTGTATGTGGCTTTCTGAGTTATCTAATACCTCAACCTTGCTGCACCAAAACAGCCCTTATGCACAATAACTCCTGCTAGAAAGAAGTGTGAGTTCTACATGAAAAGGGCTACAAGGATACGGGACATCAGCCATTGAAACTGTTCGTTGCTATGTGCGCTCCGGGGCTATGAATGTTCATTTATCCTTTAATTATTCCTTTCTCAAATGTTATGAATACAATTTTAAAGTTTTAAAGTTCTCAAGTATTCTAGATCTCAGTAAAATAAAAGAGAGTATGGATACTGCAATGTGTGCTTTTTTGTTGATGGGCTTGATTCTGCAAACACTTATCCATTAACTTAAATGAGCTTACTCACATGTACAAACGATTGAAAGATCAAGTCCTATTAGTGAAAACTTTTACCACTCAAAAGTGAACTCAGCTTACTGTACAAATCATTATACTTTGGGGTCATATTTTCTCCTGTCTGAATTATAAACTAAAATAATAGCTAAGTTGGGAACAGCTTTGTTATCCTTTTGTTCTGGTTTTTTTTTCTTTTCCCCAAGGCTTTTGTTAATTTTAGTTAGTTGTATGCTATGTGACAGGTGGGTTTTTTTGTTGCTGTTAAATGCTTGTATGTGGAAAAACCTGTTCAGGAATTGGAACAAAGAATTAAAAGGTCTAAATAACAAATAATAAAGATTGTTCAAGTCCTCTTTTTGTCTCATATATATCTTAATTTGGATCTAGAGAGGAAGGCTTAGTTAGAGAACTGTTAGAACCAACATATTTCAAATAATGTTACCCTTACTGAAAGTAGAGTTTGAAACTCCTAGAGTGAAATTGTGGCCCCAGTGAAGTAAATGGGAGTTTCCGCACCGACTTCAAAACTTGAACTGCTGTAAGAAATCAATGATGAACACACAAAGAGCTGCTGCAACCTTAATTCCTGCCCTGGACAAATTCTTGCTATTCAAACTTGCTGTCTGCCAAATTCTGCCTTCAGACACATATCCAAAACTCCAGCTGAAGCCTAGGTGAGTTGTGTACATGTATAGAAGGGCAGATTCTGACCCTGTGAGAATACTGTGAAGGAAAGACAAACATTTGTTTAGTGTGAGTGATATAGCAGTCATTTCACCAGACTCTAAACATAGTTTTCCAGATCCTAAGCTGTGAGTAAGGAGAGCTCAGCATAGGCAAATGCAAAGGCAGCTCTGACCCTGGGACCACCTGGGTGTTGGTCCAGTATTTGATGTAGATCACAGCCTGAAAACTGCTCTAATTTATGCTAGTTGCCAACAACCTGAAGGACTGTTTTTTGGTATCCTGAGTGTAGGGATGCTGGCTGCCTTCTTTCCCTAAGCCAGGCTCTCTACCACTGCTGCCAGGAGGAGTGCTGGTGTGAGAGTTGTTATGGCTCTACACCTGAAGATCTCCTTACACTGGGAGAATCCTCTTGCGGCTCAATTAGCCAGGGCAGGATCTCAGCCAATGAATGTAATCCTTTCATTGATAAAGGTTTTTAAGGCTTAATGCAATATGCATCTGTTTAATCTTACATTTCCTGTAGTCTGGTAGCTTCAAGGATGTTTTCTTTGTTAAGGGATTGGGGTGGTAGTGATGAGGATGGGTTGTTTGTAGCCATCTTGTTGGCAACAGTTGTTTCCTTGGTCTGACTCTGTGTGAAAACATACCCAAATAATGTATTGAAAGGTGCAAAATAAATAGGGACTCAGGTTTACAATTTAACTAAATATCTAAATGAAAAGAGATGCACTGTACATGTTCTAAAGTGCCAGTCTGAGGCCTACTGAAGCCAACAGCTATTTTGCCACTGAATTCAGTGGGTGTTGGATCAGGCATGTATTTTCAGGACTATAACCATAGTATTTAAATCATAAACTCAGTACTTTGCAATTTGTATAATCTTTTGCAGTCAATGTTACTTGAAACAAAATTTATGATGGAGCTGGTTTGAAAATACTGTTTGCTCACACATCTTTTCTTGCATAGCCAGTGGCTACACTAACATACATCACCTGAAGAGGTGGATATACCGATAAGTATAAGAGAAATGAGAACACCACATTACAAAAGTATTAGTTGTGGTACATCTCTATGTTCATGTCTGCTCTATGTGGTCAGTGAAGGAATTGGGAAGAGGGGAGTTGGTATTAGAGAGACATTTAGGGTGAAATTCTTGTCCCTCTGAAGTCAATGGCAAAACTCCCATGATGTTTGGGTGGAGATGGAGAAGAAAAAGATGGGTGGGGGGAAATGTTGAGGGAATACATCCTGGGGAAAAGTGGTTTGTCTGTTTTAACTTATCCCACAACATACCTACAATGTGTTTGGAAAACAATTTTTCTCCAATAAATTGCATTGTCCAGACTATTAGTATCCAGTATATTTAGAGTGCACTGCATATTATGTAACATAACCTAAGAAGACTAGACAACTTATCAACTACCAGAGTTAAAAAAGGCATGGGGTTGATACCATGTTCTTTTTGCCTGAAGTGGATGCTACAGAATCATTCTTTAATGGAAATGTTGTAATGAAGGGGCAAGTTCCACATCTGTTAGTTACAAGTCTGAGTTTCCTGTCAAACTGGGAGGGTGTATCAAGTCTGTCCTGGGTTTGCTGCTAGTCAATATTTTCATTAATGTCTTGGATAATGGAATGGAGACAGTGCTTATAAAATTTGCAGATGACACCAAGATGAGAGGGACTGCAAGCACTTTGGAGGACAGAATTAGAATTAAAAATGATCTTGATAAATTGGATAATTGGTCTGAATTCAACAAGATGAAATCTAGTAAAGACAAATGCAAAGTACTACACCTTGGAAGGACAAATCAAATGTACAACTACAAAAATGGAGAATAACTGGCTAGGCAGTAGTATTGCAGAACAGGATCTGTGGGTTGTTGTGCATTACAAATTGATTATGAGCCAATAATGCAATGAAGTTGCAAAGAAAAGGCTAATATCATTTGAGGTGTATTATCAGGAGTGTCATATGTAAAATATGGGAAGTAATAGTCCCACTCTGCTCTGCGGAGGCCTCATCTGGAGTACGGTGCGAAGTTAAGGGAGCCACACTGTAAGAAAGATGTGGACAAAGTGGAGAGAGTCAAGAGGAGAGCCACACAAGGCTTAGACAACCCGACCTATGAGGAATGGTTTTAAAAAAAACTGGGCATGTTTAGTCTTGAGAAAAGAAGACTGAGGAGGAATCTGGTAAATCTTGGTAAATCTTCAAATGTTAAGGACTGTTATAAAGATGAAGGTGATCAATCGTTCTCCATGTCCACTGAAGGCAGGACAAATAAGTAATTGGCTTACTGTGCAGCAAGGGAGACTTAGAAAGGATTTCCTAATATTTAATCTAACTATAATGATTGCTAAGCACTGGAATATGTTACCACAGGAGGCTGTGGAATCCCCATTATTGGAGGGTTTTCAGAACAGGTTAGATAAACATCTGTCAGGGATGATCTATGTATATTTGGTCCTGCCTCAGCACAGTCGGATGGACAAGATGACCTCCTGAGGCCCCTTTCAGCCCTACATTTCTATGATTCTGTGAAATACAGTAGAATAATGCTGCAGTTTGTGTGCATGACCTCAAAGAACTTAGCAATAATATTTGTAAACCCTTTTATCTTTTATCAGTATTATTTATGTATGCTGGTTTTTTAAAACTGATCTTGTTTTCTTCTTATGCAAGATGTTTTTTCAGGGATTTACCATAATAATGTCTTCTAATAAAGCTGATTATGTATCCCATATGGGACATTAATATATGAATAAGTTGTTCTTAGGGTTCATCTGTTTATCAAATGAACTGTAATAAGCATAATACAGTGTTCCACAGAGCACAGTATACAGTGTAAATATATATATATATATATATATATATATATATATATATATAATAAAATTAGAAATGCAGCATATCTATATCTATCTAGATAGATAGATAGAAAGATGCCGCATTTCTAATATTTTTACTCTTTTTAACTTCTAGACCAGTGTTTCCCAAACTTGGGATGCTGCTTGTCCAGGGAAAGCCCCTGGCACGCCCGGCCGGCGTGTTTACCTGCCCCATCTGCAGGTTCAGCCGATCGCGGCTCCCATTGGCAGCGGTTCGCTGTGCCTGGCCAATGGGGGCTGTGGGACACGGCAGACAGCACATCCCTTGGCCCGCACCACGTCCCGCAGCCCCCATTGGCTGGGCACAGCGAATCACGGCCAGTGGGAGCCGCGATCGGCTGAATCTGCGGACGCGGCAGGTAAACGCACCAGCCGGACGCACCAGGGGCTTTCCCTGGACAAGCAGCATCCCAAGTTTGGGAAACACTGGTCTAGAAGTTAAAAAGAGTAAAAATATTAGAAATGCGGCATCTTTCTATCTATCTATCTAGATAGTGCCATCCCAAGTTTGGGAAACATAGTTCTAGACTCATTGTCTGAACAATTAAAAACTAAAGCGATTGGTATGAGAAGGAGAAACAAGAATTGAAATATCTGAGGATGACTACTGGGGTCTGTGCTGAGGACAAATTCTCACTGATAAGGTATATCAATATGCAGCTACCACAAAGTCAGTTTGCCTTTATGCTTATTATTGAATATAGTGCTTCAGAAGGAGCACTGATGTTGATTCAAAGCTGTATGGGGAAAACTGATTATAGGTGGTATTTAGAAAGCAACAGAGACATCTAATGAGGACTGTGCCACATACAGACAAGAAACAGTTATTGCTGTTTCTTTTACAGGTCAAAAGAGAAATGAGCATTCTGTTTCTGTGTTTTCTCTGCCAAAGGCTTGAATAACATACTTTCCTGTTCTTAAACCACAAAAACCTCTACACAATGCCTGCATATTATGTTTTATTTTAAATCCATAATGTCAGGTTAATTTTTCTTTTTCAATGTATTAAGTGTTAACGATGCCTTCTATTTATATAGCAATATGAAACGCAAATGACAGCTTCCGTAGTACAGTTTGTTTAATACAAAATTAATGAAAATGCATAACCCAACAACTCTCTACTCTCATGATGAAGTTCTACACTATATCTGTCCATACTATAAAGCAGCTGCATGTTGGCTCTTTGACCCTGGAAACCCTATTGTCATTAGCCTCATTATGACAATACTTCTTTATAACAGTCAAAATATGCCTTTCCAGCAGTGTATTTGTCTCTGCGTTACACAATAGAAAAGGAAAATAAAGCAGGCAGTATGTTTAATGGGAGAAGGGGGGATTCAGATCCTTTGATTAGCATCCCCAAGAACATTGCTGGTTCTAAGAGTAAAAACTTTTAAACCACCAGTGGACATGTTTGTGTGTTTTGATGGTGATGTCTGTTAGCAGATGGAAAAAGTGGCTCATTGATAGTGTTTGTTCTTAAACTCTTTAGTTGCCTTAGTTAACTACATAACGTTACCTCAGTGTTTACATTACTCAGTAGGTATTCCCTGTAATAAGTACGAGGATAAAGTAAGTACTGAGTTAACATAATCTAGTTACATAAGAAAATTGGGAGGTTTTTAAGGGTGATTTCTGTACATGTTGTTTGAGTGCAATGAGTGAAATCAGTGTTCTGAAAGATGGCTGTGAAAGAACAGCTTTAAAAAATGACAGTAAAGAGGGCATTTTAGTCAAATCAGGAAACAAAAGAAAATGGCCTTGTGATACCTGTTCTGGTAAATAGAAGGGTCACTGGAAAAACTGATTTAACTTTTGTCCTGAACTGGCAAGCTTTGGGGGTTTTTTTCTGTGAGGAATTGCAAACAAATTCCAAAGGGCTAGACCAGTGGTCCCCAAACTTTTAAAGGTTGCACCCCCTGACCCCTGCCTCACCCCCCCGGAGCTAGGGCCAGGGCCGCAGCTCCTGGGGGGAAGGAGGGGAGATGCAGACGGAGGGAAGGGTGCTAAGGCTGGGGCCGCAGCTGGGGGTGGGTCTGGGATCGGGGCTGTGTGCGAAGCCACAGACGGGCTGGGGGTGGGGCCGGATGCGGAGCCAGGGCAATGACTGAGGACGAGGCCAGAGCAGAGCTCGGTAGCGCTCCCTCCCTGTCCCCAATGGGGACTGGCCTGGGTCCTGCTACACCTGCAAACATTCCTCCGTGCCCCCGGGGGAGTGCGCCTCACAGTTTGGGGATCCCTGGGCTAGACTGAGCAAAAGGCCTATTTGCCTGTTTTAGGGAGTAAGAACCCCTCTATACAAGATACCTGGATCTTGGATCTGGACAGGCAGGCTCAAATGGGGCTTACTCCCTCTTCAAAGAAGAGGGATTAGGAGGAGCAGGGAATGGGCACTCATTGACCAGCACAGTTTAGCTAGCCTGGAGGGAAGGGAGGTAGTTTGATTTGCGGCGAGAGTAGGACAGCAGCAGTAAATTAATACATCCAGGTGGAACTGTATCTAAGCTACAATGCCTCCTGGGATGATACAGTTTACAAGCCACCTCTTGCTCAGGGCTGTGCCTAAAGGCATAATCTAGCCCATAATAATGTTTTTGTTTGTCTGCAAAATCTGCATCAGGTAGGAGGCGGTGACTATCAAGCTATTGATTGGTTGCCTGGATTTCAAAAGCCCCCTCTAATCCTACATTCTTTGGGATCTAAAATTGGCTGGGTATAACTAAATATGAACTGAGAATGGGGCTTTAGAGAGTTCATTCTATAAATAGCTCTATCAACCAAGGTGAAGATATATGACTGGAAGTCTACAACAAATTTTAAAATATGCCTCTAGTACCCCAAGGGTAAAAGGGTACTAACTCATATTGTGCCATTTATGTTATTTCTATACTTTGTGTTACTTCTATTTTACACTGATGTGTTTTGTCCTCTTGCTCAGAATGTCATTCCCCATGTACTTGGATAAAATGTTAGTTAACTGGTGTCTGAGTTTCCCAAGGGACCAGAGAAATCTCACATACAGATAAGCCAATTTTTATTGTAGGTAGGAGTGGGCTAGTCCATCTGCAGAGCAGTGTATTAATGTGGTAGAGTTTTGTGTATTAATGTGATAGCTCTCCATTGTTTTTCAGGGGAAAGGCAGGTTAGAGAAGTCTGAGCTGGAGGTCAGCAATAAGATGAACATGGGGCAGCTGAAGTAAATATCCCCCCAGTGTGATTTGCAGACTTCAGAGAACTTGGATCCACATTAGTTGCCATGTTTATATGTATGTGGGGATCTCCTAATAGGTGACTGAAGTAAAAGTTGCCACCATGATATCTCCCATAAGGGAGGTCATCCGCCTGGCCAATAGGTTTTGGGTAGGGGACTGGTGCACCAGATGCAGAATTTTGAACTGGATGAGGAGGAATAGCTTAGTTTCTGTTCCTGAACCATGGGGATGAAAGGCAACACACAGAACAGCCCCTATTTCTAGGAGCATTTTCCTTTGTAAGTGCCTTGTCATTACTAACTCTCTGTAGTATAGAGTTGTCTTATATAAACCTTTTTCCCCCAGCATGTCTTTCTGGAGCTAGCCCTTTACATATGATAGAGTCAAACAGCTGCAGTTCTATAGTGTTAATTTTGCAAGTGGCTTCTGTTTGCTATCTCTCCCTCTCTTCCAGCTGTTAAGTATTAACTCTTGTTATGTTTTCTCCTTCTCATTCCTATGGAGACGACATATGCAGAAGATTTGTTTCCATTGTCTCTCAGAAAATGTAGTTTTACAATCCCTTACCTAGTTCACATTGGGATTACATAGTTTGGGGGCTTGGTAAATCAATTCTGGAGTAAATGTTCTGGGAGTGGGAAATAAAATAGTATGGAGGGATGTAATCAGCAGGGCTTGAAGGGTGATGCTTGCTTCTGGAAGAGTAAATATTACTTTACAGAATGTGGCATACATCTTGTCTGCTATCTTGCCTTTAGTGATCAATATTATCAGACCAAATGTAAGGGGATATTAATGGGAGTTTTACTTCAACAAGATTACAGGAGTGGGGCTTTAGGTAGGCTAACATTGGAGCATGTTCCTATAGGGAGTCTTATACTGTGGGTTATGGGAAGGATAGCAAAACCATACAGAAATTGCCGGTGCCTATTTTAGCTTGTACGTGTCATAGGCATAGCTCTCACACTGCAACTTTTGTAATTCTCAGCGTTTTGTTTATACTGCATAAGGAATTTATAATCTGCATGTCTGATTGGGAATACCATTTTTTTTTTCATCTGAGTGCACTCCATTTTGACTTGCGTACCTCTTGGGTGTATAACAAAGAGGATGCCAGTTGTGTGGAGAGGAAGAGGTTTGTTGAATCACAAAAGAGCACACGATCAGAAAATCTAATAATGTGCAACACTCTTTTAAACTAAACCCTGTGTGACCAGCTGGAACTTTGAAAATTTTACCATAAACCACTGGGACAATTAATCATAATAGAACTTACTTTATATGCAGTTTTCTGAAATAACACATGATTGCGGAATTATTACAAGAGAAAATATGTTGGATGTGATTTGGGGTGGATTTTAAATAAAAAGCTGTTGTACTATATTTCTATAGGTATAAAGACAAGTATTCTTTGAGTTCTCTGGTGCTTGGTTCTGGTATGAGAAAACAAGCTGCTCAGTTGCTATAGCACCCTAATTGTATGTAAAAATACACTTTACATACCCTCAGTTATGGAGCTTTTTTGCAAGTTTAAGTTGTCATACAATGAGGTAATGACAAACATTAATAATTTTAAAGTTGAAGATTCAGCTCTAGGAAGACAAGACGGCGGTTTATTTTATTTGTATGCGAGAATTGATTATAATTAATAGTTAAATTATAGAAATGTTTTTAAATTCAGAATATATTTTTTGGGGGGCGGGTCTGACTGAATTGGATTTGTAATGGTGAAGGATGGTCTAGTGGATAGAGCGCTAGACTCAGACTCGGAATCATTGGTTTAATTCCTGGCTTAGCCATGGATTTCCTGTTTGACCTTGAACATGTCTCTTAATGTACCCTGTGCCTAATACTTCCACACCTTTTGGGGGTAATTGCAGGATAAAATCCATTAAAGATTGTGAGGCACTCAAATACTATGGTGATGATTGCTATATAAGTACTTAGATAGAGATTGTGATCCAAAGTTATTGCTATTTGCTGTTTGTTTAGTGGTCTCCCAATTTATAGAAGGAGTTGCAGGGTATCATTCTAGTTCCTAGTGGGCAATTGTCTAAATCACAAAACACCATTACATTTAGCACTGATTGGAAATCTCAGCAGAGAAACCAAGGACAAGGAGAAGGAATTACTCATTCTGTGCCATTGGCCTGGATGATTCTAGAAAGGGTTGAGGTACACAGACTGGGCCTTCACTGTTCTGCCCATGCTGGAGCTATTCTGTAGATAAACAAAGATCATTAATCTCCTTTCATAAGCTCCAAATTCATTTTACAAAATTTTAAATTGACACTATTCAAAATAATAGATTCTCACCCATAAAACCTCCTTCTTGCCTTGCATTATAACTGGTTTTTCATGGTCAAATGCTTGACAATATTATATGCAAAATCTAAGATAAATGCAAATTTAAGATCAAGAAATCAAGCATTTTAAAATAAGGATTTTTCAAAACCTACAAAGTTAATTTGCCCATATTGCACCTCTTCCATATTTTGATATAGATTAAATAACAAATATTAAAATGTACATTTAATAAAGAAAAAAGGCATAAAAAACCCTACATTGTGCCAGAAACAGTAGCTTCTGGAATTCTGACCCATGAGTAAATAATTTCTAAACCATCGTGTTGGATCATATGTAGCTCTTTAGATTTAATTTCCTTCCTTGCTTTTTAAGAAAAAATGGGGGAAGCTCTGCTAAATATCAATGCAGCCTAATCAAAAGGGTCTTAACTGAGATGCCATTAACTGAAGAGTTCTAAATTCAGTAGACCTTTACTGAGAGTGGCTGGCAGCTGGCTGTGGGTCCTAACCCTGCATACACCTGCAGGCTGTAAAACCTCAGATAGCAGAGGGATACTATTGCCAGAACCCATGATCTGTAGCAGTTGCTGAGGCCCAGCCACTACAGGTGCCCTTCGCTCTTGACAAAAATTGGTTGGAGCAGTTCTTTCCTTCAGCTTCCACAGAGATCTCCTGTGCAGAGTCTGCTTACTCATGCAATGAGCTTATTGAGAAGATACAATAATTTTTACTGTATTATTTCATAGGACTCTTTGAAATAAACTTGATACATGTGGCTCCACTGTTTATAGAATCTTATATTTAAATATATTTTTAATGATAAACCATAGTATATACACCAGCTCATTTACTGAAAAGCATCCGTCTTCCAATAAAAATCTGTTATTCTGTTACACTTACTGTGACAGGTTCCCCCCTGGGTTGCCACCTGGAACTGGGGTACCACTGAGCCCTCTGGCCCACCAGCCTGGGCTCCCTCTCACAGTGTGCTGCTGTGACAAGCTGCAGACACACTCCCAGTCTTACAGTTCCACCAGCAAACATACAGGTAGGGACACAACCAGCTGCAGTTACATGCAGGCTTTCTGACCAGCCACTGCATATGGACCAACAACAGAGAGGCTACTGACAAAATAACCCCCAGCTTTCCAGTTTAGTACCCCCTCTGGAGTATAAACCCAGAATTATACCATCTTGCATTGCACAGGGAACGGTACAGCGTAAGCTCATACAGTTTGCCACCCCCGCCCCCCAGTGTGGAGAGGAATATGCAACAGCCTTTGCCCCTTGAGCTAAGATTTCAAGGCACTTCGCTCCAAACTCACTGGTTTAGATTAAAACAAAAACAAAGATTTAAAGTGATTATAAGGCATAGCAAACAGATCAAAGCAGATTAGCTAGCAAATAAACAAAACACAAACTAGGCTTAATCTACTAGATAAATTGGATATAAATTAGCAGATTCTCACTCTAACTGATAGTACAGGCAGACTTGTAGATTCTTAAGGCTCAAGCTGCATTAGCTTTACAGCTTGGGTTTCTCAGGTCTTCATACACAGGCTAGAAATCCCCTTAGCTTGCGTCCAGCACTTCCCCCAGTTCAGTCTTTGTTCGTCAGGTGTTTCCAGGAGTCCTCTTGTGTGGGGTGTGAAGAACAACAGATGTAACTCCCTGCCTTGTTTAGCTTCAGCATATGGCGGGAACCCTTTGTTTCAAGACTTGGTTCCCAGACCAGTTTGTGACAAAATACATCCCAAGATGGAGTCCAGAGTCATATGGCCTGGTCACATGTCCTTGTAGAGTCATAGCAGCCATTACTTACAGACTGTCTGGAGTGTTCTCAGGAAGGCTCACCAGGTGGGGGAATAAGCTTCTCCTAAGGCTTATTGTTTTCCCTAACGGTTCATTACCCTGAATAGGCCCTTCCCAACCAGCTATCTAGACTCAAAGCATCTTGTCTAGTGGGCATTACCCATGTGTAACTACATTTAAAGTACAGATACATAGTCAGTATTTATAACTTCAGATACAAAAATGATCCATGCATACAAATAGGATAATCATATTCAGCAAATAATAACTTTTCCAATGACACCTTACATGACCCATCTTCCATAAAATACATCATAATTATGCTACAGTCATATCATAATAATATCACTATGAAGAATATGGGGGTGCAGTATCACACTTACTTTAAAGCAAGCCAGTGTTTTTTGTCTCCAAAACATCTGGCTTCTGAAAATAATCTGAGAACATTTGCCCAAAGTGAGGTTAGTAGGCCATTTGTATTCCAATGTGTAAAAGACAGAAGCCTAAGGTAGTAGAAAATGCACTTTTCATTCATATGTAAAGGTTAGAATGCAACATCTCAACTTTTTTCTTTCATTTTTCTTTTTAGCAAAAATCTGCTTAAATTTTGAAATAGGTTCTCGAACAAGTTCAAAGATCTTCCCTGGTGAATTTCATCACCATTAAGGTTGCTCTTTACTGATGTTTCCCGTTCATTTCAGTGGAATGAAATGGCATCCCGTCTCTTACATGATGGGTAAAGGCAGCAGTAAACTGAAACTGAAGAGTGGTACAATCCACAAGGGAAGTTCTACTACAGGTTTAATGTATTCCCATCAGAAATCACAAAAGTCTTTCAGGGTCTTATGTGTTTATTGTTAAAGTTCTACAACATTTATATGACTAAAGGCACTTGTATATTTTACATTTTGTTGTTGCATGTAGACATTTTATAAGTGAATGCAGAAATTTCAAGTAACTATTCTTTGTTTTTACAAGGTCAGAGTAAGAAATATGAGTATTAGTGGAGAGTAACTTTAGCATATTCTTAATTATGCTGACAGACTTTTTTATTGATTTGTATTGTTAATGACTAAAGTATCAATATATTGTAAAATATTGTATAGCAATTATCTTTGGTTGGAGTACATTTAAGTAACGATAAAATGCTATGTACCATAGTAGAAGGGGCAATATGTTCATGAAGAAATAAACACTTCATTACACAAAACCAATTTATTTATTTCAATCCATGTATTTCTTAGAATCCTCTTTCCAATAAATAAACTTTTAATATGTTTGCCATGTTTAAAACTAACTCTTTTTACAGTCCTTATAAGTGTATCAGCAACACATACACACTGAAAACACTTCTTTCCTTTTCTTTGAAATGCAATTAGACATGCTTATGTTTGTGATTCTATTGGGATTTTATGTTTTTCCAATTACCAAAGAGTTTTCCCTTATTTGAATTTTTTTCCATTGACAGCCCTAGAGAATCTTTATAAAATAGCCCAAGTGTTTAACTTTGAACTAGAATTCAAGGAAATAACTAATTGCGTGAAGCCAACGAGTTGGTAATTCAGATACAATATTAAAAGGAGATTAAAAATTGTCAAAATAAATAACAAAAGAAATAGCAACAGCAGTACCAGAAGCAAGTATACATTTTACGATAGAGACCTGCAATGGGGTTGGGGGACTGGGGCTAGAGAGAGGGAGAACCTACTTTCATAGCTGTAAGTTATCAGAGGGTGATAAAAGGGGTGGAGAAGGGCACAGGCTTTCAAATTTACCTAAGTGATCTTTACACATTTACTATAGTTTATTTGTTGTCTAGCACTTAAAATTTGTCATTGAGTCTGCAATGGAAATACTTTTGTAATTGCCCGTATTATATGGATCATTGACCTTCAACAGTGGAACTGTTGAAGCAACTGTCCATTTATCTGGAAAATTACCACATGGCAAGTTCACATTAGACAGTTTTACAAGGGCCGCTCTAGCAAAGTGCCCATGTATTATTAGATACTGGACCACACAAATCTCTTTGCATTTGGTAATCAGCTGTACCTTTTAATTACGAAATATAAAAGAAAAAAGGCACCAGACTACCAACTTGCCTTGTTAGCAATTTTTATGTAGTTATATTTTCTGTTTTCATATAATTTAATTATTAGAAAGAACTTGTAAAAACATAGCCCTTTTTAGCACTGAAGTAAAAAAATACTGAACATTGTCACAAGAAAATATACACACCAAAGTTACAATTCAATGGAAAGGTTAAAAAGATGATCAAGTGATAACTTGTTTCTGCTCTACTTTATATTGCCTGAAATATATTGGAAACAATATTTTAGACATTTAATTTCTATAAAACAGCAGAAAGTGTTTGTTGGGCTTGAAAATAGAAATCTA
Source organism: Macrochelys suwanniensis (assembly GCA_033296515.1). Lineage (NCBI taxonomy): Eukaryota > Metazoa > Chordata > Testudines > Chelydridae > Macrochelys > Macrochelys suwanniensis. Next base: position 118,959,628 of record CM065778.1, on the reverse strand, counting down.
GACAGTATTTTGGGGGAATAAAGCATAGAGAAAATGACAGCAAAAACAGTAATTATTGACTAAGGATTATACTTACCTGCAGTATAATCTCTCCAAAGCAGATGTGAACAATAACAATGAGACTTTTCTATATGGTACGGCTTTAATAGAAAAATGTAGACGCTCATCTGCAGACCTGAAATGACAGGAGATAAACATTGGCACTAGAGTGTGTGACATTCTTTTCAGTTGTGTCAGGATGCTATAGCTAGCAATCCTCATGGGACAGTTTACTTAAAATACTGCATATGTTAGCAACAATGATCACGTGCTGATGTGTATGTTTGCATATATGTGTCTTGTTTTAGCCTTATGAGCAGTCTGCATATTGTAGTTACATAAGATATATGAATAGAAATCTACTTAAAATGTAGATGAGATTATTGATGATGGTAATCTGCATTACTACTTTATCAAGACTGGATTTCTTTCTAAATGAGATGCTCTATTTGTGCAGAAATAACTGGGTAAAATCCTATGCTGTGAGTTATGCAGGAGTTCAGACTAGATGTTCACACTGGTTCCCTTTCACAGATTTGAAGGCAAGAATCAATTAAAAAACATAAAAGGCTTCAGTCAATTCTTCTAATATCAACAGCCTGTTTTTTTACAGCTAAAATAGCATGAAGTGCATTCCTGGCTAGGGCCCGGATTTTGCAAATGTGATCAACCAGTAGGAAGCCAGCCTTGTGCCCAGGCAGATTCCTACTTCTGTCAGTGAGACTCTTGCTAGCACAGACCATGTACCCATGTGATCCCACATGGAAAAAATTTATTTAAACCAAAATCCTGTGAGTGCACCCACTTAATTTGGAATCTGAGCTTTTGAATCTAGATTATAGATTAGGCAGATACCCAGGATAAAGACCCAGACACCTAAAGATTTCCTAAGGAGCTGATAGACACGCAATCTGAAGTTCATCAGACTCATTGTTTTGGGAGTCTTCAATATCCACCTGGGCAATGCCGTTGAGAGGACAGCCCCAAACTTAAAAAACTCCATTTTATGTTTCTGGCCATCTCCATCCAACCCCACATATGGAGCCATCCTTACCCCGGATTGAATTTGTGGACTGGATGTGGATGTAAGTGTCAAAGTCAGATTCAAGACTCACAAAACTTGTCAGACCACTCTGTTTATTAGCAAAGCGCTTTGCCAATGCACCCAGATATGTGAGTCCCAAGCAAAGGCACAAGCTATCTTATATATACAGCTAAGAGGAGACAAGCTTAACATAAGGAACAGACAAATATACATACATATCTTATTTGCATACTTTTACCAGTACTAGCTCAGTAGGAGCTCTTAAGCTCATTAGTTTAAGAGGACCCATTGTCTCACACCTTAATGTTTCTCTTCCTGACAACTATATTTCAACAGACAGCAAGAACAAGCAGCATTTCTTTAATGAATTATAGTTACAATATAATTCATTCTACTTTCACAATCCCTCCTTTTGGTCAAGCTACGCAATGACCAACAATTACTGGTTTCCACATATCAATCGTTCTTTATCTCTCTGTTCATCAGTGATATTTAAAATCATCATATTAGCACTCTGGTTTGGGGCAGCTATCTGTGTAGCATGCCTGACACAATTTTGGATACAACAGGAAAGTAACTGAAAACATACAAAAATTATTAGGATTCCAAACAGGAGAGTTAGGGCTCCCTGAAACACCCAGTTTCCTATGCCAGAGAAATTGAAAAGGTTACTTAGCCATTTCCATAAAGAACTTGGCTCTTCGTGGGGAAGATATGCGATTTGTTCTAAGTGGCTAGCACAATTTATTACCTCATTGGTGTTGTCCGGTATATACACACAGCAGTCTTTTCCAATGAGGGCACAGGTTCCTTCTTTGGCTGCCAGCACTATGTTCAATGCCTGACGGTTTTGGAGGGCCATCTGTCGGATCACCCCTGTTTCTTTGGCCAGGGCTCTTAAACTGTCTCTGGTTTCATTTGCCATTATTTCAATTACTGCTTGTAACCTTAGGAGCCTTTTTGCATCGTGTATTACTCCCCCCAATGGTACTAAGGAACCGCCAGTGGCCTCTTCCCAGGTTAAGGGGCTTATGTTATTTACATGCCATTGGGCATCTAAGTCCCTTCTTTTTCGCCTGAAATGGCGGAGGCGTTCTCGAGGGAAGGATCCTAGCACTCGGAATTATGGGAAGAGTCGGGAGGGATAACAGATTCCTGACCAATTAGCTGGTAGTGCAATATAAGCTTTGGTCCCACACACCCAGTGATGGCCTATTAAGGCCGGGAAGGGTCGGTTGCACCCATTTGTCATATAGGTGTTTGCAAAGGAGGAGTAGTATTCCCCAAAGGGTACAGGGTAATTCTCCTTATGAGGAGTGGTGTTATTTGCAGGACATTGAAAAATTGTATTGTTTTCACTAAGGTTACTGTAGGGGGAACATGAGATTGATTTCTCTGTTTGATCCCAGGTTGAGAAAAATTCATATCCATACCCGGCCCGCCACTTTTTAGTTTTGTTTGAATAATCCCATACACCATTGGCCACAATATGCTGAAGGCCACGGCTTTTCCCCAGATCCAGCCCTGTCCCATTACACACCCAACACCAATGACCTTTTCCCTCCACCACACTTATCCATTTAGATGCATTTATTCCCACCGCTTCCCAAGTGTCATTGCTGTTCCATATTTTGTTAAACGGACGAGGCCCTCCAGTGAGGTCTGGGGACTTGAGTGGGGTAGCCAGGACAGGAACACCAGTTTGAGAGTGGGCTGGGATGTGACTGCAGACCCAGCAATTAGAAATATTTAAGGGTCTGAGCTATCCACACCTGCTGCTGGATAAAAGAATTGTCATCGTGGTCTCCCTAGAACGTAAGATACCAGCAGCCGAGGAACAGGCAGAGGCGCATGTTGGAGGCAAGGCTCTTCTGGTTCTGACAACCTCAACTGAGGGAACCGCAGTCATGGTTTTACGCCCACCAGGCAGTAGGCGCTAGGCTCGCTACTGCTTCTTTTTGTTTGTCGTCTGCTTCTGGCAACCCTTACGAGAGCGTAGATTGTAAGGTATTGCAGACTGTTCCTCTACGTCATCTTCTGGAGTCAAAATTGACTCTGTGTTGTCCTGAGGTGGTGATTGGTTCTCTGGGGATGGTGCCTTCTTACACTGTGAAGCATGTATCAACGCTGCGATGCCAGATAGTGTAACAGCCGTCTGTGTAGTAAGCAGTACCTGATGAGGACCCTTCCACCGGGGCTCCAAGGCGTGCTTTCGATGATGGCGCTGTACGTAGACCCAATCACCTGGCTCGAGGTTGTGGCAAGCGTCGGAGGTGGGTTCCGTGGGCCAGGCGGCTCGAACCTGTGAATGGAAGTGACTTACAGCTTGCATTAGTCCCTTGCAATATTGAAGGAGCGCACTGTGAGTCAAGTTCAAATCTGGAATGGGAGTAATGGTAGTCATAGCTCGGATAGGGCGTCCCATAACAATTTCAAAGGGACTTAATTTATGCCTTTGGGATGGAGTGGATCTCATGTCCATAAGGGCTAATGGTAAGGCTACTGGCCAGCTTAATCCTGTAGAGTCACAAATTTTAGCAAGCTTATTCTTAAGTACACCATTTCATCTTTCAACTGCACCTGCACTCTGTGGGTGGTAGGGACAGTGCACCAGGTGTTTGATATGCAATATACAGTCCAGGTGTTGAACAAGTTGTCCAGTAAAATGTGTACCCCGAGCACTGGACAGAGTAGCAGGAATTTCCTTGGCAGGCATAATATGATTTAACAAACATTTGGCAACAGACAGTGAGTCAGCCTTGCGACAAGGAAAGGCTTCAATCCAACCAGCGAATAAACATACCATAACCAATATAAATTCATATTGTTGACACTTAGGCATTTGTACAAAATCAAGTTGCCAATGCAAGAACGGGGCTTGAGGCAGGCCCCGGAACCCCTGGGCCACTTTTACAGGTTTACCAATATTATGGCTTTGGCAAGTGGTACAGGCTGCACAGTGGCGGGTTGCAAAAGAGCTAAAATGGGGCCCCACCATCCTGTCTTAGTTACAGCAGAGACCATCCCCTCCTTTCCGACATGCGGAACACCGTATAGCAGGGCGGCCAGAGATGGGTAGAGTGAAAAACTGCATACAGAAGGGCAGCGATGTAGGGCCCATTTTTAATAGGGGGGAACCAGCAGAGGTAAGGAAACCCCGAATTTGCCAGAGGGTGCCAAAGTCATGTACAACCTCAAAAGTGTAACGGGAGTCAGTGTAAATGGTGGCGCAGCATCCCTCCGCCAAAAAGCAGGCACAGGTGAGGGCAACTAATTCAGTGACTTGTGCTGAGGTTACAGAAGGTAAAGGCGCAGCTTCCAGGGTGTCAGAGAGTGAAACTACAGCGTATCCTGCAAGGAGACCACCTTGGTTGTCTCGAAAACAGGAACCATCAGTAAATAAAACAAGGTTAGAGTTAGGGAGAGGGACATCAGAAAGGTCAGAGCGTGGGACGGTGACAGCAGAGACAGTTGCAAGGCAGTCGTGGGGATCACCGTCATTAGACAAAGGAAAGAGAGTGGCAGGGTTTAGCTGGGAACAACGCTTTATGGTGATATATGAAGCTGATAGTAGTAAAAGTTTGTACCTGGTAAGGCAGGCAGAGGAGAGGTGGCCTGTGTTACATTGTAGCAGGAGAGTTTCCACAGAGTGAGGGACCAGGAGGGTAAGAGGAGAGCGGAGAACAAGGGAATCAGACATTTCGACTAGGCGCGCTGCAGCAGCCACAGCACGCAGGCAGGGGGGTAAGCCTTGGGCAACAGGGTCTAAAGTGGCAGAGAAATAAGCCACTGGACAGTTCTTTTCTCCGTGCATCTGAGTGAGAACTCCAAGTGCACACCCAGATTGTTCGTGGCAGAAAAGGGTAAAAGGCTTAGAATAGTCAGGCAGCCCTAAGGCGGGGGCAGAAACCAAACCCTGTTTGAGGGAAACAAAGGCAGAATCGCCCTTAGTGGGCCATGGCATGGGGTCAGGCACAGAGAATCGAGTGAGTTCCTGGAGAGGTTTTGCAAGGGAGGCATATTGGGGAATCCATTGTCTGCAAAATCCAGCCATGCCAAAAACTTCCAGACCTGGCGTGGGGAGTGGGGTTGGGGAAAGCTAAGGATAACTTGGACGCGGGTGGGAGAAAGTGCACGGGAACCCTGGGAGAAGAGAAAGCCAAGGTATGTGACAGAGGCTTGACAGAGTTGTAGTTTAGAGCGAGAAGCCTTGTGACCCTTATTTGCTAGGGCAGTAAGGAGCATTAAAGAGTCAGTTTCAGAGGCAGACAATGAAGGGGAACAGAGGAGTAGATCATGTACATATTGGACTAGTGTGGACCTGGACGGGAAAACAAAATCAGCAAGGTCTCGGGCTAATGCTTGGGAAAAATATGACAGGCTTTCAGTATACCCCTGGGGCAGTGTGGTCCATGTGTACTGTTGCCCCTTGTAAGAAAAGGCAAACAGGAACTGGGAGTCAGGGTGAATCAGGACAGAAAAGAAAACAGGGCACAAATCAACAACAGTAAAATTTCCTGAGGTTCCCTGGTGTTCTGTCATTGCTGTGGGATAAAGTAAGTCTGGGGACTGTCGGGCTGTACTGACAGGGGGTCTAGCTGGTTGTTTACAGTAATTACAAACACCCCCAAAACCCAAAAATCCAGTTTCACGGCCCCTCCCGTGACCATGTCCCCCTCCCCGGTACTGTTTACCTTGCCCTGAATAATGCTGTATTTGCAGGGCCATTAACTTTTGGGAAGATTGTTCCTTCTTTCCCTTTAGAGTGCGATGGCAGTGTTCTGCCACTGATTGCAATTTATTCATGCTTTCAATCTCCCACCCAACACTTATTCGCTTTAGCATACTGCCAATAGCAGGTAGGAGGCCATTAACAAACGCATGAGCCAGGGCGCCCTTCCCATTTTCACCTGGTTGCTGTATATCAGAATGTTGCAGAAAAACATCAGTCAGCCGGGTGCGATAGTCACCCGGACTTTCTCCCTGTTGCTGTTTACAGCAATGTATGGCTGTCCAGTTGGTTTTAGGAGTCCATACCCGAGGGGTAGGCTCATGTAGGTTTTTAGCTCGGTCTTTACATTTTTTTCCGGTATTCAGCGTCAGGACCGGTGTTTGGTAAAGTAGAATGGCGCTCACTGATGGGCCAATTGGCTGCTGTGAGCCATTTTTCATGCTCGCTAGGGGTTACAAGTAGCTTGCACAGCTGCAGGAGGTCTGCCTCAGAGGGTTCATAGGTGTCGCACACTAACAAAAATTCCTCTGTAAATGTGGTAGGATTTTCCAGGGGCTTTGGAAAGCCTTTTAAAATTTAAAGGAGCTCTGTACGAGTCCAGGGTTTATAGCTCCAAGTGGGACCCTCTTGTTGGCCCCCAGTATGCAGGATTCGGAGGGGAGCCTGGATAGGTTTAGAGCCAGAGCGTAAGCGTTGGGCCCAATCAGTGTCCAGGCTCTCTTCGTATGTATGGGGAAAAACAGAGGAATCGGGCAGACTGGAGGGTTTCGGGGGAACGGGGGTTTTTCTGTATGGGTCTGAGTGGTACCGCAGGAATGGGCCTGGGCGGTATTGGACGATCTGGACTGGTCTGAACTGGAGACCCCTAGGAGTTGTTGTGACCGCTTATTGATCCGACGCAAGGATGCCAGGCCAATTAATGCGTCTTCCTCATCGTCATCCCCAGAATTTAACAAGGGGTTTTCTTCGTCCTTTCCCACAATGAGATGGAAGTATGAAGGGAGTTGGGATCGATCCTGGTCTTCTCGGAGAACAGGGTAAAGGGGAGCGCTCGGACTGGTGGCGGGAGAGGAGGCTTCTAATAAAGCTTTTAACTTATCATTTGAATCTTTGAGAGAGGCAAGTTTTGATTCTGTCCACCTATGATTTGCCTCTTCCCACCACTCCATGAAACAATCAACCTCTCCTTTTGCCAATTAAGTTTTAGATTGGCCGAGTTTGTCTTTTAAGACGTCTACTCGGTCTTTGTCCCAAGATCCTAACAGTGGCCACTGAATTTTGGGATTCTCCTGAGTTAGCCTAGACCATTTTTCCAGAAATTTACAGGAGTCCGGACCCTTCCTAAAATACATAAAATGAGCCGGCGTTCCTTTAGGGAACTGTCCCAACTTAGACATCTGGTTACCCATACAGGAGGACTTTACACACCAATCACACAAGAAGGAAAATCGGGTTCATCAGAGCGATGCCCGGTGCAACACACAAAAGGAGCCCACAGGCTACTGCCTCAATCGCCCTTGCTTTCACACCAAGGGTTTTACCCAAGGCGCGGTGCGGCTGCGATTGTGCAGATTTCACTCACTCAGACCGTGGGGACAGGAACCCTTTGGTCGGCCGATCCCCGGATGGAGACGGCGCCCAGACTCAAACACACCGCAGAGAGGACGGATAGACACAGAGACAAGACAGTCCTCAGTCCGGACAAAACACAGAAATAATTACCTGACCAGATTCCTGATGTCAGATCCCGGGATCCCTACCAGAACAGAGTGGGAACCAACAGGTTCGATGGCGTAGACTTCACTGGGGTCGTGCACCCTTCCGTTCTGGCAGAGGACCGCTCGGGCCAAATGCCCAGGTGCCGGCTTGCCACGGCCGTCCTAAGAACGGTCAGGAATCACACGGCCCCAGTGAAGACGGTTGCCATCTCGGTGGGACCTCCAAATTGTCAAAGTCAGATTCAAGACTCACAAAATTTGTCAGACCACTCTGTTTATTAGCAAAGCGCTTTGCCAATGCACCCAGATACGTGAGTCCCAAGCAAAGGCACAAGCTATCTTATATATACAGCTAAGAGGAGACAAGCTTAACATAAGGAACAGACAAATATACATACATATCTTATTTGCATACTTTTACCAATCTCCTAGCTCAGTAGGAGCTCTTAAGCTCATTAGTTTAAGAGGACCCATTGTCTCACACCTTAATGTTTCTCTTCCTGACAACTATATTTCAACAGACAGCAAGAACAAGCAGCATTTCTTTAATGAATTATAGTTACAATATAATTCATTCTACTTTCACATAAGAAATGCAATGGCCACCCCCTCCCGCTTGCCTGCTCAGACCAGGAAATGAAAAACAACTCCATTGCAAGGCAAGAAGAAACCACTATGGCTGACCTCCCAGAAACTCCTGGACTCTACCATGTCCAAAACTTAATTATAGAAAACTCCATCCAACGAAAAGACCAAGAGAGAGAATGACTGAAGCCTGGTCTACACTAAAAAATTAGGTCATTTAACACAGGGGTATGAAAAATCTACACTCTGGAGCGGCATTGTTACGACAACCTAAGCCCCCATGTAGATGGTGCTAGGTCGACGAAAGAATTCTTCCATTGATCTTGGTGAGGTGGATTACTTCTGGCGACAGGAGATCCCTTCCCATTGGCATAGGTAGTGTCTACACTGAAGCATTGCAGCGGCACAGCTGTACCACTGTAGTATAGACATACCTGAGGCACTGCAAAGTCCCTGACTGTTGCTATATATGTTCTAGCAACAATGTAACCTGTGCCACTTCATTGCCCATGCAGATTACTGTGGTTCTCAGATGATCTCGGATGAGGGTGAAGCGGGGAAACAAACTGGAGCATTAATAACAGAAAACATAGTCTGGTGCAGACAGAGTCAGGCTCAAAGGAGAGCTGACCTGTCCTAGGCCACAAAAGTAGCAAAGTCATACCCCAAAGAACTTTTCTGAACCATAAATGGCTTTGTAAACCAGATCAATGGGAGGAAGTGTGTGAGCGTCAGAGACTGGGCTTTCATAAGAACTAGGCTGAGGCTATGAAACTCACTCCTGCAAAAGATCAGAATGATCTTGGAATTAATTTCAGACTAAATGCAAAAATAATTCCTTCATCTTAACTTTCCTCCAGTAATTTTTTTCACATACATAAAGACACAGAATAAGGCCACACACAGTGCATAAGCAGGTGGAAAAAAACCAAACACCCCCACCCTCCAACTCCCCAGTAATAACACACCAAAAAACAACTTCTGAATTAAGGTATTTCCTACAGGCTGGGAAGGGACACATACACAGAAATTATTATTGTTCTATTTTTAAATTACTGAGAGGCATTTCAGATACTAGTGGGGCTATATATATAAAAATTATAAATTTAGGTAGGAACAAAGCAAGACTACATCATTTTCCCCTTTGAAATTATTTTGAACAAATGTAATCTCTGATTTAGTATACAAATACATAATAGGTATTACATAGTGGGTGCTTCAGATATAATATTATGTTAATACAGAGTGGATTATTTCTCAACTTTTCATCAGCTTAAAAAATGTTAAAATTTGTTAGGTTTGCTTTTAGGACAAAACTATTTGTACAGTTCTGTTTCTTTAAAGAACATTAGATAGGAAGAGAAACAAACCCCAGCATTTCTCAGCACTTACCTGCGCCAAAAAAAGTCAAGAAAGGTGAATTAAGGAATAAACATTCACAAAAGTCACACTAAACTCCTAATAATGCTTTGGGCTAAATTCTGTTCTCAACTCCATATGGACCTCAGTTCTAATGTTCTCTCCCACTGCATACAGAATCAAACTCCTTACAGGTCAAGGTCCAACATGTTGGTGTGAGATTAGAATTTTGGCTTTAATATTTGTAGCCCATTAACTTTAATTAAACTCACCCTAGCCTTGTAACCTGGTGCATGTGGAGACTTTCTTAGGCTATATAAAAATAAGTAATGAGCTCAGTTGCCTTGGGGAATTTCACTGTCTAAATGCTGTTGTTCTTAGATTAACTCTTATTGTTCTACTTTGTATGGTTCCTGTAAGGAAACTGAATTTGAATGGTACAAAAGTTCCTAGAGTAACAGAAGTTAAAAGTGGAGAAGATTTACTGGATTAACCAGTCCAAAACCCTGCCAATACAGGATTGTTTCATCCAGAATACTTTCTAGTATTTGTCCAGTTTTAAAAGTACCAGTGGCTGAGTACTCACCACTTACCTTGAGAGACTTTTTTATAGCTGAATACATCTCATCGACAGGAAATTCTTCCTGCTGTTCAGCCAGATTTTTACTTTATCCCTTTTATCCTATTACTTTTAGTGTATCACACTGAAAAAAAACAACCCTCCTCTTCTTTCATGGTCTTCAGATCTTTAAATTTTTGCATACTGTAACCAAGTCATGTTGTATTTGACAGATGTTAGTCATGTCACTTAATGCACTGTTGTAAGGTGCTCTGATACTACGATGATCAGAGTGGTATCAATAAACAGGATTTTTTTTCTGCTCAGGATTTTGACTTTGGCAAAAAAAAAAAAAAAAAAGTAATTTGGGCCAACAATTAATTTTTTTTTCATAAATGCTGCTGCAGTGCCTCATAGGAATTGCAGTTCGGGTTCCTCATTCCCTCCTTCTCCTCTGTGGACCAGTCTCACTAGCTAGACTACATCCCCCATTGTGCACCAGGGTTTCCTCCCTTGCTGAGCCATCACCATGCATTATGGGAGTCACAGGTTGTCTTGCATCCTGGGAGATGTAGTCTAAATGGGGAACCTAGCCCACTGAGAAGAATGGGGGCATGAGGCTCCTAACTACAACTCCCATAGGAACCACAGCAGCATTTCCAAATCAAGATGGTTTTGGATTTGGACAAAATTTTTAGGTTTTTAAAGTGTTCAGTTTTTCAACAATAAGTTAAATTTTCCACAGACAGCAGATTTTTCATGAAAAATCTTTAGTCCAAGACCCAATTTTCTGTCAAAAATATTTTAATCAGAAACTTTTCAACGACAACTATTCAGAATTTATATAGAATAGAATGTCCCTTTTAATATGTATCACTTAGCTAACTTTTCTATAATTAGCACTTTTAACCTTTCCCATAAGTAAATGCTTCCAGCATAATTTTTGTTACTCTCCTTTCAGTTCCCATGAACGTATCTATTATTCTGTTAATTAGAATTAGGTGCAGAGCTGTGGTGGCAATTCAGCTATTTATCTGGGGAGGCAAATTACAGTCCTCTTCCCCTCCCCTAGTAGGGACACCATTCCAGTCCCTGCTTGTTCCACTCCGCTCTCCCCCAAAGGGACTCGGGAGGGCAGCCCGGCAGCGTGTTGCCTGCACACGGAGCCAGCAGCTCCAGCGGCCTGGGCATGGTAAGGGGAGTCCTGGGGGGGCAGTCGGAGCAGGGGGTGTTGGGTTGGGAGTTCTGGGGGGAGCTGTCATGGGGTGGGAGTGTGGAGAGGGGTCAGGGCAGTCAGGGGACAGGGAGAAGGGGGGAGTTGGAAGGGTCGGGAGTTCTGGGGGGGCTGTCAGGGGGCGGGGAGTGGTTGGATGGGGCGTGGGACACTCGGGGGTCTGTCAGGGGGCAGGGGTGTGGATAAGGGTTGGGGCAGTCAGGGGACAGCTAGGGGGTAGGGTTTTAGGGGGGCAGTTAGGGTGGGGAAGTCTCAGGAGGGGGCAGTCAGGGGACAAGGAACAGGGAAGCTTAGGTAGGGGGTGGGGTTCTGGGGCCAGTTAGGGGCAGGGGTCCTAGGAGGGGGCAATCAGGGGACATTGGCCTGCTAAACCCAGGGTTGTGAGTTCAATCCTTGAGGGGGCCATTTGGGGATATGGGGCAAAAATTGGGGATTGGTCCTGCTTTGAGCAGGGGGTTGGACTAGATGACCTCCTAAGGTCCCTTCCAACCCTGATATTCTATGATTCTATGACTCTGGGTCTCTCTCACCCAGGAAGTCTCCCCTCTCACCCACACAATGCATGAGCTGGTGCCACCAAGAGTAGCGTTCTCAGAGGACTACTTTGTGCTCCACCACATAGGAACAGACTCCCCCTGTAGCAGGTTACAACACCATTTGGTCTGGCCACCCCTCCAACAGTACAGAGGGCCAACTGGGTAAAATTTCAGTGGTGTTGTGATCACAAAGCCAGAGCTATGTTCTGGCAGCAACCGTACTGATTTAGTATGGGACCACTGCTTAAAAGTGGTCAGACCATGGTTTCCCCCCAGCTCTGTGGAGTATGAAATTTGAGCAAGTACAAAAACCTTGGAGGGGAGGAGAGGGGCGATTGCACCCCCCATCCCTTAATTGGTGCCACTGGTGCAGAGTACACAGAGAGCGCCTATTACCTCCTTTCCCACTGAAGCATGCTTCTGTTTATGCAACTCACCACTGGCATTGGCTTTTTTTATGCTGCCCTATCATATGGGACACTCAAGTTTAATATCCTGTCCACTATTACCCCTTAGTCTCTTTCAGCATTACCACTTCCTAAGATTTTCCTTCCTATTGTTTTGGGTGGTTTTGCCTCTGCTGTATTAGTTACATGAAATTCAACCTGGAAAAAATTTAGCTAATCTTTCCTAGGTCCTCTGATATTATTCCTCCTTGTCCCAGATATATTGTATTCAAATTTGAATGAAAAGGGAATGAGGTATTTTAAGTGTTATAAGGGAAATTTTGTCTCTAGGAAACAACTGGGTTGTATGTTTGGGAAGTCTGTAGGGTGAGATAAGATACAAAGAATTCTGGGTAGGGCATGGAGTAACACTAGGCAAGCTCTGTCATTGCTATTGCAACTTCCAGGTGATTCCCCTCTGTGGGACCAATCCAAAGGAAATCAAAGTCAATGGAAAGACTTTCACTAGTTTCAGTGAGCTTTCGATGAGGCTGATGGACCTGAGTAGTTGCAGTCTCCCTCTTTCCTTACCCCAGATCTTTCCTCCATAGTGTTATGTCGGGATCTCCTGGGGAACTGTGCTGTGCAGACCTCCTGAATGGGCACTCCAAATCCTGCTTCCTATGAACAGTGAGGCCACATCAATTCCACTTCATCCAGAATCTTCTGCACTTATGGAAGTAGAGCAGGATTTGCCCTTTGGTGTGCACAGGTCAATGAAGATTTACACTCCTATTTTTTACACACACACACACACAAACACACACACACACACACACACACACACTAAAAGTGTTCTTTCACCTACATAGTGTGCATCTGCTGAATTACCCCCATATCACTGTGGGGTTGACCCAGGATGAACCATGGCATGACTTAACTCTGACATTTGTATCTTCCTTATTTTGATATTACATGGATGTGATGTCATTGTCAATGACACTGGTAGAATTATGTTTACATAATATATTTTTAAAATACAGTGCTTGTCTTTGAGATTACATGGAAAACTGCAATTTTATATATAAATGTGTAATCTCTAAATATTTGCATTTTATAAAGTGACTATATCGACAAAATGGAGAGAGCAGGATCAAGCTGAAGATAGGTTCTTTGTTTTGTTATGAAGAGCAGTTTTTAACAGGCTTCATTTTCACTACATAAGCCACCCTATGATCTTTCTTATGCATCTATTTTCCCTTGATCTTACTCCGTGAGTGACATTTACTTTACACTAGCATTATCTGTCAAAATATTAACTGGAATATACTATCTAGAGCACATTTTTTATTATTATTAACAATAAAAATGCAGGGATAATTGAATCCCTTTATATTCCCTATATAATGTAAGGAGAGTAAGACAGTGTTCAGACCTAAGGGGAAAACGCATGTGGATTTCCTCTTTGCCCTAAGATCATGTACTCTCCCTTGCACTGTAACTACTTTGATTCACTGTACCTTAGAGGGAGATAAAATTTTCAATACGTGCATATCATCTAAGGAAAACAATAGCATACATACATTTTGCTATAAGACTCACATTAAATAAATATATAACAAGCTGCGATGTCACAACAAGTAGATGTACAATTATGAGGACAAAATACCCAAAGGAAATCAACACAAGACTTATTAATATCCAGACCTGTAGAAGACAACTGTCAGACAATTGGTCAACAAGGTACATTGTATCTGTTAGATACTGACTAACCCATTATGATCTTTATGAAGTGTCCTTTTGGGGGTCTAGATCTTCAAATATGAGTTGGAAGACCCTTTTCTTTTATTAGTTGCTAAGCTCTTTATACTTTTACCATATTGCGGCAGGTTAGAAGTCTGAGCTTTATTGTCTTATGTTATTGAAAATCCAGATTCCCGCAGCCTTCTCCCTCAGGTCAAGATTTGTCTGAGAATACATTCTCATTTCTCCATGTACAAAGGCTGTCTGGAGAGAGGCAGAAAAGATTATGACTGTAATATACTTAAATCCAATTTATTTGCCTGACTAGAAACTTCCACACTTCACAATTGCTTCCTACAGAAGATTTTGTATTTAATTCTTTCATGGCAGTAAGAAGAAAGAGTGATCCTAGTCATCCAACAGGTATATATATTCAGCACACACCTGAGCCATATGAAATGCAACAGAAAAGACAATGGTGAAAATAGCAAATTTATACATTTATTTTTCCATTTTCAGTTTATTTCCACTTAAGAATGGTTCATTTGTTTGTTAGAAATATATATTTAAATCTCATGTGCAAAGCTGGTGTTATACATCTGTGCACGAGGAATAGGTTTTTAACTAGATAATCAGATGTCTGACATAAAAGCTATTTAATCCAAATGTGTAGTGGTTTGTACTGTAACGTTATGCTAACCCCTTTCATGTAGGTTATAATTCAGGAGTCTGCTATTTTATTCCTGCGTGTTCACTGATGATACTATACAAGGGTTATGACATTGCTTTCATTTTAAATCCTCATTTGAGAGAAAGGGTGAGAGAAATGTTGGTATGGATGGTCTTATTTTTGACATGCAGGATTGTGCATCAGGAGATCTGGGTTATTCGCACCCCACTTTGCAAGCGGTGGGTGAAGCAAATCCTTCCTGTGTGCTTTTAAGAAAGTCAATCTCTCTCGTTCAGTTTTCTCATGCCTAATGTGGGGCCAATAATACTTAGCTATCCTGCAGGGTGACATCGTGCTAAAATCGTTCCTGTTTGAAAGCACTTTGAGAGCCTCAAAGGCAGGTGCTATAGGACAAAGTATTAATTATTACTGTTACGACTTTCAGGGGTGTATTACTATGTGATTGTCATTGGAGCACCCTCCTTTGGTAGATTGCAGCACACCAGGTGCTCCTGTCTCAGTTTTCCTACTTCAGAGACCTCAATAACTTCAGGCTTTCTTGTTGCACTACTACCAGGAGTGGTTTATTATAAGAACATAGTCCATAACAAAAGCCCCGAACATGTAGTCCATTTTCACACCAGTGCAAGCAATCATTAAAACTCAAGACAACTCATCATTCCATTCCCTAAATACCACACACTGATGCCTCCAACCATGCCCGGACACTGTCAGTCATCTCCTGTCCTTCTACCAGAGTAGCCACCCTAGCCCTTCCAACTGGGGTGAACCCACCCTTTCCCCAGTGGGCACTCCTATAGCCTCTCTTCTGGGAGCATCCTTGCCCTGGGAGCATCCCTCACTCTCCTGGACCTCTCACAGTTCCTCAGGTCCAGCTCTCTGGCCCAGAGATTTCAGTAGGTAAGCTCCCCAGCTTTCAGGCCTCTGGCCCTAGTTCTGGACTGGGGACACCAGCCAGGACTCCTCCAGTCCCCTGGTCGCTGGCAACTCTCACCTGCCCTTCCGGACTTGAACCAGTTGGATCCGACTCCCTGGGATTCCCCCTCACTGGATTGCTCCCTGAGCCTTTATAGCCCCCAGGTGCTGCCCTGCCCTCTTTGTTGGCCAAATTGGAGCAATTGCTCTGGCACAGGGGTATTGGACCTACTTTGTTTACTGGGCCCAACAACCCTGTGATAGTGATTCTATTTGTTTTCAGGGTCCAGGCCATCAGGAAGTCTGCCTGGGGAGAATGGTTTGCAGTACTACAAAGTGTCTGTGACCTCTCATCAGATAGGGGAACAACTGGGAACCAGCAAAATTCCAAATGTAGATAGTGTTTGCCAGTGAAAGGTTGGTGCCAGGTCATTCTCCTAGCACTGTGTTCTGGTGAAACAGAGATTAGAATTGCATCCTACTGGCTGAAACACAGGAAAGTTCGGTGGTGAAATACTCCTTTACTGTGGTGAGAAACCAGGATGGTGAAAGGAGCTACTCATGGTGTTAGTAAAGATGAATTTGGCACCCCAGATTTCACTTGGTCTCTGCTCCACCAGTCAGAAATGCAGGAGATGTCTAGCATCTTAAACAGGTTGGTGGTGTGATGATGAAGATTAGCAGAGACAAAGGCATTCAATACTCTACAGGTGGGAGCTACATGTACTGAGGAGTATGTTTGGTGAAGGACAGAAGGAAAGACCAGACTAGATTAAGAAGGCCTTGTCTGTGTCTGCCACCAAGGCTTCCTCTCTCTTTGCCCTGTAAGTGGCCATAGAAAGAGAGCAATGTTCCCTGACACACAGGGAACCTGGAGCCCCTTCAGACTAGTAAACCTCTGTTATGGAAGGGTTAAATAGTTGCACCAGAGATGAAGGAGTTAAATAGTTGTTATGAGCAAGACTGGCTGCACCTCTCTGGTCCTGTCAATCATGTCAAGAGTGGAACAAGGGCTAAAAACAGAAAGTTCCCAGCAGTTGCTGGACAGCTCTAGGAGAGAGCAGACAGTGGCTGTACAACTCCCAGAGGAGACTCCTGGAAGCCTTCAGGGAACTGCCCTCAGGAAGGCCATTTACCAGTGTGCCCTTCCCTCCCCCCGTGCTTACAAGGAGACAGTGACCCTGGTATACTGGCTGAGTAAGATAGCTCTGGCAAACCCCAAGGCTAGGCAGTTGGGGCCGCTACCCTCTTCCCCTTTCGGGGTTAGAGAATCTGAGAATAGACAAAAGGGACTAGGGGAGTGGGAACCAGGAGCCTCATTCCCATCAACAGAAAAAGACTATCTAACTCAATTTGTGTCAAGGGACTCCTAATTAGGTAGATGCAGGTGCCCTAAGGACTTCCCAATGCCTGTCTAGTAGGAAGCACCCATCTGCAGCCTGAGAACTGTGACAGCTTCCCAGGCACTCAGCCTTAAATCAGTGCAGTGATCACTAGGCCCATCCCAAGGCCTTCATCCTTCAAAAGACTGAAGAACCTTAGTTCTTTCCAAAGATAATTTTAAAGCTCACCAGACATCCGGAGCATAGCCTAGACCAGGGATCACCCTGAGAAAAAAGAGGGTCTGCCCACAATGGAACGTCTTCCTACTCATTGTCAACATGCTTATGGGCAACATGGTGATGGGCAAATTAATCGATTCCAAGACCAGAAGGGCCCACTGTGATCATCTAGTTTGACCTCCTGTATAATACAGGCCATAGAACGTCCTCAAAATAATTCCTAGAGAATATCTTTTAGAAAAATCTCTAATCATGATTTTAAATGGTCAGTGTGCAGAATCTGCCGTAAGTTGTTCCAATGGTTCATTACTGTCACTGTTAAAAATTTACATCTTATTTCCCATCTGAATTTGTTTAGCTTCAACTTCCAACCATTGGATCAAATTATACCTTCTCTGCTTGATTGACTGAAAAGCCCATTATTAAATATTTGTTCCACATATTTAGAGTCTATAAGTACCTACAAGTCACTCCTTAACCTTCTCTTTGTTAGACTCAAGTTGCTCAGGCTATTTATCTTATCTTATTTATAAGGCAGGTTTTCTAATCATTTAATCATTCTTGTGGCTCTTCTCTAAACCCTTTCCAATATATCAACATCCTTCTTCAACTGTGGACATCAGAACTGGGCACAGAATTCCAGAAGTGGTCGCACCAGTGCCAAGTACAGAGGTAAAATAACCTCTCTTCTCCTACTCAGGATTCCCTTGTCTGTGCTTCCAAAGATTGGATTAACCCTTTTGGCCTCAGCGTTGCACTGAGAACTCATGTTCAGCTGATTCTCCACCATGACCCCCAAATCTTTTTCAGTGTCACTGCTTCACAGGATAGAGTCCCTCATCCTGTAAATGTGGCCTACATTTAACCATATTAAAATGCAAATTGTTTTCTTGTGCCCAGTTTATGAAGTGATCCAAATTGCTCTGTATCAGTGACCTGTCTTTTTCATTATTTACCACTTACCCAATTTTTGTGTCATTTGTAAACTTTATCATTTAGTATTTTATATTGTCTTCCAGCTCATTAACAAAAATGCTAAGTAGCATGGGACCAAGAACCAATCCCTGCAGACCCCACTAGAGACACATCAGTCTGATGATTCCCCAATTAGAATTACATTTTGCGACCTATCAGTTAGCTAGCTTTTAATCCATTTAATGGCTGCCATGTTAATTTTTTATCATTCTAGTTTTTTAATCAAAATGTTGTGCGGTACCAAGTCAAATGCCTTACAGAAGTCTAATTATATTACATCAGTATTATTATCTTTATCAACCAAACTTGTAGTCTCATCAAAGAAAGATATCCATTTAGTTTGACAGGTTCTATTTTTCATAAACCCATGTTGATTGCTATGAGTTATATTGCCCTCCTTTAATTCTTTATTAATTGAGTCCCATCTAAGCAGCTCGATTATCTTGCCTGGGATCGATGTCAAACTCACAGGTTTATAACTACCCGGGTCATCCCGTTTACCCTTTTAAAATATTGGCACAACACTAGCTTTCTTCCAGTCTTCTGCAACTTCCCTAATGGTATCGTGAGTACAGCCTAAACACCTAGACATCACAGAGTACAGATGCCAGTGATAGGATACTGGGGTTGCCCACTGGGCTTCAGCTGTCTCGCTCTGGAGTCCCACACTGGAGTGTACTAGAGACCTGCACAGGGGTCTCTTACTGGGGTGTGCTAGAGTCCTCTGCTGGGACTTGAGGCCCTGCACTGAAATTACTGGGGTGTGCTAGGGACCAGGTCTGGAGTCCTGCACTGGGGTATTTCACTGAGGTATACTAGCACCCGTTGCTTGGGTATGCAGTCCTGCATTGAGTTGGGATGAGGCAGATTCCTCTTTCTGGGTAGCTGCTACTTTTCCCAGGCATGCAGCAGGAACATGTCAGCAACAATACCTCCTGTGAGTTGCTCCTGTTGCTACCCATACAGCTTCAGAGATGGGACTCTGGTGGCAACGGTGGCTCCTGCGGGTCCCCAGCAATGGGTGGCTCCAGGCTCAGCAGTGGGGAAGTAGCTGCCTGAGCTGGTTCTCTTTTGAGTCTCAGGAGGCCGCACTTTTGAATTTCTGCTCCACTGGTTCTGATTGGCCTATAGCTCCACCAAGGTAGGAAGGGGCCATGACAAGATGGAGACCTTTGTAAGTATTTCAAGCATAGAATGAGAGGGCTGACGTTACAGTTTTTCAGGACTCCGTTGCTTTTATTCTTTCTCTAGCCAAAGGAGGACTGTTTTGGGAGAGTAGAAAGATAGGATCAGTGATACCTATTCTGTTTCTAAGGCATCTAGCACATGGTATCTAAATGGTACACACATCAATTTATTTAGCAGTTAATATTAGCCAAGATATCTTCGTTTGAGCTCATCTGTTTTTCTCTACAATTGCAGGACTTTTTTCTTCTCCCTGGCTCTGGTTTTTTTCTATTAATAACCTTTAATTATTGTATCAATTAGTACTGGTTTCTCTGTCCCTTTTCGTCTCTCCTCCCCTGTATGTGCATACACAGACACACATGTGATGGGGTTTACAAACGCCATGCTAATGCCAAGGCAGGGGAAAGGCTGGAGCAGTTCTGGGCCAGGAAAGCTCCACCCCTCAGGGATTGCTGAGTATGCTCCTGGGGAAAGGAGCAGCATCAAGAGAGCTCCAGCAGCCCAGACAAGGAGAGGAGAGAACTCATTTTCTGGGGGATCACTGCCCTGCAACTGTAGGGAAAACATCTCTTATTCAGGCAATCTGGCTGTGAGTTTCTTCCCTCCTCCTTTTAGACATCACCCAAAAGATAGGGAAAACCATGTGCAGGGGGTCCCAGGAGGTGTCCTACAGCTGCCCTGAGACTCTGAGGTCTGAAGCCAAGGGCTATAAACAGCAGCCAGGCCCCAAACTGAGGCACTGAGTGTGGTAGGAAGTGGCCCAAGGGAAGGTAAGCAGAAGGTGTGATGAATGTAGTGCATCCTGTGTTATCATGCTTTTCAGGGCCCTGGGCTGGAGTGGAAGGGCCCAGGTCCCCCAACCTACCAGATTCTCCCATGCCTAGCCCTAGGATGGGCAGGACTGCAGGGTTACTTACAAGGAAGCTGACCTCACTGAACCCCGTTCGGGGGTTCAGGACACAGTGAATGGAGCATCAAGCCCTGACCACTAGGCCTGCTGATCAAACAGATAGCCCCCTTCACATCACACCACTCTGTATGGCACTCCCTGCCTCAGCCTGTAAATGCTCCAGGGCAAGCCAACTCTGTGTTGAACACTCGCTGTGCAAGGAATCCTTTCCTCTTGCTGGTCTGCCAGGAGCTGGAAGGAGATCAAGGATTCCATGGGTGTGTCTACCCCTCGCTGACAACAAGTGCTCAGACTGTGCTGAACATGGTTTGTCCCTGACTGCACTTGCAGTTTAACTGTGTTCACAACCAGTTCAGCTGAATCTATTGTCAGTATCTATTGACAATGTAATTTCCATAGTGCAGAGAAAGCTATAGAGGGGTTGGGAAAGAACTGGGGTTAAAATAGCAGCTGCTTGAGGAGGGTTAAGGGAGGGCCAGGGTAATTGCCCCTCTCTGTAGTAGTCTGCTCTCGCTGAGTCCATGGCTTTATCCCTTACACCTCAGACTAAGGGTACGTCTATACTACAGAATTAGGTCGAATTTATAGAAGTCGATATTTTAAAACCCGAATTTATGGCATCGATTGTGTGTGTCCCCACTAAAGAGCGTTAAGACCATGAGGTCGATTGACTGTGTCCACAGTAGCGGGGCTAGCATCGACTTTCGGAGCATTGCATTGCGGGTAGCTATCCCACAGTTCCCGCAGTCTCCGCCGCCCATTGGGATTCTGGGTTGCGATCCCAAAGCCTGATGGGGCAGAAAACATTGTCGCTGGTGGTTCTGGGTACATGTCATCCCTCCCTCCGTGAAAGCAATATTTCTCGCGCCTTTTTTCCGGGGTTTCCGTGTTTGCTACGGAAGCCTGCTCAGCTCACAATTACCGTACATCTCCAGCGTACGCCTGGACATTAGGTCTAGTGGGGATTCAGTCACACTATAATACGGGCAGAGGGATAGCTCAGCGTTCTGAGCGTTGGCCCGCTAAACCCGGGGTTGCGAGTTCAATCCTTGAGGGGGCCATTCCGCCTGAGGCTGGTAGTCGCGGGACTACACAGCAGGAGCGCCTTGCCTTCTAGCTGCAGATGGTGCAATATGCCATAAATGGTCGTGGTCGCGGGACCACACAGCAGAAGCTCCTTTCCTTCTCGCAGCAGATTGTACAATATGATTGGTATTCGTGTGCTCCTGGCCGGCGGCCTATGGTGTGGCTGGCCGGGGGCGCTTGGACATAAATGGGAGTGACCAGAGTGACTCTGGTCATTCTCTTTTTTACGTTTTGTTTAAGGGAGATTCAGTACTGCCTGGAACACGGGCGGAGGGATAGCTCAGCGGTCTGAGCGTTGGCCCGCTAAACCCGGGGTTGCGAGTTCAATCCTTGAGGGGGCCAGGAGCTGATGATGGATATCAAGCATATTGTACCATCTGCTGCTAGAAGGGAAGGCGCCTCCTTGCTCACCGCATATTGTACCATCTGCAGCTAGAAGGAAATGAGCCTAACCCTTGCTCCCCCCTCCCTCCGTGAAAGCAACTGAGGGGGGAGCAAAAAATCCTTTTGATGGGACTCCATCATGGTCACCTCTGCTGATGAGATCTGCGCTCACCTGCAGCTCACCACGCTGGCCAAACAGGAAATGAAATTCAAAAGTTCGCGGGGCTTTTCCTGTCTACCTGGGCGGAGCATTGGAGCTCAGACTGCTGTCCAGAGCGGTCAAATGTTGCACTGTGGGATAGATCCAGGAGGCCAATACTGTCGAATTGCGTCCTCACTAGCCTACATCGATTCGGCAATATCGATTTAAGCGCTAATCCCCTCGTTGGGGGTGGAGTGGCGAGATCGATTTTAAGAGCCCTAGAAGTCGATGTTAAGGGCTTCGTCGTGTGGACGGGTGCACGGATCAATCGAAATAACGCTAATAAATTCGACCTAAACTCGTAGTGTAGACCAGGGCTAAGAAAACATTCTAATGCCAGGAATTAGTAAGTTTCCTGGTGCTGGTACTCTGGAGAACCCAGGGCTGAGCATACTCCATGTCCTGCATTTGACTGGCTGCTGCTTTAGAATGCTCTTCTCTTCCTTCATTGTCAAGCAGCCAGTCCTGCACCCCACCCCTTTTCCGACTCCCTCTAATCCTCATTGTATCTCTGATCCCCACCCTCTGATAGCAGCCCTTGGTGCACAGCATAAGGGTGGCAGAGAGACAGGAGTTGGGAAATGGGAAAACAGACACAGAGGCTGAAGAAGAGAGACAGAAGGAGAGAGAAGAAAGAACAAAACACAGGTCATACACAGAAAGTTTTAAACGTTTATTGTTTCAAGAAAATCAGCTTCCAAAGTATTATGATAATATATATTTATGAAATTATACGCTTACACACACCTAGATACACACACCACACTACACAGTGTTTGAATTGTCAGTCTCCATTGGAACTGGTGCCTAGATACTATGGTTGAGAAAAAGAATGACAGAAAGAATTAAGTGGTCCAATATATTGTTTAGAAAAATCACTTCAGCCACTACTGAAATCTGTGGAAAACAGCAACTGTTTATCAGCATAAAGCAACATTATGTCCAAATGTAAGGAGGTAAGTGAATAATACTGTATTCAGTTGAAATAGCAGTTTTAATTTGGGTAGCCTTTTAGTATTGAAATCCTACATTCTGACAATGTTTTCTACAGGTCACTTTTAAAATTGTGAACATATTTGACTTCATTAATGAATGAGCATGTACAACTAGTAAATCTAAACATTAATTTGTTTTAAGTATGTGGATCCATTGAATATGGGCTCTGCAGAGATTTTTAGTGTGTACCTTACATTTTAGTCTATGCACTAAAAATATTTTATTCTAACCCACATATACAACTCAAAACAAAAAGAGCAAAGAAGAATCCTGGGGAAAACCCAAACTATAGGAACAATGGAATACTTCCTTAATATTTTTTTAATGCAGGTGCTTCATCTGTAACTCTGCATTTTCTTCATTTTTATCACAACCATAGGACCAAATTCTCCATTCAAAAGTCTCCACACCAAGGGGGTCCAAAATCATCACATTTAATACTGGAAAAGACTCCTGCCAGTGCAGGATTGTTCTGACATGTACATAAATTAAAGGGGGAAAATTAACCAGTGACCCACTCTGGAGAAAAAATTCCTAAAGTTGGAAGTATTTGAAATGAACATTTACAAGGAAGACACCAATAGTACCTATTTGCACTCAACTGTAAGTTACTCAGGCAAGCTTTAATCAGTAGTCCCATCACATTTAATTCCCATTCCAATCTTTTACCTTCTTTTTACAAGAAGATTTAGCCCATGTCCTCCACCCTCCAACAAGCAGTTTAGTGGATTTATGAAATGCAATAGCCAATGTTTGTGCCATGTCTAGAGAGGTTAAAAAGATTTAAATACAAACCAAACTTTAATGGGTTCTTGTCCTGTTAAAGTACTGTTCTTTCTAAGTTTCAACTCCTTGGCAGGAAAAATAAGAGGCAATAGCAGGAATCTGTATACCTAGTCTCTGCACAGATGCCCAGAACTGCTAGATAGTGGATGGGGCTGCTGGGGGGAAAGAAAACCCATCAAGGACAATTAGACAACTTGGGAATTGTGGCCTAAAGGAAATGTGCTCAAAGATAGCAATCATGCTCTTTATTGACGCTTCCTCCATCTCTAATTGGAAGGGGACGTTATTGCTGCAGTGTAGTGCTGACCAATCTTTGCTCTTAAATATACAAAAAACCTAAACTTTGATTTGGTACAATCTGGAATGTCTGTTTTACATATTTCCTTGTTAAGTTATTCTTGGCTATTATTTTTTCTGCCGCTTCCTGTTTTTCAGCTACATTTTCTTCTTCCCATTTGCTCTCCCTACAAAATAAGCTTGCATATAAGCTCCCTCTCCTACTTGCTGTTCAGCAGCTCTCCTGCTACTGTGCTTACATCAATGGCATGTCTGACTTATGAGGGTAAGACATATCACACGCTAATATATTATGTGAGTTAGAGGCTGTCTGCAGCCTCCATGAGTAAGTTCTGATCTGCTGGTATTCTACTGTCCTATAGATGGTGTGGAATGTTAGCTCTTTTGCTTTCATTATGGTGGTTTTCCAAAAGGAAGTGTGGTTTGGGTAAGAGAGGTTTTAATGAAACATGTAATTTATTCTTATGCTACTTTCAGAAAAAGGATGATCAGGAGTCAATTTAGTGAGCATAATTACAACTCACTTCAGAAAGAATAACTTATCATCTCTGGATCTATTAAACTACATGATCTATCTAACTGCAGCTATCTAACTACATGAGTTTTCTTACTTTATTCAGCTACAAAGGAGCTACAAAGGCATACTCCAGCATTCTGAGGCATCATGTGGATTTATGATACTCCCTGGAAATGCTGCATAGTAAGAGAGCTAAATGGCTAAAAATATCAGTCTACATGTCTGTATAGCTCTTCTCTCCCCAGTCATCCTCAGACAGCAAACCTTAAGGAAACCAACAGTTCTGGTAGCTCTTCTCAGCCTCCTCTGTAGTCAGCTTTGCAGTAAACTTAAGGCGCATTTACAACCTGCAGATAGCTATGAAGTTTGGTTAGCCATTCATTAGATAATTGAACTGTATTATGTTTCTGTCATCCATATATTGGAGAAACAATTGGGAAATTTTAGTTTGATTCTTATACAACGCTATTGTTACTCTAAAGGTCTTTGTTATGTTAACTTGGAAATGGCCTGGGCAACTAGTTCAGGATTGGACATTAGAAATGAAGAACATGGTGGACGTGCAATAAACGCGTAAGTAGCAAAGGTATGGATTATGTCTGGCAAAAATGAAGATGTGGAAACCTTTCTGACAGCCAAATCGATACACACAGATTTGTAGATTAATCGATTCTAAGGGCAGAAGGGACCATTGTGATCATCCACTCTGACTTCCTGTATATCACAGGCCATATAACTTCCCCAACATAATTCCGAGAGCATATTTTAGAAAAACATCCAATCTTGATTTAAAATGTTGTCAGTTGTGGAGAACCCCCCCTGACACTTGGTAAATTGTTCCAATGGTTAATTACCCTCACTGTTAAAAATGTTATTTCCAGTCTGAATTTGTCTAGCTTCAACTTCCAGTCACTAGATTGTGTTATACCTTTCTCTGCTTGATTGAAGACCCCATTATTAAATATTTGTTCCCCGTGTACCTGCTTATAGACTATAATCAAGTTACTCCTTAACTTTTTATTAAACTGAATAGATAGTCTCAAGGGGATCAGTTTCTATACAACAGGTTTTCTAACCCTATAATCATTCTTGTGGCTTGTCTCTGAATGCTCTCCAATTTGTCAACATCCTTCTTGAACTGTGGACACCAGAACTGGACACAGTATTCCAGCATGGTCATACCAGTGCCATATACAGTGGTAAAATAACATCTCTAGTCCTCTTCGAGATTTCCCTGTTGGTGTATCTGAAGATTACATTATCTCTGTTGGCCAAAGTATTTGTACTGGGAGCTCATGTCAGATGATTATCCATCATGACCCCCGAATCGTTTTCAGAGTCACTGTTTACCATGATCAAGTCTGTCATCCTGTAAGTATGGCCTGTGTTTTGTTCCTAGATGTATACATTTACATTTAGCCATATTAAAACATATTGTTTGCTTGCATTCAATTTACCAAATGATCCAGATAGATCTGTATTAACGACCCGTCTTCTTCATTATTTACCACTCCCCCAAATTTTGTCTTGTTTGTATACTGTATCAGTGATGATTTTATGTTTTCTTCCATGTCATTGATTAAAAATATTAACAGCGTACAGCCAAGAACCAATTCCTGTGGGAACCCACTGGAAACACACCTGCTCTTTGATTTCCCATTTACAATTAAATTTTGAGACCTATCAGTTAGCCAGCCTTTAAATATGGTACACAGGAGTCTAAGAACAGAGTCTGATATTATTTCTTCTGTTTTGGACACGTATGGAAATTTGCAATAATTTTCAAGTTATGCATGCGGATCTTCAAAAGAACAGTGTTTGGTCCTTAGTGTTCGTTTGATGTATTTTTTTGGTATATAATGAAGGGTCAATTTCTGAAGTTTGAACAGTTTGCAGATTAGCTGATAAAAGTGTTATATCATTAAGTTGTATACCCTGGGGTCACAGCAAGGCATTTGGAAACCTCAGTGAACATTATTTATATTGTGAAACAAAGTCAAGAATTTCAGACATCTGGTATTCACCACAAAAGCAGGCAATGAAAACAAAGACATATTTGTAATCATACTTGGTAGTCTTTTTATGTGAAGTAATTACTAAAATAATCTTAAAACATGGATCAGATTATTAATGAAAACAGTAGCCTGCGAACTACTGTAATATACATCTCTACCTTTCATAAAACAGACGGGAAACTGTATAATGTAATGAATAGCCTTAGGGTTATGCAGTGCCAGAATTTACACTTTGAAATCTGTTGTCTCAGTGGATGAGCTCTAAAGGGAGTATTACCAGACCTAGCACTGATTTGATTGTAGATAATAATTGTGAGCTCTACATTTTCCATCTGATGTCCTGATTTTGCTCTTTTTATATTTATACTGAAGAAACTACATACAGAAAATATGGTTTATTAATCTGTTCTTTTTTATATAATCATTTACATGAGTACCGCAGAATAAAATTCAAAACAAGGTGGAACACAGTCAGGCTACTTTGTCTCTACTAGTGTATGAGTGAAAAGGGAGGCCAGAACAGAACATAGTTGTTGCATCCTGCTCTAGACTTTCCCCACACCCATGGAATTCATACTTCACAGGTTCCCTGGGGCAGCATGGGCCATGGAGAGGACATTCCTGGTCCGGTCCATGTGCTATGTAAACATAGGGTCTGGCCTAGAGAATAGCCATATCATAAACTGATGTAAATTTTCAATAGCTACACTAAAGTCAATTCAGCTACAACAGTATACACCAGCTGATAATTTGGCCCTTTGTTTCCATGCAGATTACTTCTGAACTCAGGCCTCTACATTTTATTATATCAACATCAGACTAGAGGCTCCCAGAGATTAAACAGAGCCAGAACCTGGCCTCTTATGAATTTATTGAAACAAAGAACTATAACTTATCAGCAATAGTAAATGAATCACACAGTTTCTTGCCCTAGTCTTTGTACTGCAACATATTATTAGCTTTGCACAGATACAATGGTAATAGAAATCTGGGGTGTTTAACTACTATTTAAGGTTCTGGTCTGTTAAAATAACAATAACAGGCTCTGATCCTGGCATTGACTGACACTTAAAACTACCACTGACTTCAGTGGGAATCCTGCAAGCAAAAGAACTACGGATTATCATGTGGATAATGTTTATAATCCTAACTTAATTGTTCTCTCCTGACAAGATCTTTGCTCAGCATCGTAGTCAGCTGACATCTATCCTGATGATTAACTAAGTAACAATGTTGCCATTATGCTTTTTTATGAAATTAGCTACTCAAAACTTAGTCATCTTAAACTGTTTTGCTATTTTGTGGCGTGACTTCTAAAGTTGTAACAATTACATGTTTGTGAATCAAGTAAAAATGAATGAACTGGGGACAAAGATTATACATTCAGCTTGGCTTTCAGTTGTGGTTCACACTGCAGCCTACCCTCCTGTTTCTTTAAAATTTGTTTATCTGGGAGGCAAGCTCAACTATTCCATGTCCCCCCAACCTCACTCTAAACCTCACCACCCTTTGTAGACTTTTCCTTCCTATCCAAATCAAGTTGTCAGATACCTTCATTTCTCATGACTAGCAACTTAGCGTTCTATTGATGATTGTCACTGTTCGCTTTAACCATTGATGCTATTCTAAGAGAACGCTAAACTAAACTCTATATTTGAATTGCAAGATGAAACAAGATGAAATCCAAACAAATGATTTTACTGTGACCTGATTATTCTTAAATTCCATAAAATCCCCAATGTCTGGCTTTTCATTTTATTCTATTTTTTTGGTGCACAATCACTTGGGCAGGTGGAACATGATTTCCATTAAAGGCTCTGAATTATTAAAGAGTAGTGAATGATGACAAAAACAGACACTTGCTATTTTTAATGTAAAATAATGTATCAGATCATTTTACAATATTGTATTTGTAACACTATTGTCAAGGATCTGTTATCAATGTGAACTAATTGCTTTGCTTATTTTGAGAATTATCACAGTTTTATTTAAAGCAAATGATCATTTGGCCTGTGCATTAATTTTTTATCCCCACAAAATTCCAAAGATCTTTTTAGCATAAAAGCATCCTGCACATGTTTGGCACACAATAGATAGTGTATGGCTCAGAAGGATCTGCTGAAGTAAACCAGGGCTATAATCCACAAGCTATTTCAGAAACAGGTAGTTGGCAGCTATGACTGAAACACTACTTAATAAAAATCTTAAATACCTAGCCACAATAGTGAAGTGTGTTAAAGGTTAAAATCTTAACTGAATTACCTGACACTGTGCGTATTGCCACTTAGGTTATCAAATTGTCAGAGAACAACTTTTTCCCACTTTTCTTAACGAAAAGTCATAGATTGGTTATAGTGAAAGATTAGTGTTTTTTGAATGTTCTCCCATGATCTTTTCAAAAAATTGAATTATAACAACTTCCCTTTTAGGTAAATGCTATGGTTAGCTAAATACAAGTATATGTGATATTTGATTAAGTAGAATTTCCCACCTATTTTTGATTAGCAATCATTGTAATATTATAGTAACAACAATTCCTGCCCATTATAACTCAGGTTAAAATGACACTCAAGGCCTCTCTTCAGAATCCTTATCTAAAAATAATCCAATTCTTTGTCTGAAGTTTTTCATACTTGGTTTTAGCTCAGAAGGGAATATTTGTGGACAATTTCATAAAATCAGTTAAGCCTTTTTGAGTTATCCATTTGTGAAATAAAAAACTTTCACCTGGTCAGACATTTTTCAGACAAATTTTTTGAGCTCAGACAGCTCACAGTGGCTTTATTTTCAGCAGATTCAATTATATAGTCCTGAATGAGAACTAATACTTTTGACATGTTTTGAAGAAATTTTAATTTAGACATAAACTCATATGGGTTTTTTTCAGATGGCACACTGAAAATGCACAGTGAAATTATTCCCACTAATTTCACAGACTCACTAGACTGTGATGCTCTGAATGCGTAGATACTTGAATACAGGGTCATTCTCATGGTCACAAACCCTTCTCCTAGGAAAAGCAATAGCTTGATACAAGTAACCTTACAAACTTAAGATGCATGGAAAAGCTATCAATGGAGCTATGTGAATTTACACTAGATGAGCATCAGGCCCAGGAAGTTTATGTATTTTCATTGCAGATTAGACTGTCAGCTCACAGTGAGTACTGCTCTATACTCTTTTCCTGCAATAACCCTTTTTAACTTTCCAAAATGTGTCCTTCCCAGTGGTGTATATAATTTTAAAACTAAAAGTACAACATAAATAACTAGGGCTGCTCACCATACAAAGCTCAGACTACTGCTGCAAGCACCATCCGGGTAGGAGTCACTAAAAACAGTACTTGTTAACATGGACAACTCCTGGCAGCTGTTCACCATCCAGAAAGAGGAGAGATTAATAGGATGGGTCTTACTAGAGAGTAGAAGATTCATCAGAGGGACTCATCTATGAGGGTGCCTGCTGCTGCTGAGTATAGGTGGAATTGAGTGAATAAAAATAACACATGCACAAACCCATAGGACAGGGAGCGGGGGAGGGAAGTGAGGCTTCTTTACCTAACATTTTAGGGGGGATCTGGTTTTGCAGTTTATAATGTCAAAAAGTATGGGAGACTCTAATAACCAAATTCTGCTCAGTTGCACCAGTACAATCCTATAATGTCTGTGTTTACAATGATGGTACAAAGCCAAACCAAGCCCCAAGACTCTGTCAGGCACTGTCTTGGCCCAGTGTGTATGTCACTTCCTTTGTTGCAAATTTTGGTTTGAAGGATTATATTCTTATTTTCGGAGATGCAGTGGATTTTGTGTGCATTTTGTATTAATTGGATGTTATGGGCATGGAGATAAGTGAAACTGAGGGAAAATGTGATATTGTGGGGGGATATTCTGCTGGGAAAGAGGAACTTGATTTTATGTGAATTACGTCATAATGGGATGTTGGCAGTAGGTGGGTCTTCTAGATAGTGGCATTTTATAATGTACAGATGACTTTCTGTGTGCAGTGAGATGCATGCATGTGTGTCTATATTTCACTAGAAGCGACAGAGTCCTGTGGCACCTTATAGACTAACAGACGTATTGGAGCATAAGAAGTGGGTATTTACTTCTTGGAGCTTATGCTCCAATACGTCTGTTAGTCTATAAGGTGCCACAGGACTCTTTGCCGCTTCTACAGATCCAGACTAACATGGCTACCCCTCTGATACTATATTTCACTGGTGGTTTTTCATTTTCCCCTGGGTCTAATCCACATTGGATTGAGGTCTTACAGAGGAAGGGGCAGATTGTGAGGGAGTTACAGGTTTCCACCCTCCTGTTTTATGCCGAAACACCTTTATTTATTAAATAAGGCCCCGCTTTGGCATGGTTCTTAAGCTATTACCTGACTTGAATCACGTGAGTATAGCATCTGCCTACTCATGAGTAGCCATGTGCCTATGTACCTTGCTGAATCAGGGCCTTAAATTTAACATTATGTTCTTTTGTTCTTCAAGATGACTTTTAGCTGGGTATCCAGTTGCGATGCTTTAGAGACATTTTTTTTTAACCTTTAGAGTAAATATTGTGACAAAGTTCCTCCTCTACCTCGGTGGGTCCTGCACTTATTGGCGGATTTTTTTGTTTGCCTCCGAGATCTTCCCCTCTGGTAGAACCCACAGTCTGGATCAACTCCTCCTGTGCTTGATCAGGAGTTGGGAGGTTTGGGGGGAACCCGGGCCCACCCTCTACTCCGGGTTCCAGCCCAGGGCCCTGTGGACTGCAGCTGTTTAGAGTGCCTCCTGGAACAACTGCACAACAGCTACAACTCCCTGGGCTACTTCTCCATGGACTCCTCCCAACACCCCCATCCTCACCACAGGATCTTCCAGCAGTACACCCTCTTACTCTCAGCTCCTAGTGCCTCTTGCTCCCAGCTCCTCACACGTAACCTCCTTCCACAGCTCCTGACATGTGCCCCTCACTGACTCACTGGGAGGCTTTTGACTAGTTTCAGCCAGCCCCTGACTGGCTGCAGGTGTCTCAATCAACCTCCCTGCCTTCTGGAAAGTTCTTAATTGGCCCCAGGTGTCTTGATTAACCTGGAGCAACTGCCATAAGGTATCAGGGATTTGTTTAGCCTGGGGCTAACATACTGGTTCCTTACCACTTTCCTATAGCCCTCTGGCCTTGCCCCGTCACAATATATTTACATAGACATTTCTAGGTCATTCATCACTGTACTATCTGAGCACACAGTGGATTTGAGCAATGTCATCATGACCTCGAATCATGGGGGACTACATAGGAGATGGTTTCTAGAGGCTTGGATTCTCAAATGTTTTTGACATTGGACAAGAATAAGCATTGATAGTGATCTGCAGGTCCAGAAATATTAGAGACAGTGTCTTTTTGCTGTGTGCAGCAGGAGTCCTAGACAACATGGTGCATTGGTTCGCTTCATCGCTCATCTTACTCTCATTCCTATGCTTGAGTTTAAGTGGGTCACTGAAGTGGTGTGAGGACAGAAACATGGAGGGATGCTAGTGCTGTGCACAGACGTAGGCTATGCCATTTGTGGGTACTATTCCCCTGTAGGTAAATGGCCAATCAGGATGTTGTGGCCTGATGAGCTGACTCCCAAATGACTGAGTGCATGGTGTTGCTTCATCTCATACGGGCTTGATAGACCATGATTTGAACAGTAAGAGGCCTTGTTGGTTGTGCGTTACCATTCTAAGATTTTGACACATACGTTGAGTGCTTCCTAAGCGTTGCCCCTAATGCTTAACCACCACACCTAGTTGCAGCCTTTATTTGCAATCGCTTGTGGCGACACCAATGCTGTATGGCATATTATGAACATATGCACCAGAAAATCTCAGGTTGGCTTCTCATTGGTAGTTCTGTTGATTCAGAAAACCCCTTTGCTTCAGCAGGTCAATATTCCATCTACAGTCTTGTCTGTAACTTCACAGATATTTTATTATACATTAAAAATAACCTTGCTAGAAAGAAACATTCCCATACTCAAAGATCAGAGACATTTTTTTACTTTTTATTACATTGTTTCCTACTGCTTATTACAAAGGTTTTACAAAATGTTTTACATGATATAGAACTGTATTATGTATATTTTTATTAAACAAAGAATTTAGCTATGTTTATTCAAATTGGGCCTTTTTCTTGAAGCTCACATTTTTGGAAATAGGTCATAAGAGTTTTAATTAAAGTAAAATGGAATGCATAATCACAAATCAGTGTTATGGACAGTGTTGATGTGACTAAGAATCAAAACCAAATATAAAAATAAATATGACATTTTGTCCTTCAGATATGTGAAAATGTGAATGCAAATTCTGTAGTCTTATTTTCTGATCTCTGTTACTCTCTAATCTTATCAAATATACATTCACATATTCTGAGACAGTCTGATAAAGTAGGCTGATACAAACAAGTTGCAATAGATTTTGTAAAGTACATTTTCCTAGTAAATCCGATTTCACAATTTTTTTTCTGGTGACATATTAGCCATTTCTTAGTATATAAAAAGGTATTAGAATATTTTAACTGTAGAAGACAGAACTGTGCTTTACAGCAAAATGTAGTATAATGTAACCACACTGAATAATTATCTGTCTCCAGAAAACATTATTTCTTTAATGTTTTACAGTGTGTACCTGGTCTACTCTCTCAGGGCCCAGGTAACTAGTATTCATCAGCAAACATCTTACTTACCACTTCCTGTCCTCATGCTGCTTATCTGCTCACACTTTCTGATATCATTGTTTGTATATGAATGGAGGAGCCTCAAGATTCATAAATCTGTATGCAGTTGTATGGTTCTCATACAGCAATTCATTTTAATTATGTGTGACATAAAAAGACCACCTACAGATGAGACAATACAGTGTAAGATTCTCAAGGTTACTATAGGGAATACTTCATAACTGAAGTATGTTTTCCCAAAGGAGTTATACTACCATTTGATTTAATTTTTAATTTTTACATTTTAATCAAAATAGATCAAATGGTAGTGGTATCTCCTGGGAAACATACTTCAGATACGAAGCAGTCCATGTTCCCTTTAAATATGTAAAGCTGCCATTTATGTATAACTCATGAATGACACCCTGTGTTGCAAGCAAATATCATGCAGTGATTCCTACATTGTTTTAGTAATAACACCATAATCACACATACATATCAAGACATGGCATTAAATAGTATCAACACCGCAAGCTAATTCAATATACGGTTGGTCCAAAAAAGAGCCAGTCCTTTATATTGGTAGGCCCCATCCTCCATATTGTCCCCAAACATCAAACAAGTCTTTACCTGGGGTTTCCAGAAGGCCACAACTATAACTTGAAAACTCAAAATTAGAAACACTGCTTAATTAAGAATAGGAAAGAACAAAGCAACAGTTTCAAGCTTGGGTGTCTAAATTTAGGCACCCTAATCCATAAGTAGGCACTGAATGTTGATCTACCAACTTTAAGTCCAGCTGCCACAGCCTCGCTCTCTCCCTCTTTGTTCTGTCCTACTCAGGTTCTTACAATCTGTTCATCCCTATAGTATCTGAGCACCTTCTCCAGTAATGCATGAAACAACATAATTAACATCTGCCATGCATTTGTTCTCTCATCCTCTCCGGAAGGGAGAGAAGTGTGTGCAGGGGAGTATTTTGTTTTGGATTTTTTTTAATAAATGACACTAGTATACATACTCTTGTTAGAGAAGGTAAGGTCAAAGAAATGCTTCTTGCATTTCAAGCAGAAGGTGGTGGAGGTCTTCCCAGCTGCCTGCTCCAGCTCTGCCAAAGAGATTTAAACTTGGGCAAATGCTTATGTAGCCCCATTTGAAAATAAGCTTACGAATTCAATGCCATTTATCTGTTACACTCAGGGTGAACAGTGTATGTGAAATACATGAGTTATATCTGGATGATCTGTTTAACAGGAGAAAGAGTCAAGTCTAGGAGAAAGTCTTTGAGACGAAGAAAAATAAGCACCTCAGAGAGCAAACCTTTTCTTTAACATTTCTTCATTGACTTTAATTAATCCCTTGATAGATTCATGATCTTGACGATTTTACTATTTATTTTTAAAGAGATTTTGCTCACCAAATGATCTTCAAATATTCTGAACTTCAGTTTAATGGGCGAAAATAACCTCTGATGATTTGCTAGTGTCAATTGTGTTGGCCTGATGTATAAGCAGTTCTTAAAATCACGTTAAACAATTTTTTTTCACTCTTCTTAACAATTTGTCATCTGAAGATAACCATGGGAGCTAAGATTTTCAAAGTAGTGCAGTGGATTTAGCCACACATCTTCCCTTAAAGAAGATGCACTGCTTTAAAAATCTCAACCAGGAAGTTCTCTTAACACAAGTCAGACACTGGATCTTTTCCTATCCACCTTTTGAATATTATTTTCCAGATACTAGATTCTGACGCAACATAACTACAAAGTCTGTGACTTCTAACAATAAATTCAAGTCAGAGGAGATCTAAGGTTGAATGGAAAAGCCAACACAGGCTTTGACACTAGGTTAGGCTCAAACATCAGTAGTGACTTCAGTAATAGCTAATTTGATCTTAATAGGCAGTATGTAAGGAACTTTAAAACTTGCTTTAAAAAAACAACAACTTCAGCTGGCTTTTTATGTGTTACTTTCCACTTGGACTGTTTCTGGCATGAAGACTATTGCAAAAAGAACTAGGGAAGCTAGACCCTTAGCATTACCTTGGCATACCTACTCCCTTGACCTGTAGAAACTGTGGCCTCAGAGACCATTGTAGGCACTCTAGAGGCTCACATGTTACTAGGTAAGGAGATGTGGAGAACCCTGGATGGTAGAACCTCATCACAAGATTTTTAGGTTTTGTTCTTTTCCTTCTCTGATTTTTAGCTGTATGTATCTGACAGAGACGTGTCCTTTTTGTGTTGGCCTTAGTAACTGGGAAAACAAGCTGCGAAAGTTCACTCTGTGTGTGAAAGAGCAAGATTGGGACTTGGAAAATACTTGAGGACACCTCAGCAGGTGCCACAAAACTCTTGAGATTTCATTGGCCACTTATGCTTTTGTTCAAGTGTGATATAAACAAAAAAAATTAATTCATGGGCTGAGCATGTTCACTCGGTCCCTGATTCAGCAAAGAACTTTAGCATGTGAATAGCCCCTATAATGCAATTGGTACAAATTTAATAGTTTTATTTTCAGAAATAACTGTGGTAAAATAATATCTGCTGCATCAGTCAAACTTCTGAAAATTGTACTCATCAGGACTATATCCTGCCAATAGTTTGTATACAAAATTCCCATTAACTTCAGCGGGTGTTCCATGTGGCTTAATGGTAAGATATGAGTCCTATTGTTAAACTTGCTATTAGTGCACTTTATGTTTAAATCTGAAATTAATATAAAAACAAAATTATTGAAATGTGACTTAATATAGTACAAACATACTTCAATTACGTTATGTTTTCTTACAGTATTGCCAAACAGTGATGGGTTTATCAGCATTAGGTTTGCTTTGGTTTTGCATGTAAAAGGTCAGCTTGGTAATTTACAGCATGACTCTTGTTCAAGTTTCAAATATACTATGACTTTTTTTATTCATTTCTTAGTTTCACCTGCTGGATTGGCAAGCCCATGAAAATTACTCTTAATTGTCTACTCCCTTGAATCTAAGTTTTGATGACTCAGTTTCATGAATGGCCACCACCATCCAGCCAAGTAAAATATGAGTGAAAATACAGTTTGTTGATCATTATCCCGTCCCAAGAAACAAAAGAAACCTTTTGAGTAAACTCTATTTTAACATAAAAATATATTATTCTCACCCTGGCCCTTTCATATTCACTCTCACATTGGATCAGCTCCTCTTACTTGCTCAAATCAGACATCAAGTCAGTAGTAGAGGCCTGATTCTCTTATCTAGAATGGTGTGTAGTCAATTTTCATCCATTCAGACTGGATGTAAAACACAACCAAATCAGAATTCTTCATCCAATCCTCAAAAACAACATCCTCACCCCAAAAACCAAACTGTCGGGGATGGTCTATATAATACTTAGTCCCCTGCATTGAGTCAGGACTCGACTAGATGATCTATCAAGGTCCCTTCCAGCCCTACATTTCTATGGTTAACTTGCACTGATGTCAGCATTTTACTCCCACTGTACACAGGTGTAAATGGCGACACAAGATGAAAATCATGGGAAAATTAGGCCTTGTATCGCCCATCTTGGCTTCAAATATTAACTTCTTAAGTAAGGTTATTCCTTTTTCAGGAATCTGAGTTTTTCAGGACTTTGTTCTGCATTTGTACAGCACCGTGGGGTCCTGGTCCATGGTTAGGGCTCCTAGTTGCTGTAATAATACAAGTAAATAATATTCTGATATAACTTTAAAATAGTAAAAATCAGATAAGTGTAATTTCTTTAATGTTCCC
This sequence comes from Macrochelys suwanniensis, assembly GCA_033296515.1. Classification (NCBI taxonomy): domain Eukaryota; kingdom Metazoa; phylum Chordata; order Testudines; family Chelydridae; genus Macrochelys; species Macrochelys suwanniensis. The sequence continues at coordinate 118,922,726 of CM065778.1, read as the reverse complement.
TTTGTTAGGGTTCCTTTTTAAAGAGATCTGCACCAGAACTGGAATGAATGCAAGACAATACATCAGTTTTTAAAAAATATTTTCTCATTTATCAGACATGATTTACAGTTTAATTGATAAGTCTATAGAGCTGGCCTACTAAAGAGGGGTTCAAAGACCAGCTGCTACTTCTGTTTGGATGGAAACAAGGCACAGGGCATTCTGGAACTGGTTATTTCCCAAGGTCTTTATGTCTTGCAGTGATGTATGATGGGGAAAGAGGCAGGGATATAAACCCCTTTCATTGTGTAATGAGAGACCTGGAGCGAGCAGATTTGTGGTCTCTCCTCTGAGGAGACCTGAAGAAAATGGCAGTTGGTGGGTCTCTGCAGTAAGGAGAAGACCTGTTGTAGGTCTCTCTAGGCTCTATAGAACATCTTGGGCAATTAAGCTTGAGGTAAAGACTAAAAGACTGGTGTCAGTCTAGAAAGAGTCCTGAAAGAAACCAAGAGTAAGGGGAAAGTTTAGGATGGAAGGCTTCATGTATATTTGCTGGAGATATTTTCTTTTGCCATTGACCCAGAGTGTAGGCGGGGTGATTCTGTTTGGGACTTTATTAAAACAGAGCTTGAGTGAAGTGAGCTTGTTTTGAAATGTCAGTAGTTTCATATGTGATTACACTAGACCAGGGATTGAACTCTCTGGCATGGGACGGGGAAACTTGGCTCTACAGTGGTGTACAAAATAAAAATGGTCTACATTTATCTATACACTTCAACTATCTGAAGAGTGTAACTTAATTATGAATGGGAACGTGAAGGAAAAACAGTCACTTTCACACTTTTCAGCCAAGGTGGTGTTTAATGTTACTGCTTTTGTGAACAGCAATGTACAAAATACAAAGTTAAAAAAGATCAGATAAAAATATTAGATTGTATCAGTTATATCTGGATTAAAACCAGGAAACAAGTCTGTGTATTGCTATACACATCAAATGTACCTCTCACAGGTTATTTTGTGTACAAAAGCATAAACATTAGGAAATATAAAGTGTATATAACATTACCAATAAAATCAAAATACCACAGTGCTATATTACATGGTAAGGAAAACTCTCAAAACAATAATTTTGTGGTTCTAGTGCAGATTTAACACAAGTCTTCTCTGAAGAATGCTTACCTCTCCAAATCTGTATTGTGTTTGTCTGTACCCATTACAACAGCTTTACCATTCTGACTGATGGCAAGCCTGGAACTAGATGACAAATACAGTACATTAAAAAAAATTACTATTGTTATGTCTTTAATATATTAAAAGATCTCATTTTCAAAAGGTTTTCATACCGGCCTGTTTAGACACACATTCTATATTCCATTGGGGGCTGGGGGGGAGGGGGATTCAAAACCATTTTAGCATGTAAACATACTACAAAGCAGCCCAGAGTTGCCCTAAAGCTTCAGATATGCAAATAAAAAGTCACCCACTCTATTTCTGCAATGGAATTTTACATATTTTCTAGTTCATAAAATCAAGAGAAATTACATTGTTTCCAGTGAGAACCAGCCGAAGTTGGTATCTGATACTGAATAACAGTGACTGTTCTGTGAAAGGGCCAAGGGAAGAACATCAGGGACACCTAGAGGGCCATGTCTTACTCCCAATGAAACAATTGGGAGTTTGCTATTGAATTCATTGGGAATACGATAGGGCCCCAGAAAGTGATGCTTAACTATACTGGGTGTTTCACAAATGGTTATGGACACTATACATAAAGTTAGATTTGCATCTACACAGAAGTATTTTATTAAACAGTATCTAGTAGCATCCCCAGAAACACAAGTAGGCTGGCTAAATTAATTTTAGGGCTTCTGGCTATGTGCAATACACTACAAGTTCAAAACAATGGGTGGTAGAATGGCACCCCGAGGCTGCTGTGATTTAAAAAAATATGCTGCGTACCTTCCTCTTACAATTTTACATCCCAGAAGCTTTTCAATATTTTATTGTAAACTACATTAAGAAAAAAAGTATTAAGGGGATTGCTAGTAGATGCCATTACAAAGTTAGGATGAATGTACTTTCACAATGTGAATTAATCTGAGAAGTAATTTTGATAAGACCGTGATTAGTGAAGGAGCTACTTCATGTACAGTACAAGCCACCAATGCTAGTCAAAAGTAGCAAGATTGTAGATTAGCATCAGAGGAATGGTTGACAATTGTTTTCTGTTTGTTTTGCAGACTATGAAAAATGGTGGAAGCATCAGAATTACAAGGTGACTAAATTTGCAGATCTGAAATAACCTATAATTTCAGTGCAAATTGTAATCTCAGGTCTCCAGGTTTACTTAAGAGGCAAGAGAATTAGGTGATATCCAGAACTAAAGCACAGTAATAATGTATGCTGTTTAAAGGACTAGAAAAAATTGGCTTGGAAAGTAAGAGGGTGGGGATGTGAAAGTTAAAATGACATTCCTCATTCATGGAGAAGTGGCAAGGTCTAAGCAGAAATTCTCTTAATGTGTCTTTCTCTGAGGAACAGAAGGGAACACTATATTTTGCTTTATACAACTATTCCGTATTTGACAACAACAATATATATATTATGTAAACTGGTAGAGACAACCGATTTACCCAACACTATTTGCAAACTCACAGAGGCAGGTGAGGGTTCAAATAGGCTGGAAGGACTTCACTCTCTAATTTGTTAATGCACAGTAGATTAGATCAGTTCATAATTGTCATCACTTAGCTAAGTGAGCTTTTTCTTTCAACAGTTCTATAATATTGTTTAGGGCTGTCAAGCAATTAAAAAAATTAATCACGTCATTAAAAAATATAATCCCGATTAATCATGCGATTAGTTGCACTATTAAACAATAATAGAATACCATTTATTTAAATATTTGTGGATGTTTTCTGCATTTTAAAATATATTGATTTCAATTACAACACAGAACACAGTGCTCATTTTATATTTATTTTTATTACAAATATTTGGGCTGTAAAAAACAAAAGAAATAGTATTTTTCAATTCACCTCATACAAGTACTGTAATGCAATCTCTTTATCATGAAAGTTGAACTTGCAAATGTAGAATTGTGTACAAAAAATAACTGCATTCAAAAATAAAACAATGTAAAACTTTAGAGCCTATAAGTCCATTCAGTCCTACTTCTTATTCAGCCAGTCACTCAGACAAACAAATTTGTTTACATTTGCAGGAGATAATGCTGCCCACTTCTTGTTTACAATGTCACCTGAAAGTGAGAACAGACGCTTGCATGGCACTGTTATAGCCAGCATCACAAGATATTTACGTGCCAGATGCACTAAAGACATACTATTCTCCCCCAAGGAGTTCAGTCAAAAGTTAATTAATGCATTTTTTTTTTAACAAGCGGCATCAGCATGTGCTCTGGAATGTTGGCCGAAGCATGAAGGGGCATACGAATGTTTAGCAATCTGGCATGTAAATATCTTGCAATACTGGCTACAAAAGTGCCAGGTGAACGCCTGTTCTCACTTTCAGGTGACACCGTAAATAAGAAGTGGGCAGCATTATCTCCCGTAAAAGTAAACGAACTTGTTTGTCTTAGCGATTGGCTGAATAAGTAGGACTGAGTGGACTTGTAGGCTCTCAAGTTTTAGATTGTTCTGTTTTTGAGTGCAGTTATGTAACAAAAAAAATCTGTAAGACATTTGTAAATTGCACTTTCAAGATAAAGAGATTGCATTACGGTACTTGTATGAGGTGAATTGACAAATGCTATTTCTTTTGTCTATGATTTTACAGTGCAAATATCTGTAATAAAAATAATATAAAGTGAGCACTGTACACTTTGTATTCTGTCTTGTAATTTAAATCAATATATTTGAAAATGTAGAAAAACATCCAAAAATATTTAATACATTTCGACTGGTATTCTGTTGTTTAACAGTGCGATTAAAACTGTGATTAATCACAATTAAAACATTTGAGTTAATCGCATGAGTTAACTGTGATTAATTGACAGCCCTAGTATTGTTCCTAAATACAGAAGTCTCATACTGTTGCTATACAGTGCCAAAGATAACTGTAAATTAACTATTTTTGTGACAACCTATTCTGAAATTGGTGTACAGTTTTTATGATTTTATCCTATTGCTTTCTGAACTGTAGCATTTAGATGTTCAGTACATATAAGTCTATTCAAATTAATAACACTATCGCTGAAATACTAAATGATGAGACAGTGCAAAGAGATGTAAAATGCTACCAGTCTGATTTGCTGGCATATTATTCCTCTGCTCTGGTGTAATTGACCACACAAGATGCAAGGCAATGGTGAAACAGGCCCATGCTCATGTTACAAGCAAGAGTGGTAAGAACAGTCTAAAATTCTCATGTTGTTGGGCTCAACAGGTACAGTATAGTCCAAGGATGAAGTCTTGGGAGTCATTGTGGATAACATAATGAAATACCTTCCCACTGTGCAGCAGCAGTGATAAAAAACCCTTTATAATCAAACACTAGTATAACTTAATCAACCCTCTGTAATACCGCCAAGGACTGGGACCAATCCTTGTGATTTCTGTAAGGTGAGATATTACAAAAACCAAGTATTGTATAGCCTGAAGGGAGAAGGGTTAGCGGGAACATGATATAAAAATTATGAAGGGCACAGTGAACAAATACTTGGACCTTCATTTTTGCAATATCTCATAACAGAATTAAGATAAAGATCAGCAGTTTAGGTCAAACAGAAGAAATGTGCATGGACATTATCAATAATTCACTGAAAGAATGAATATCTTTGTTGACAAATAAGCATCTCTCCAAATTGATAATACATAAGGACATATCTTCCAATGTTTCAAAACTGGTGACACACTATTGCTATAATATATACAGGCACAAACTCAGTCCTGAGCAGAGTCAAGTCTGCTTTTGTCCCATCTCTTCTTTGGTTACATGTTGTTTTAGCCCTATCTTTTCTTTAGCTATACATTGTTATACCCATGATTACATTTAGGGCTCATCTACACTATAGGTGCTGTAGTGGCTATGGTGCTGCAGCTGTGCTGCTGTAGCACAAAAGTGTAGACACTTGCTACAGTGAGGTAATGGGTTTTTCAATAGTTGTAGAGAGGCGACCCCTTGAGAGACGGCAGCCAGGTTGATGGAAGAATTCTTTCATTGACCTAGTGGTTTCTACACGGGGGCATAAACTGGCTTACCTACATCTCTAAGGGGTGTGAATTTGGAGTGATATAGCTAGATTGACATAAATTTTAGGTGTGGACCAGACCTTAGGGTCCGTCTATACTACCCGCCTGATTCGGCGGGTAGCGATCGATCTTCTGGGATCGATTTATTGCGTCTCGTCTAGACGCGATAAATTGAGCCCGGAAATGATCGCCGTCGACACCGGTACTCCTGCTCCGCGTGAGGAGTAAGCGGAGTCGACGGGGGAGCCTGCCTGCCGCGTGTGGACCCGCGGTAAGTGCTGTTTAGTACGAACTAGGATACTTCGACTTCAGCTACGTTATTCACGTAGCTGAAGTTGTGTATCTTAGTTCGAACCGGAGGGTTAGTGTGGACCAGCCCTTAATAAAACACAAGAGGGGTTGGTTGAGTCATTGTGCAATAACTGAACTTTCAGATGCCTTTGTACTTTCGACCATCTACTTGTACTATTATTGCAGAGAAACTCATGCCTAGTCATGCTTATTGCCTGTCTGTCTTTGCTCTTCAGATGGTGTCCATCAATGTGATATCAATTCATTTAAGATTAATATATTTTAAGAAACAGCCAGCCCTACACCACCTGTTCCTTCTACCTCCACCCAACACAAAGGGCATTCTAGCACTTTGAAGGGGATTTAGCTTGACCGTCTTGTGCCCTGTCAATCCCTGGCTGTGTACTAGCCCTTAGAGGGCTATTACCAGCCTGGTGTACTTGCGACTTCAGGGCTGCAGTTCTAAGTTGCTCTGGGAGTTGAACTGGTCCCTGGATGCTCCCAGAACTGCAGAGGCAGAATACTGTCCTAATGCCAACTCTGCCCTGCTGCCCTTGTGCTGATCATAGGTTAACTAGAGTGAAGGATCTGGCGCATAATCTTTGTTTTGGGCTAAACTATTTGACTGGCTGCTTAAAGGAAGCCCTCCCTTGAGTAGCCGCTAGGCACTACTGTAGCTCAGAGATTTCTCTCTGTGTGCACCTTCTGGGGTATGACACAGCAAAAGAGAGTTGAAAGAGTTTGGGCCATATGCCCATCAGCCTGCCAGGCAGGAGCCCAATATGCTGGCTATACCTCCTCTGCTCCAGAACCTTCTACCAGTGAATTCCTCCCAGAGCAACCCCTGGGACAGGGCACCCACTCCTCATCCTCACTCTGCTGGCATTATTGAGCCCTGTGTTAGGTTGCCGGAAAACTTTAATATAATACATATGATAAAAATGAAATATAAATAATTAATACTGCCAAGAAATAGAGCTTAAAATAATGTTCAAACAATTTCAGCAGTGGCCAAGATCCAACAACTGGAAAACAAGTGAGTCTTCCCTACTAGAGTCAAGCAGTGGCAAACTGGTTGTGTCCTTGGCAGCTTTGAGCAGGGAACTGCATAGCACAGGTGCTACCATTCAATTTCACATGCTGGAATGTTGCAAAAATATTATTTCTTTTTCAGAGACAGGTGTGAGTTTAAAACTGTGTTCATTTATAAACAAGTGGAAAGTTCTTAAAATGGATAGTGGATATGTTTTTGGTGAGTAACAAACAAGTGCAAGCTTAGGACCAGATTGTTATTGGCCTCTGTGCAGGCGTACAAGGGCAGGGTGTGTGTAAAGAAAACCTCTGCTTTGTCACTCTGTACAGACTTCTAGAAAAAGCTGGGCCACAAATGCAGTCCCTGTTCTCATCTGAGCACAAGGATGGTCACTGCCCGTGTCCCAACAGATGCCCAAAAGGAACAGAAAGTGGAGCAAGAGGACTAAGGGTTTGGAGGATTGGACCAATGCTGGGCTAATAAACTCTTATAACAAAGCAAAATCAGGCCTACTTTCATGACTCTACCCATTACTAAAAACACCTATGTCTGAATGAAACACTAGCCTGTGTGAAGGGCCTTGGGGAGGGAGTAGGAAGGAAGGATCAAGATGGAAGTTATTTGAACTAATAACTTCTTAAACTATAAAAACAAAGGAATATGGATTTTTGTATTAAAAATACAACGTAATGCACAAAATCTTACATAATGTATAACAAATCTAGATCCACATTAATTGAATGGGTGTGTACAGAAATCCAGCTGTATGGCATTTATACATGCATGTTCTTATGTTTTAAAAACAGAAACTGAACACTGCTGCTTTGCAGACTCTCTTCTTCTAGAAGCCCATAATATGGTTGAAGTGTCCCTGAAATGGCAAAGTTTCACACGTCACAAAACAAAACAAAACCTAATTTAAAACTGGTGCAGCATTTTTGTCATTGTTCAGTGAAACTCTTTGGTCAAAGAGAAATATACAGTGTACAACTAAAAGCATCATACCTTGATCAGCTGAATGACATATTGGACAATGAATCAATCCTGATAATCAAGGAAGTTTTTTCAATGTAATTTTTATTGGGAACATGGTTCTGTTTTGGATAAGACTTTCATATGTCGGGTTAAAATGTTACGCATGCAAAAAAGTATACAACAATATACTGACAATTTTAACATCTCATTGGTAACTGTTAGCATGTTAGAAATCATACTCTTTTGATTAAATATAAACTATATTAGCAGAGTCCAAGTGCGATAAGGTTTTATTTTCTGGCTGGGGACTTATTTTAAATTATCTTGTAAAAATGTATACATAAAAATGCACATGACTAAATAAACTATTTGTGAGTACATATTTTACACACCCATCAAACAAAAATGACCCTCTCACACTGTGTAGCCTAATATAAAGGATTTTTTTTAAAGTAATTTAAACAAGATTGGAAATTTGTCTGGAAACATTTTTCACCTGTGCATTCCCCCTCCCCCCGTTCCTTCTCTCACATTCAAAATCTGGTCCAGAGAATGCTTAAAAGTAGTAACTGTTGAAATAAAAACTTCTCCTCACCCCACCCCCAGTAATAGTTTAATACAGTTGCATTTTTCACAGCACAGTATTTAAATGTAATTTTTACCTTGCCCCTTCTTATATTAGCTAACCAGTTTAAGCTCAAATCCTGTCTTCTCTACACTTTTAAGTGCAGACCTAAAAGTGGAAGTGTTCATGAATTGCTGATGTTAGTCAAGTTTTTTACATTCCCCATAAACTGCATGAAATCAGGATTTCCCAGTGCAAAACACAATGCTTATAAAAGGCCCACCACTAACCACAAAAGGGTTGTCTCAGCCCATTAGGCTTTGTGTCTGATTTACCCCAGTCTAGCTGCCATATTTTACTTTAATTCACTTGTACTCCACTGTAAACTGTATAATGAACAGCTTCTTATGTGACTTTAACATATCTAATGTTATTCCTTCTAAAATCAATAGAGGCATGCTTTCTCTCTTCCCACATCTGGGCTGCTCCTCCTCCTTGTTATAGCCAGATATTTGAGCGTTATTTCCAGGGTAATTATTTTGAAAGGTATCAAAATTGGATCTCCATGAATGATAATCCTTAATCTTTTAAGGTGAAATTTGAACTCTGCAGAAAGTTACTAGTTAGCTGAGCTAGTAACACCTTTGCTAGGGTTTATACTGTAGTCTGATACACTGCAATTTAAAATTGTTTTGTGAATGAAAATAATGTCTGGTTCCTGATCAATTGATCAAAATATGTGTATTTTCTTCTCTTATGATATTGGCCAGAAGTAGCTGATTAGTCAAACACAATGCAATAAGTAAGTCTATACATGCTGATCTTTAAGTAATCCATGTCAACCCCATTACATTTTAATCCTTGACCTCTGCCTCCACTGACAATATGATCTCCTGTATCAAGCATGGACAAATACTTTTGTTCCTAATCGCCTCATGGCACATTGAAGACATTATAGTTTCACTTGATCCAGACATTTTAAAGTTGCTCTGCTTTAACTAGGAAAAGTATTTATCCATTCTAGGGGGGGCAAACCTGCCTAGAAGAGTAAAAGAGAAGCCCTGTAAAGCTATAATTTGAAATTCTTATGTTTTGCAAACTGAAATATACGGTGGGAAATAAATCTTCAGTTTTAGAATTGTGGTGTTCGTATATAGGAAAACTAGAGCTATAAGAATAGATTAGGATAAAGAAAACTCTCTTTTCCACTATCAGATATGTCTACTGAATGCACTAAATTTAAGAACAACATGAACAGATCATCCATGGTATTAGCCTTTCATAGATGCAACCACTTACACCAGGGCTGAATTTTACCTGGCAAGGTTTTTGGTTTTTTTTGGCTCATAAATTTGTTCTTACATTTACTGATGTAAAATTTAATGAACAGAGGCACACGACTATTGCATTTCTAATACTACTGCCAAAATAGAAATTATGTTATTTGAAATTAAGAGGTATACACAAATATTACCTAAAGCTGGGTATAATGTATTCCAGTACTAATTTGTAACTGTGTAATTCATCAAAAATGAGTTTCACATTAAAACTGAAGAATCTTATTAACACTAATGCTGGCACTTGTAATTCTGAAAACCATTTTAAAAAAAAGTTAGAGGTCAAAGAGTGACTTCTCTAAAATGAAAGTAACATTATAAAACAATTTGGGTTTTGATCCAAAGATGCACTTTACAGTTTGCATGTGGAGAAACAACAGGCAATATGTTCACAACAAAAGCTTACAAAACTTGATAATTCAAGTTGATTAATAGAACAGATTCTTCAATTTTCAGTGACTTCAGTGGGAGGGGAAGATAGTCAAGGGCAGATTTTGAAAGATATTTAGGTGCCTACAGATATGCAGAGGTGCCTATTGGGATTTTTAATTCACATTGAAATTAACAGAAGTTAGATACCTATCTGCTTTTGAAAATCCCAGTAGGAATTTGATACACCTTGAGGTGCCTACATACCTTTAAAAATCTGGCCCTCAGTGCATTACAGGAGATGCTTGTTCCTCACTGAACTGAGATCTATTAATGGGCTTCTTTTATTTAATTATTTTTAAAAGGTGATTAAAACTTAATCCAATATTGAGAACTAATGTTGCAACATTTGACTCTAGGCATGGAATCCTGGCCCTCTTGAAGTCAACGGCAGTTTTGCCATTGATTTAGCGGGGTCCACGATTTCACCCTAGATCAGTGATACTCAGACCTCAGTGGTTCAAGCACCAAGTTAGCGATCAACATTACCCAAAATAGCCACAGCAGTGTGAATTCATTATTTCATTTACTATAGTATGATATATTCATATTTAAACAGTATGATGGGAAATATTTAGTTTTTATATATATAATTCTCACAGCAAAATGACTGATCAAGTATTATTATTTTATCAACTACAATTGGTTAATAACATAGTAAAAGCATCCTGATTGCCTAAAAACTTAGATTGGTTAATAACTAAATCACACAGTGTTTTAATATCATGTGCTGCAAAGAGCCGCAGAAGACACATTAAAGAGCCACTCACGAGCCTCAGTCTGAGTATCACTGCCCTAGATGTTCAACCTTCTCCTCAAGATTGACTGACGGAGACTCCATTCGTATATCCCTCCCATTATCCTGCTGGCTGCTCCTGTGAAACTCTGCTTTGATGGATTCAACAGTAAAGGGTGCAAACAAAATGTAATAGTAACGCTCAGAGTAATACATTTTAGGGGCTTCCTTGTAAGCTTGGTGTGTGTACGTCCAATGCATGGTAAATCTCCTGTGGGATCTGGTAGGAAATGACATTGTAGAGACAGCACTTTCTCTTTTGCCCATCTGTGACCCTAAGAGCACCCCAATGCTAGATGTATAGGGCCTCCCTCGTATGTAACAGTAAATTTCTCTCACTGTTGTCATGATACAGTAGAACCTCAGAGTTACGAACACCTCGGGAATGAAGGTTGTTTGTAACTCTGAAATGTTCATAAGTCTGAACAAAACATTATGGTTGATCTTTCAAAAGTTTAAAACTGAATATTGACTTGAAACTTTACTATGCAGAAGAAAAATACTGCTTTTAGCCATCTTAATTTAAATGAAACAAGCACAGAAACAGTTCCTTTACCGTTTCAAATATTTTTTTTAAACTTGCCTTTAATTTTTTTTTAGTAGTTTACGTTTAATATAGTACTGTATGTATTTGCCTTTTTTGTGTCTCTCTCGCTGCTGCTGCCTGGTTGTATACTTCTGGTTGAAATGAGGCGTCTGGTTGACCAGTCAGTTTGTAACTCTTGTGTTCGTAACTCTGAGGTTCTACTATATTTATTTAAAAGGTGTCTTGTAAAATCATTTGAAAACTAATAAACTGGACATTAATATCACTGTGAAATGCATGTTACACTGCTGTTTTTAAAATGATGGGTACTCTCTTATATTTTTCATAGTCTGTAAACAGACAAAGGAGGCAAAACAGTTTTCCTCACCCCCAGACAAAGAAGAAAGGCAAACACCTCTTTGGCTCAACTGCAAATCAAGCCAGGTGTGACCAGAGACAAGGACAACTGGGCTATTCATTTGCAATGCAGATTCCAGGAAGATCATTTGCATTGTAAATCAGAGGGGACTGCAAAATTAAGATGGCACAGGCTCCCTGGTGGACACAGAAAGCTGAGTCCCTAGGAGGGCTTCCTGACCTCGAAGACAAAGATAAATTTTGGTGACATAAGGAACTGCTGAAAGACTTTGGGGTGTCCATCAGCTAAGAGAACAAAGAAGCCAGCCAGCGCTTTGTATTTATGAAAGATGGGTCCTGCTAAACAGGTTGGAGAATGCTGACAACTTGGTGTGAGTTAAAAAAACTGTTAGACAAAGCTATACTTTGCTAGAATTAAGGTTTAGACATTAGAGAGCATGATGTTTTTGTTAGTAATCTCTTTCACTCTTGCTTGAAATCACTTAAACCTACGCTCTTTCTTAAGAAACTTATTCTTAGTTTTACTACACACCATCTGTGTTTGGGTAATACGGTGGTATTGGGTATAACGCCAGCTGATCTAACAAACTGTTGTGTGTACTGTACTGGTTCTTTGGAGGCAGCGAACTCGGTGTTCCCTCTGCAAATATCCAATAAGAGGGACCGGACACTGCAGGGGAAATGGTTTTGGGGTGACTTGAATTGCAAGGGTTGTTGCGGTCATCTTGCAAGGAGTAATTGGGCTGGCCAGGGGAGACCATGGTGCTGTGAGCATGTTGCAGGTGTCAGGGCTCTAAGCCAAAGCTGCATAGCACAGAGGCACCCAAGGTTACAGGGCAGGAGGTGACAGAATGCCTTACTGGCCTGTGTGAACCCCCCAAAGCATCACACTATCGCTGGAATACTCAGCACAATATCTAAAAAACTGTAAGCAGGTACCTACTAAAAATCGGACTAAAATGTTCAGGGACTTTACTTTTCTTTTCTTAACTATCTTAATGAGAAATACAAGTGGAAAAGAGGCGATTAGGTATTATTTTTACTTTAAAAAGTATTCAGTTACTTCAGTAAACTGCTTTTTAGAGCGAATTTGGAAAATATGTTTGCAATCTCTATATTTTCAACCTGATGCTGGAAACATATTAGTTTGTACTCTGCTAGCATACCTCAGAAAAGCTAAATCAATCTGCCTTTTTTATTTACATGCTTTATTCCTGAGAAATGTAATTGCGATTTTTATTAACTTTATGTTTTATGGATCTAATATTTAAGAACAAGTCTATCTTTTATGTCACAGTAAGAAGGTTAATATACTTACAGATTCTCCTGCAATACATCTTGGGCATGGCTGGGCAGTACCTTTGCTTCCATGATTTTGAAAAATCTAACAAAAACATACACAAAACTTTCAAAAAAAGCCATTAATTGCTATTTTATTATAAGATTTATTTTAAACATGTTCTACTAATAAATGGTTATTGTTGGTGATGTAAACATACCATTGAATTTGGCTTTTCCTTAGGAGTCTGAGGAATACATTGTTCTGTGGTACCTTTCTGTTTAGAATCCAGCTCCATAGTCCAGTAATCCATAGCACATTCATTTAATTGGTGGCAAAAATCACTCTCATTTGGAACGGTCTCTAAACTCTTGCATACTCGTTTCTAAAAGAATGAAAAGCAATATTTACCTATCCCCATAAAGCACAGTCCACTGCAATTAAAAAAAATAAATCCTGAAATCCTGTAGCAGATCAAAATCTTGATTCAGTTCTCAAGTGTGCAAAATTTCCATAACCTGATTATATTGAGGGGCTCTCCAGAATAAGATGAGGATGGGTAAAAATTTCAAAAGCATCTAAGTCCCATTTTAAAAAATGACTTAGGCATTCCAGATCCTCAGTCCCATTGACTTTCAATGAGACTTACGCTCCAGAATCTCTAAGTCACCTTTGAAAATAGGATTTAGGCTTCTAAATAACTTAGCTTTGAAAATTTCCCCCAATATCTTTTTGAACCAACTTTGTTTTTAGGAATAGCAACATTTTAATATGTGGTATCATGGTATAATATTCTACATTTTCCTCTTTGTACCCCAGTGTTGATCAGTGTTACATATTGCCCACTAGCATGGATTGCTTTGCAGATCCCAATACTGTATATTGACAGAGTCAATCTTCACAATGAATGTCAAGTGAAATATTCTTTCTCTCCCAGTAGCATAAGAACTTCATAGGCAGGAGATGACTTGCCAGCAAACTAACCAGGCTCCTGAAGCATGGAAACTAAATTTAAAATTTGAATATGTATAAAAAAATCCTGTTATGTAAAAATAAAATGGATCAATACGCCAGGAACCTCAGTGGAGAACAGTTGAAACAAGAACACTACTGAGGAATAAAGCATATTTGTAAGGGAGGTAAATCAAAAAGTAAAATATGTATTGTACTAAGAAAGTGAATAATATAATAACACAGTCTGAGAAGGTCCTCTAAAGACAGGCTTCCCTCTTCTGGGAAAACATCCTCTTCCCTTTGTTGTTGTAGAATTTGTCCTTTATTAAAAGCTATGGTATACCAATACAGCAACATAACTAACAAGATGTATGAGATGAAGGATAAAAGGAAAAAGTGATTTACTGCTATGCATCATAAGAAATTTGGCTTATCAAAAATAAATTCAAGGTATTGTTTTTTGGGTTTAACATACTTAATATCAGTGAGAGAAATTTAGCATACAGAGTAGTTGGTTGACAAAATCTTATCATACTGATGCCAAGAGAACTTGAAGTTTCTAGAGAGGTTGGCTGCAGAGAAGGCTAAACTATACTGAAATTCTATGACAGCAGAGCATCGTCTCCGGAAGAAGAACAATAAACCAATAAATCAATTCTGACTGTGGACAGAACACAGTTAATGCAAGATCTATTAAGTTTACAATTAATAAGGCCCAACAGGTCAGCTGTTCAGAAAGCCTAGTTTCCACTAGGCAAGATTACATCAGAATGAACCTTTATTTACCAGGAATGGTAAACTCAATCTAATGATCATTTTATGCACTATATCCAATGTGGGTCCAGGGCTCAAGACAAGAAACACAAGGTCACATTCTAACCTGTGGAAAGACAGAAAAGAACAGATCATACTATAGAGAAGATACACACCAACCTATCCTTTTAGGAGCAAAGTACGTGTGAGTGTTTGGAGAAGAAAGGGGAGGTTTCCAGATTAATCTCTCTTCCCCTTGAGTACTGGTGAAGTTGCCACAAGTTTATTTCCTGGCTTTGTAGAATACACTAATTATGAAAGGGTGATACAGGTGGTGCAAGAACTAATATGAAAAATTAACTGAGCTAAATGCAATTGCAGATGGTTTTGAGAGACTGTCAACTGCTTTCTTATAATTTTAAATACACACACACACACAGAGAAAGATTTATAGCATCTTAGAAGCTTCAATTTCAAGTGCTTATTCCTATTGTCTTTTGTTCTTTCTTTGCCAAACATTTTTCTCCTGTATATACTAATAACCACACTGGCAGTTGTTTTGTTTTATCTTTTGTTTATAGTATATCTCAGCCTGTGTCCCAGCTGGATGACAGCAAGTATGTACAAAACAGGCTCCCAACGTGCAGTCTTAAAGAATGCTGAGTCCTTTGCTAACCTTCAAGTCAAAGTACCTGGAAATTAATACAAAGTTAATAAGGAACTTCTCAAAAATTAGACCTCTATCTTAAGTCAAGCCCCTATAATATACAGGAAGAATTACGCAAATATGGAAAAGGGAACCATATAGATGAATAATGTGCAAAGGAGCGTGAGCGAGGCTAAGAAGAGACAAGAGGGAGAGAAGAGAGGACACAAGGAATCTTCCCCCTGCACAGGAACCTAGCAACTAGCTTTTTGCACTTAGAGTACAAAGAATGAGGAAGGCTAGTATCCAAAGTGGTGCTAGCCTTTCCAGAGAGGACAGCATCATGGCATCTTTCCCCCTCTGCAGCAGAATGCCCACCATGCCCTTTGAAAGGATGTCAGTGTCTGAGTTTCCTCTGGGCTCCCCTGGGTACTGACTGCCACAAAAATGATGCCTCCAGAAGATCCTGCTAGAAACGTGTAAATAAATGCACACTATACCCTTTGTTGGCAGCAATTTAATAGCCACAGTCAGGCCCAAAGATTCCATGTTAGAGGGAACCTAAAAGGGAAGAGTTTTGCTGTTTAAAAACAAAGGGTAGAGCTCTGTACAATGCTTTGCAAATTATAAAACAAGACCAGTTTCCCAGCATTAATACTAGGGGTAATCTTAAGGCTTCTACTATTAGTTTAAGTCTAAAACAGAAACCAGTTTCCACTTCCTTGGCTCATAGAACACCTGTGCTGCAATCACGAGCAGCTACTAATTTGCTCCTTCAGAGGAAATTCTCCTTTCGGATTGTGACTAGTAATTTGCTTTCTAGATGCAAGGATCTCTCACAGGAAAGAGAGAGCAGAATATGCAAGTTGGGATCTGGCATCTGGATCTCAGACAGGGTTACCAGATAGCAACTGTGAAAAAATGGGACAGGGGGTGGGGGTTAATAGGCACCTATATAAGAAAAAGTCCCAAAAAACAGGACTGTCCCTTTAAAAATGGGACATCTGGTCATCCTAATCTGAGAGGATAATTTTATCTCATCTCTGAAAAACGGTCTCTCTAACTTATTTGTTACCGCACATGGACAAACTACACTGCCTGAGCCAGGACAAGTCATTATCTGGCTGTGTAACCTCAAAAAGGAACAAAGAGAAGTTCGTTCTTTCTTATGCATTCTACTCACTTATAGGCAGGCAGAGCTTGAAAGCAAGAGTTCACTAACAGACTTCTTTTTTCTTACCCGTAAAATGGTATTTCTCTGATAGACAAGGTTAGCCTCTAACTAGATGGGTTTTTGCTCATGTCACACTCGAACAGGCATAATCAACCAATGGAGTAAGAGCATATGAGCACCAACACAAGTTGTCTTGAGGCTCCTGTTAATTTCCCCAAAGTGAATGCCCTGGCACTCACTATAAAGAAAAATGCTTACAAGCTAGGAGGTGAGAGACACCTTCTTGGAATGAATTTAGAGAAATGAACTCATTCAAGCTTAAAACTTTTATCCTGAGAATGCAACAATAAACTAACAGACTCTCCTCATGAGACATTTCAGAAGTAGGACAGTAGCAAGTGAATACTGTTAGTATTGCCAACTGGTAATATGGCAGAATACCAACTAAAGTGCGGCTATTTGAGCAACAAAGTTTTAGTGCTGAAAAGCACTATAGACAGCGCCAGTATAGCTAGTGCTTTATCGCTGGGATAAAGCTACCACCTCTCATTTTTAATCGCTGGGAGAACTCTCCCCCCGGCGATAAAGCGTCTACACTGCCCATGTCACAGTGCTGCCACGGCAGCAATGCCACCTGGGCAGTGTAGACATACCCTTAGAAGTAAGTAAAACTGTCTACAGACCGACCTTACCCGCTCAGAGAATAACTATATGGGATACAACATTCCCTTTTAAAACAGATGGGACATCACAAGCCGCAAAGCCAGAACAAATACTGAGGAAAGCTGTGTCAGTAAAAGATGTGTGTCTGCCATGTAAGGGCTAATAATAGTATATATGTAGAACCACTTAATAGCACTCCATATCAGTTCTGTGCTGACCATGGGCAACATGGCTGCTAGAAGTATATCATCCTATGGACGTTTTCAGAGAGCATGTATCTAAATGGTCTGTGTGCCTATTCAGTGTGTTTTAGTGACTGGACGGTTTCACGCATCCAAATATTTTAGCACTGTGGAAGCAGCTGTGTTAATGTACTTCATAGGCATGTGTAGGTTAAAAAAATATGACTCTTGGCTTATGACAGAGGTTAACCTGGGACTGGGGGATGTGCAGCCAGACCATGTCCTGTCATTGGTTCCCATCCTGTGGGTTTAACAACCGCTTCTGTAACACATATGGGATAGTTCATGGTTTGTGGGTGCAGCGGAGAATGATGGTTGAGTGGGGGATACAAGTCTGGCCAATACTTGTATTAATTGTTCTTCCCAGGGTCTTGATTCATAAAGATGGCAAGCCTCAGAATGATATGAGCATTTCTGTGGGGACATGTGCGAGTGAGGTAGCAGTTGGTAATTTGGAAGATGACTTTTGTTTTACAGCAGTGATACTCAGACTGAGGCTTGTGAGCTGCAAGTGGCTCTTTAATGTATCTCCTTTGGCTCTATGTGGCATGTGATATTAAACACTGTGAGTTAATTATTAACCAATCGGGATGCTTTTACTATGTCATTAGCCAACTGTAGCTGATAAAATAATGCTTGGTCAGGAGGGCTGGCTCTAGGTTTTTTGCCGCCCCTCCACCCCCTTTTTTTTGGTTGGCTTTTACACATTTTTGCAGTTTGCAATGTTTTTTGTTTTGTTCTGACTGCAGTTCCTGGAGGTGGATGTCATTTTGGGAAGCAGCTCCTGGGGTATGTTTGGAAAAGGGCAATTCCTGGGGGACACTGAATTTGTTGTGAGTAAACAGTACCTGGAGTCTTTCAGATGGTGCAGTACCTAGCAACATGCTTGTATAAGGAGAAGCAGTTACTTTGTGTGGGGGAGGAGAGGTAGGCATGAGGCTGGGGTGTGTGTGTGTGTGGAGTGGGGAAAGGGGTTGCTGTGGGTGTATATATGGAGCGAGAGGGGCTGTTGTGGAGATGTATGTGTGGAGAGTGGAGTTGTGGGTATGGGTGGGAAGAGGGAGAATTGTGGATGTGGGGGAGTGGAGCTGTTGTGGGGATGTGTGTAGGCGGAGAGTGGGGTTGATGGTGTGTGCATGAATGGGAAGTGGGGCAGTTGTGTGTATTTACGGGGAGTGGGACTGTCGTGGTGTGTGTGCAGGAGGTGTGCGGCTGTTGGGTGTGTGTGTGGAGGCTGAGGACAGCTGCTAGCCATGACCCCGGGGAGTGACCTCGCAGAGGGCGGACTCTGGGCTCCTTTCCAGGCGTCCCGCTGAGCATCCTCGGACCCAGCAGCCGTTGTGGGTTGGTGGCCCTGGCCCAGCCCAGCTTCAGCAATGCAGAGTGCTGGCCCCGGGGCTTCACCACAGAATGGTTATCAATGTTCATGTACATGTATATCCCTTAGCAGAGTTGTGCGATACTGACTGCTGCCTGTGACTGCACACATTGGGACATGAGCAGGGATTCAGAACTCCTCCAATCAGCAAATATGAGTTTGTTAGTCCTGTTTCTTTCTTTAGTGATGATTTTTTCACAGTGAGCCTATTAAGTTGCTGTTGGGCTTGGGGGTCATAATGCCCTATATAATTTTTGCCTCCAGCTTAATTTTATGTTTGCTTCTACATTGAATAGGTTCCACTAACCTGAAGTGGTGGATGGGTAGCCTGTATGCCAATGGGAAAGGAGGAGGTCATGACAGATCTTACCAATTTCTTATTGAAAAGATCATCAAGATCTTGCATATATAGAGGAAAATGTACTTTCTAACTATGAAAATAGTTAAGCACTGGAACATGCTTCCAAGGGAGGTTGTGGAATCCTCATCATTAGGTGTCTGTCTAACCAAATCATCAGTGTACTTGTGAAAGTAAACACACAATTCTATTTCAATTTTAACAACTTTAATTTTGCTAACAATAAATAAATAAATTAAATAAATACTTCAATACTTGAGCTAGGGCTAAATTCTGCAAACACTTTCACATGTGAGTGAAAGCATTGGTGTGGCAGGTTATGCAGGGTTGGGCCTCTACAGCAGGGTTGGGCAAACTCCGGCCCGCGGGCCTGTCCTGCCTGGGCTCTGAGCTCCCGGCCGGGGAGGCTCCCCCCTCCCCTGCTGTCCCCCGACGCCCGCAGCCTCAGCGCGCCGCACCGCCAGCGTTCTGGCCTGCCGCTCCTGGGCAGTGCTACAGCGGCGCGGCTGCGAGCTCCTGCCACTCTGAGCGGCATGGTAAGGGGGTGGGGCTGCACGCTCCTGAGGGGCCTCGTGTCTAGCTCCGGCGGGCCACGCGGCTGTGGTAAGGGGGCCAGGGCCGGGGGGTTGGATAAGGGGCAGGGTGTCCTGGGAGGTGGGCAGGGAGTGCCGAGGGGCAGTCAGGGGACAGGGAGCGGTTGGATGGGGTGGAAGTTCGGGGGGGGGGCACTCAGGGGATGGGGAATGGGGGGGTTGGATAGTCATGGGAGTCTCAGGGGGCTGTCAGGGGGCGGGTGTGTGGATAGGGGTCGAGAGGTCAGGGGACAAGGAGCAGGGGGGCTTAGATAGTGGGTGGGGTCCCCGGGGGTTGGTTAGGGGCGGGAGGGGGGGTCTCTAGAGTGGGTGGTCAGAGGATAAGGGGGGGTTGGATGGGTCGGAGGTTCTGAGGGGGGCAGTCAGAGGGCAGGAAGTGGGTGGGGGTCGGATAGGGGGCAGGTTTGCCCATGCCTGCTCTAGAGAGTTCAGTAATATTTCAGTACAAAGCTAGGGGGCTAACAGCCAAAACTCCAGCCAAATAAACTCAAATTCCAATGGTTAGTGGCATATAGCTCAGAAAGTTCACAACTCATTATCCTTTTAACCTAAGACACTATATTTTTAATTGTTAGAAACTTCTTAGTTTACATGAAACCTATTCAAAGCCCAATACATTTGGAGGAAAGCCTCAAATTAACTTTAATGGATCACTCAAACCATATAGTACTTTTACTTAAAACAATGACAAATTTCATTTACAATAAAATGAATGAGACTTTTACATTGTTCCTCCTGCGAATGTTTTGAGAGCAAAATGTCCACAATCCTTTAATCTCTCTTTCATCTCAATATCTACTCAAGGTTAAGCAACAACTAACAATTAGAACATGACTGTATTATAACACAAATACTCATTTAATTTCTAGAGAACACACCCATTACTGTACATGTACTACCACAAAAACTTTCTTTGTATGTAGGGCTTTTCTTGAGTTAAGTAAGGACTCAATCCTGCAGCTTTTACACAGACAAATTGCTTCTTGTTGATTTGGGCTCCAATTCTGCAAATATGCAGATGTGCACAAGAGTGTGTGGGACTAGAGCTGTAACTATTAAATTTGCTTCAGCAAAGATTGCAAGAATAGGCACAACATATAGTTAATATTGGATATAGAAACTTATGTTACATTCAGCGTCTTCAGTAGGGTCATGCTTCAGTGGCTGCCAAGGGCCAAATGTATGCCAAAGGCCCAACACGGGATCAAAACTTGCAAGAAATTTAAAAGTCCATAGTGGACTAATCCCTTTAGTGTAAATAACTCGTTCCCATAGGTAAAAGAGGTCAATATCATTATCCACATTTTACAGCTGGGGAAACTGAGTCAGGGTATGCACGGGGGGAGGAGTGATTTGCCCAAGGTGAAGCAGAAGGCTTATACCTCTGACGTCACTATCTTTCATCAATAAAAGTGAAGGGGGCTTCAAATCTGCGAGGACCCCGAGCGAGCTCCCTGGAAAGGACAAGGAGGGTCACTGCACAGCACAACTGGGAGTCGTGTAAACGGAGGGGGGAAGCGCGGGTTTACAGCTGCTCTAGAAACGCACAGCGCCAGCTCAGTGTCCGAGACCCCAGCCAGGAGCTAGCGGCTGCAAGCGCCGCTCGGGACGCTGCCGGGTGGCAGCAGAGCGCCGCGGGCCTGGCAACGTGCCCGGGGAGCCGCCAGGAGGGTTCCGCAGTCGGGCCGGGGCACTGAGCACCCCGACCCGCCGCCGGAAACCGCGGAGCCCTGGGCGCGGCGGCGACACGTACGGCTCGCCCCCCACTCCCTCCGCGGGCGGAACTTACGCGCTCCGGTTCTCCCGGCTCGTGCGGGAGCAGCGCCCCCCGCCGCCGCCGCGTGTGCGCCGCCAGCAGCTCCATGCGGCCCAGCGCCAGCCGCTGGTCTCCCTAGCCCGGCGCTCGGCCCTCCCGGTCCGCAGCCAGTGCGGGGAAGAACTCCGGTCGTAGCCCGCGGTCTAGGCCCGGGCCGGCAGCGAGTCCTCCTGGGGCGGGCGGCTGGGCGGAGACAGGGCGGGTCGGCCCCGCCTCCCGAGCCAGGGGGACCCCTCGGTGCAGATTGAGCACAGGCACCGGCCGGGCAGAGACAACCAGCTGGCCGGGCACAGGCGCTGGGACACAGCTATGCACGTACACGGATGGTCAAACAAACACAATCCAACCCACAGCAGCTGCCCGTCTCTGGGCAGTAGAGTCCCTGGTTTCCGGGGCAGGCTGTGCAGGCAAAACCACTATAATTGTTTCACTCAACCCCTCTCCAAAGCATTTCCTCCTCAAAGTGCATTGCCACTGAACGAATGTGCTTGTGTGCCCGTGACCTAGCTCCACACCCACCGGCATCAGCTACAGAAAAGTTACGTTTAAAATAACCTGATGACTTTTGCTTTCTTTGGCCAAATACACCAGTGTTGTCCAAGGCGGCATTTCTGTAGTAGTACACATGTACCAGTGTAGCAACAGGCTGTGGAAGTGCCACTAGCTACCAGCATTTTAACCACGATGTTGCTTGCACAGGCTCTCTGCAGAGGGGTGGTCTATACTACTGTCCCTGCTGCTGCTATGTCTGGCGGAGCTGCAACATGATTTGGGACTCACGTAAAAATATTTTTTCCAGATACTGCCCTGTTTCCCTCCTCCAGTGTTAACCCACACATGGAACCTCCCATTCGCTTCCAGCCTGCCATGTGTGTCTGACTGTCCCATCTGCACAGGAGGGATACAATCCACACCTAAGAGGGGGTCCTTCCACACTGATCAGGCGGTATGATGTGGCCTATTAACATTAATTCCCTTCTTACTAAAATTTCTTTAAAAAGAGGAATATTTAGGAATTTGCATTATGTAGTTAAAGCACAGCAAAAAACTTGGTGAATTACAAAAATAAAATGATAAACCTTGGAGCTTGAGACCGAGAACAAAAGACTTTTTAGTCAGAAATCACTGTGAAAGCAGCCTATACTGTCTCCTAGGACTTTAACTTTCAGCTTATGCCTTGTATTTTATAACACACAAGGTTGTTACAGCACAGTGTAACCTCTAAGCTTATGTTACTGTGAATTCAGCTTCTTATTTTATCCTAAAAGGATTGAGATCTGTAGTTTTACTTTGCCAGGATTTCAACTGCATGCATGTTTTTAGCAAGAATCATAGTTCTGATCTGGTGGTGACATTTCATCTCCTACTGTATGTTTGTTTGTTTTTCTTCCTGAAAGGAGTTGATATAGTGTTGTTTTGAATTTAAGCACTTCAAACTGATCTGCTGAACCCTGAACCTAAAGTCTAATGGGAGTCTTGCCATTGATTTAAATGGAAGAAGCATCAGGCCCAGTGTTCTTTTACTTTCAAAATCTTTGGTTTTCCTACAACTCAATGCTTTCATTTCAGTGAGCTTTTTCACAGTTGGTTTATAATGTAGGCCTGGCCTTTTAGGCATTATTAAAATACAGAACAAGTAGAGATATATAATTTTTTAAAGTATATTTTAACGCACATATCAATATTGATACACGTCTGCATTATGGCCCATATGATACAAAACAAATTAAAGGCTATAAAGAGTCAGAGAGAGACACAATGAGAGGGGACTGGTTGAAAGAGAGAACTGCAGGCAGTAGCACGGGTGGGAAAACTATGGCCCGCGGGCCGCATCCGGACCGACAGACCTTTTAATACATCCCTCAAGCTGCCGCCGGGGAGCAGAGTCAGGGGCTTGCCCTGTGCCGCACGGCTCCCAGAAGCACCAGCATGTCCCCCTTCCGGCTCCTACACATAGGGGCAGCCAGGGGGCTCTGCACGCTGCCCCAGCCCCAAGTGCAGGCTCTGCAGCTCCCACTGGCCAGGAACCACGGCCAATGGGAGCTGTGGGGGCGGTGCCTGCAGATGGATCAGTGTGCAGAGCCGCCTGGAGCCTGCACCCCTGAATGCCTCCTGTGCCCCAACACTCTGTCCCAGCCCTGATCCCCCTCCCGCCCTCCAAACCCCTCGGTCCCAGCCTGGAACACCCTCCTGCACCCCAAACCCCTCATTTCCAGCCACACCTCAGAGCCCGCACCCCCAGACAGAGCCCTCACCGCTCCACACACACCCCCAGCCCCCTCCTGCATTCCGAATCCCGAAGCCCCAGCCCGAAGCCCCCTCCCTTGCACCCTGAACCTCTCATTTCTGGCCCCACCCCAGAGCCCACACCTCCAGCCGGTGCC
Source organism: Macrochelys suwanniensis (assembly GCA_033296515.1). Classification (NCBI taxonomy): domain Eukaryota; kingdom Metazoa; phylum Chordata; order Testudines; family Chelydridae; genus Macrochelys; species Macrochelys suwanniensis. Next base: position 118,898,967 of record CM065778.1, on the reverse strand, counting down.
CTCACCCCCTTCCACACCCCAACCCCCAATTTTGTGAGCGTTCATGGCCCGCCATACAATTTCCATACCCAGATGTGGCCCTCAGGCCAAAAAGTTTGCCCACCCCTGCAGTAGCAGGACTGCCAAAGTCCCCTGAGACAGGAGGCAGTCAGAGCCTAAAACGTAAAGGATGAGCTGATGAACTGGTTTGTTTAAGTTTGGACAATAAGGCTGCCTAAAAGAGACTGTGGGTATGGCAGCAAGCCCTTAGCAAGCTGGGGAGAAACCCTGTCTTGTGACACACTTCCCCTCCCAGGGGACTCTGGCAGTCCTGCACTCCTGCTTTCAGCAGTTTACTAGCTTGTTCCCTCTTTCAGCCAATTCCCCCTCACTGGTGCTACATCTCTACTAGAAATGCTACAGTGGTATATACTTAGGGTATGTCTACACTACGAAATTAGGCCGAATTTATAGAAGTCGATTTTTCGGAATAGATTTTATACAGTCGACTGCATGCGTCCCCACTAAGCGCATTAAGTCGGCGGAGTGCATCCACAGTACTGTGGCTAGCATCGACTTTCGAAGCAGTGCACTGTGGGTAGCTATCCCACAGTTCCCGCAGTCCCCCTACCCATTGGAATTCTGGGTTGGAGTCCATCAACCTCAGCCTAGACCAGTCCACACAAGCGGTCCATTTCCTAGACACTACTGTGCTAATAAGCGATGGTCACGTAAACACCACCCTATACTGGAAACCTACTGACCGCTATACTTACCTACATGCCTCCAGCTTCCATCCAGGACACACCACACAATCCATTGTTTACAGCCAAGCTCTAAGATACAACCGCATTTGCTCCAATCCCTCAGACAGAGACAAACACCTACAAGATCTCTATCAAGCATTCTTAAAACTACAGTATCCACCTGCTGAAGTAAAAAAACAGATTGACAGAGCCAAAAGAGTACCCAGGAGTCACCTACTACAGGACAGGCCCAACAAAGAAAATAACAGAATACCACTAGCCGTCACCTTTAGCTAGCTAAACTAACAGAATACCACTAGCCGTCACCCAACTAAAACCTCTCCAGCGCATCATCAAAGATCTACAACCTATCCTGAAAGATGATCCCTCACTCTCACAGATCTTGGGAGACAGACTACAGACAGCCCCCCAACCTGAAGCAAATACTCACCAGCAACCACACACCATACAACAAAAACACTAACCCAGGAACCTATCCTTGCAACAAAGCCCGATGCCAACTCTGTCCACATATCTAGTCAAGTGACACCATCATAGGACCTAATCACATCCGCCATGCCATCCGGGGCTCGTTCACCTGCACATCTACCAATGTGGTATATGTCATCATGTGCCAGCAATGCCCCTCTGCCATGTACATTGGCCAAACCGGACAGTCTCTACGCAAAAGAATAAATGGACACAAATCTGACATCAGGAATCATAACATTCAAAAACCAGTAAGAGAACATTTCAACCTCTCTAATCACTTGGTGACAGACTTAAAAGTGGCAATTTTGCAACAGAAAAACTTCAAAAACAGACTTCAACGAGAAGCTGTTGAACTTGAATTAATATGCAAACTAGATACCATCAACTCAGGGTTGAACAGAGACTGGGAATGGCTTGGCCATTACGTTAATTGAATCTATTTCCCTTAAGTTAACTATCCTCACTCACACCTTTATGTCAACTGTCCGCAATGGGCCATCTTGATTATCACTTCAAAAGTTTTTTCCCCCCGCTACTGATATAGTTCCTCTTAATTAATTAGCCTCTTAAAATTGGTACAGGCACTTCCACCTTTTCATGTTTCTCTGAATGTATAAATATCTGCTTGCTGTATGTTCCATTCCATGCGTCTGATGAAGTGGGTTCTAACCCATGAAAACTTATGCTGAAATAAATTTGTTAGTCTCTAAGGTGCCACAAGTAATCTTGTTCTTTTTGGGTAAATGTAGTCAGTCAACCCTCCCTCCCTCTGTGAAAGCAATGGCAGCCAATCCTTTCGCAGCTTTTTTTCTGGGTTAACCGCGCAGACGCCATAGCACTGCAAGCGGAAGCCCGCTCAGCTCTCCATCACCACTGCTGTTGCAGGCAAGTCTAAAGGGTAGTGACTCTGGGACATGTGTGGGCCTGTTTAGATTTTAAGTGCATCATATTCCTCTCCTTTGTCGCTGGAGGAGAAGTCTTGCAGGCGTCCTCATCAATAGGAATTGTAGCCGTCCTCGGAGCAGCAATGTTGTTTTGCTCACTCCACGGCTTCCGCTGTAACTCTGCCATCCCGAGTTCCAGCAACCTGGCTGCTCTCCCAGCCGGCAGCACCATGTGGTCGCACCTACCCCAGCCTACCCCTTGCTCCCATAGCTCATGAACCCTGGACAGTAGTAAGGAACAGTTGAACTATATGCCTAGTAAGTGCAGAATGGTGGTGCAATGTGCCTTTGGACGTTTACAAGCTCACTGCCACTGTTGATCAGACCTCAGCGCAACTAGCATTCGCATTGTTATTGCTGCTTGCTGTGTGCTACATAATATCTGTGAGAGTAAGGGGGAGACGTTTATGGCGGGGTGGGAGGTTGAGGCTGTCAAAGTCAGATTCAGGACTCACAATTTTGTCAGACCACTCTGTTTATTAGCAAAGTGCTCTGCTAATACACCCAGATCATGTGAGTACATGCAAGACTCAAACTAAACTTATTTATACAGATAAGAGAGAGCAAACTTAACAAGATAACAAAGGAAGCAGAAACTGATAAGTTTACCTGGGGCTAGGCATACACATCTTATTTCCTTACTAAGTGTTACCGATCTCCTTTTAATGTCCCACCATTAGCTTTAAGTGGGCCCATTGTCTCATACCTTAATGTTTCTCTTCCTGACAACTATATTTCAACATTCCTTTCTCCTTCTAAAAGGAACATACAGCATTTCTTTAATCCATGCTATTATTACAATACAATAAATTCTACTTTCACAAGGCAAATTGCCTGGTGTCCGATTTAGAGCGGACAGACGCCAGAGCGATTAGAAGAGCACAACAGGGCACGCTGCGCATCACAGAGACTTTGAAAATCAGTTTCTCCTTGATGCAAACCCGTCCCCTTTGTTAATTTTAATTCCCTGAAGCCAACCACCCTCCCGCCTTTGAAATAAAGCAACTATTGTTTTGAAACCATGCATTCTTTCTTTATTAATTAAAAATAAATGAGATAACAGAAAAGGTAGCCGCGGGTGATTTGGGGTACATGTCGTCAGTCACCCCCCCCATTTTCACCCCTCCTACCTTGAAAGCAACGGCAGACAATCCTTTCATACCTTTTTTCCTGAATTGCCCACGCATGCGCCCTAGCTCTGCAAGTGGGAGTCTGCTCATATCACCGCTGCAGTCAGGGCCGGCTTTAGGAAGTGTGGGGCCTGATTCACCTTTTTAATTTTTACTCACCCGGCAGCGCTCCAGGTCTTTGGCGGCACTTCGGCGGCGGGTCCTTCAGAACTCATTTTTATTTGTAACAGAAAGAGCTTATATATATATGTATATATATGGTTTAATTTAGCCTAACTTTAAGAGCCTTCCTTAACCCAATACAAACAAGTAAGGGAATTAAAGTCTGAACCTGAAATTTCATTGCAGGGTCTTCAAATACTGTGTGATCTTATATACTACACCATAAATTCTGCAGTAGCTTGGAACAATACATTGAATTAAGGATGGAGTTTCAGGCTTCACTTTGAATTTTCTTGCTTTTGAAGGTGTTAAGTCAAACTGGAAATGTTATTTGAAAAGGTTTTGTGTGTGTGGTTTAATGTAAATGGTAGTCTAATTTCTGTGCCTTCAAGCTCTGGTAATGCTGTAACATAAAAGAACAAAATCCATGTGGAAGTATGACTGATGCTGCATTAGTCTGTGGGTTGAAAATAAAAAGGATTATAAATGATTCACTAGGTGTAGAAAATAAGGTAAGACTTATTGGGGGGGGGAAAGTAAAAAGGTTTGTTCTGTTTATGCATAGCCTAAAGAAGGCACCATACAAGATATATGACCATCCACCTTGTTTTTATTTGTAAGGTGTATTTTATTAGCTTATTTTTATCACTAGCGATAAATGTTTAGTTATCTAGTTACAATGAGACAAAGGTTGTTTCAATCATTAAACAAAACTAAGTCTATAATTACCTATTTTCTAAAGCTAGGAGTAAACTCCAACTTCCGCATAATATTAATGGAAAGATTATTGTAAAAGTATACATGTTAATGGTGAGATAAAACAGCAAAGCAAGGGAATAAAGTCCAGCTTTCTATTGTGCTTCTGTGTAATTACAGAACACATCACTGAATAGGAAGGAAAATGTTTAGTCTGCTTCCTATTTTTTGAGAATGAGTTTGCCCATCTCCAGTAGGGACATATTTAAATAGAATGTGTATCCCAGGTGGTACAAAATTGAGCACTAAGGGAAATGACCACAATTTTCAAACCTGGGGGCCTCAACCCATATTTAGGCATACAAACAAACCCTTTGAGATTTAGAGGTTTTAAACACCCACAGTTCCCAGCAATATCACTTCCCTTTTTTTGTTGCATGTTAACTCTGTGCTGTCACCCGTCATCTTGATATGAGGTGCTATGTAGCTGCCTGGCTCAGATCAATAGTATTGTGTGCCAAAAGTCCTCGTGTGGTTTTCAACACAAGGGTTTCACTGACACTCTGAGGGCATGCTGCAGTAGTTATTCCTATAACTGGTTTTTGAGTATTTTTGTGCATTTCAGCCTCTTCCATGCTTTCTGATGCACAAGGAGCACATATGACCGACAGGCAGCGATATAATTTTGATTAAAAAATAAAAAGTCATCCAACTGTACAACCAGTTTTAGATTATTTTTTTTTAATGCACTGGTGTGTGGGAATACCCAAGATCCCGCCTCAAAAGCCCTTGAATTGTGGTAACCTTCTCCCTACTCTGAAGTGTTATGGTTGTGACCACTTTCAAAGTATGTCAATGTTGACAATGGCCAAAGAAAATTGTTCAAAAATAGTGTGAGACATCAGTTTCTCCAGTGACTGAGTGTTAGTCCTCAGCAATTCTCCAAGATCCTGGCAGTCATGAGAATAATGGACCTAATAACAAATTTTACATCATATAACCCTTATATGGCAGCACTCTAAGATGCCCTGGCAGTCTAATCTATAATAAGATTAGTAATTATATGGTACTTTACAAACTTCCAGTTAATTATCACAACAGCCTTATGAGGTAGGTAAATGACAATTATTATTCCAACTTTAAAGATGGAGAAAATGGGAAAAAGAAGTTAAGTCCAAGTCACTACAAGAAGCTATTATCACACCCAGGAGTTTCTGACTCCTGGTCCTGTGCCTAAACTACCAGCTCATATGTATCTAATCTTGATAGAAAAAAGTGATGGTTTTGTGATTAAGGCACTGGACTGGGAATTAGGAGATCAGAGTTTGGTTTTACATTCTGTGTGATTTTGAGCAAGTCTTTTAACCTCTGTCTACCTCAGTTTCCTCATCTGTAAAATGGGGATAATATTACTCACAACAGACTTGTGAGATTAAGCACATACATTCTCATATTATGGTACAGAAAATCTTTAAATGAAATCTGAGGTGAACAATTTCAAACTTGGGTGCTCAAAATAGGCTCCTAAATAAGTATCCTGATGTTCAAAGGTGCTGAGCACTCAAACTCTAATGAAGGCTATGGGAACCCACCACCTATGAAAACAATCAGCCCAATTGTTTAGGTACCTATCTTTAGGCATCCATTTTAGAAAATGTCGGTATAATTTCCCATTAATGAGAGCTCACAGGACAAAATACTGACCTTACTCAGACAAAACTGGTGTTGAAGTCAATGGGAGTTTTGACTGTGTGAAAAATTGTGAAAAGTTTACAATGTGGTTCCTGTTACAGTAAGGTCAACAGCTATTAAATAATGACAATGAAAATGTCATTGCTGAAAGTTTAAATTTTAAAAATAATATTGTCTCCTTCAAGTATTGACAGCATAGATTCCTACTCTGAGCCATGCCAAAGGTCTTAGCACCTATATTAGAACTTCTGGAAATCATGGACTGACCATTTGGTGTGAAGTTATATAAGGAGACATGCCTGCCCCCCAGTTCTTCTCAGACCCCAGGCTCCTTCTTCCTTTTTTTTCTTTCTTGCAGCCACTTCTGTTATTAAATAAATAAATGGAGATATGCCTATCTCCTAGAACTGGAAGGACCTTGAAAGGTCATCGAGTCCAGTCCTCTGCCTTCATTAGCAAGACCAAGTACTGTCCCCTGACAGATTTTTGCCCCAGATCCCTAAATGGCCCCCTCAAGGATTGAACTCACAACCCTGGGTTTAGCAGGCCAATGCTCAAACCACTGAGCTATCCCTCCCCCCAATTATTGCCAGTCAGTGGGGCAACCAGCTCATCCCTTTGGATGTTGTGCTTCATGGGCAGATTGGCTCATGTGGGCTCCACTCTCAGCAGTAAGTCATAAGATTAGCTTTCCTGTGAAAGACACACAGAGAATGTTTTCATTCTTCTGAGAATCTACTGAAACCATCTGCTGCCTTAGTGAGGATATCATCACCTGAGGTCCATTTATACACAACAAAATTGTCTGCTGGGGATGCAGATATTTGGTGAATGGAGAACAAGAACAGCTAGAATGGTTGTTCTTCTTCTACTCATGCTAATATGAGATCTTCTTTGATCTCGCCACTCTATGACTTCAGAAGCTGTCAAGACCTTCTAAGAAGGGTGGTGGAAAATCTGGATCCAATTTTTGGTAGTCAGGAAAAGACCCATCAGTTGATAGCCTATTGATAATTAATCATTGCAACAACTTACCCAGGGTCGTGGTGAATTCTCCACCACTGACAAGTTTTAAATCAAGATTGGATGTCCATTCTGGCTTTAGAATCTATGAATCTATATCCTAGAGCTACATGAGAAAGACACCTCCAGAATCACTCATTGTTGTGGATTGCCACGGGCACGCAGGGGCGAAAGAAAATGCAGGCCTGTTATTTACTAGGCTGCATGTGGCAATAGACTATATTGGTAAGGGATGCAAGGAGAATATGGGTCATGCTGTAAACTGCAGACACGCACACACACACAACTAAAATTAATCAATTTAAAGTTTTATTGGGGATAATTACAAGGGGTAAGGGAGCAGCGTTAGATTAGCTAATAGAGTTAATGAAACTTAAAACACACAATGACTAAAATATCTACTAACAATATTTATAAACAAAGATGCAGCATTTAGTAATAACTGATACTCACAAATACAAACCAACGCATAATGACCGGCAAACGTAGAAACTCTGTTTGAAACACGTGAGCTGAGAGAGAGGCTTCGAGGTGATCAGGCTCGGTTACGGGTGTACACGGGATACACAGGATTCGTTTTTCTTTCTCCTCTTCCTGCCTGCACATGGCAGGCAGCCCCTAAAGTACCAACTATGACATCATAGAAGTGTCATAGGGGACAGGGCCCAAAACCTGTTTGTGTTCGTTTCAGATTGGCACAAGCAAAGTTTACACCAAGGGGGGAGCAGGTGCCTCAAAGTCTGGCTTCTCCCCCAAAAGGTGAGGAAATGCATATTGCTTTAGAATGCGTGCAACACTGAATGACAAAAGAAGAGGCCAGGGCAATACCGGTATGGGCAAGTTTTTCAGGAAGCAGACAGGAACTCATCTCAACTATTGTGTTACTTTTTAGCAAGAGGATTAGAAGCTGGGAGAGCTTCAACATCTATGCCACAAGAAAAGGAAGCAGAGTATGGATGCTTTAAGAAGCATATCATATTCATAAACAACTATACAACTGTATTGCAAAATTTCAGGTGTTGTTGGTGAAATATTACGTAGACAAGCTTCTCCTACCATTGTATCACCTTCTAGTTTCTGAATGGGAAAAAATACTTCATAGTGGTGTATTTCACTCATGACACTGAAGTCAACTCAGTTGTAACAGTTACAATGCACTTTTAATTTTGACTGAAGAACTCCACCCTGTCTTTTGAGGTCAAGGCTAAAACAGAGGACATGCTATTTGAAAGCCCAAACCTGTTCACTGTCAAAATAGAAGACGCTCTTGAGATAACGGACATGTGCTCCTCCTTTCAGTCCTTGAGCCTTTTGCATACCATCTTGAAGGGGAAATCCATTCCATTCGTGTGTAACAGAGGTAGTCCTTTTCCCAGAAATGCAGAGGGTCTGTATCAACAGCTTCTTAAGAAACAGCCTTTCTCCAAACAGAATAGCAATCATGGAAAAGTCAAAGTCTTCATCTTTCACTTTATCCAGAGCATGTTCTAATGAGTAGTAAATTGGATGTGATATCAGTGAGCCTACCTGTAAATCTAGAGGATGTCCACTCCTCCATATTGTCTTATGGAAATAGTCTCTCCTTCATTATGGCATCGAGTAGAGCTGCTTTTTGACAGACAAAACCTACAAAATATTCACAAAGAATATGTTCTTTAATTCCATTCCTTGATGCCATTTCCCCTCTCTTTTTCAGGGATTCTTCTCATGAGGAATTGCTAATGGATGAAGTAGTTTCTTTCTTCTAATTACACACTCCATAAGAAGTCCCTCAGCAACACAAAGGCTTTATTTTCTTATTTATCATTCCAAAGAAATAAGCCAGACATCATTCCACAGTGGAGTTAAGAAAACAGAAGAAGGCACACGAAAAGCTTCAAGTTCTATACGGTAACTTTAGTTTGTTTTATCCCTTCCCTAAGTCTACAAGATTGGTTTGTGGGTCTCAGTTTAAAGGTGCTTATTTCCACATTTCTTTCAGGACAAGCCATTGAAAAATACTTGAGGTTCTGCATGAGCAATGACCAATTCTACAACAGAATACTCCCTTTTGGCCTTTCAGCAGCTCCAAGAATCTTCACAGAATGCCTGCCAGCACACTGAAGAAATAAGTCCAGATTCTCAGTCGAGATCTGGACCTTTGAGCCACTCAGGCAGCGCAAGATGGTCTGATTGTGGCTCAAGTGGTGTAGAACTCCTCACTGCCATAAAGCTGGCAGAGGTGGCTCCTGCACTAGCCACCCCTCTCCTCACCATATGGAGTGTGTTGGGGAGAAAAGGGACATTATAGGGACAGAGACGGGGAGTGGCAGAGTGGAGCTCAGTTATGTCTATCATCCACTGACTCCATTAGCAACTCTCTGTGTAAGTTACAGCAGCCCATTGGCTGTTTTTTTCTCTTGTTGGGGCCAACACACTCTGGTTCTCTGAGTCAGGGAGCTGTAACTAGCTCCCTGTCTCTGCTCAGTGAAACTCTGTGGCAGGAGAGAATTTGGCCTGTCAAGTTATCCATGTGTACCCTACTTTGGTAATTACCTTTTAAGAGCTTGCTCTCTCTCTCTACAAGGGATCTAGTTGGGCCTACAGACAGTGTGTGTTCTATTCTGTTTTTTGAACCAGAGGATAAACCACAAATATATCCAAAGACTTTTTTTTTTTTAATTTAGCATTTGACATGCATTACAGAAAAAAAATCCTAAATCCGGGCAATTCAGTTTGCAGAACATCTGAACATAGTTACTTTCAGAGTGTGAATCAAATCCAAATCCATTCCCATTCATTCAGCTTTATTTAATTATTTTGAAATCACTCTCCAGTACTGCCCCCAGAACCTCACTTACATTTCCCCCATTTATATTCATATATTTATAACAATCGGATATCCAATGAGAAACATACATTTTTGTGCTATATCTTACCTGTCTAAATGTGTCAACACATAGCAGAGGATCCCTTTTTAGAGGGTGCAAGATTTGATCAATGTCAGCTGCATAAAAAAGGAGTTAGAGTAGAAAAGCCTAGTCTGGCATACAAATTGCAGAGAGAGGCTTAAATAATAACTATTTGAAAATATTCAGTCAATAGTAATGTCTTGTCATGTGTGGATATTCTACTAGACAAAAAGAAGTTTACTTTGCAAAGGGGTCGTGGTAAGAATTGCATCTTTTTGTGGTACAGTAGAAAGTTTCAGAAACTACCTGCAGTTTTTATGCATCAACCACAGAGGATGTCAGTGCTGTAAAAAGAATAACACAACATTAATTACCTACTACTGAGAGGATTGTTTGCCTAAAATATAAATGGAAACACTGCAGTTGTAAGATTTAAAGTGTTCAGTAATAAATGTAGAGGATATATAACTTATAAACAATTTAAATATTAATAGATGTGAACATGGTACAGTACATCATAGGAACAAAGAAGTTAGAAATGGAAGAGATCCATTAAAGCATTAAGTCCATACCTCTGCAAGTATAGTATGTCGTCCTTTCAACAGAGGACATGTTGCGTATTTAACCAAAACAAGTACTCTCCCCCCTCAGTCAGTATTTAAAGCTTATGCTGCATAATGACAGAAATAACAAGGACATGTGATAATGGTACTAGCCAGCTGCTCAGATCCCATTAGGGAATAATGCACCAGTAAAGCTCAGAGTTACAATATCCATGCATAACAAAAAAATTATATATTTTATATTAGTGCCCTTACTAGCATGGATGGCTATTTTATATCTGTGTATAGACTTTTATTTTTTATTCCATTAAACAGATGTTAATTTCCTTTGGTAGAAAAAGAACAAGGCAGATATTTTGGTCAGAGTCTCAGGCAGGCACGAATTCTAAATAATGCTTCTAATAAAGTAAAACTCCAGCAAAGGGATATAGATTTACATCAGTCTTCAGAGGCTGCTGATGCCACCTACAGACTATCAACTATTTCTACAGCATCTAAACTCATATAAAGACCTTTGTCTATGAGGATTATTCTGACACTGACTCAGAGGACTGTGCTCTTCTTGCCTTTTAAAAAAAACACGCTGTATCCAAAAAGCATTTGCTTTCTCTCATTGGGATGTTTTGTGCACTTCTGAGGAACTGAAGGATTTACAACATTGTTTTGGATTTAAAGAAATGTGCTGATGGATTTGTCACATGAGGTATGTTTTAATCTAAGTTTAACCTCTGTCTTCATTAAGCACTGCTCTGTCTCTGATCTTTGTTTCACCATGTTCCCTATCTCTGGAAACCCATATCATTTTCTTCATCAGTGCACACTTGTTTCCTGGTCCACATCCCTCCACCTAACATTTCCATGGCCTCCAATCCATCGATGTTGATGACTTCTCTTCCTCCTCTTCCCAAAACTACCGTATATACTCGATCATAAGCCGGTTCTTTTATAAGCCGACCCCCAAGATGGATAAGTAAAAATGAAAATTTTTTATGACCCACATTCATAAGCCGACCCTATAATTCAGGGGTTGGCAAACTTTGGCTCCTGGGCCATCAGGATAAGCTGCTGGTGTGCCGAGACGGTTTGTTTATCTTGAGTGTCCACAAGCACGGAGGTAAACCTAAGTAAACAAAGTGTCTCAGCCTGCCAGCTGCTTACCTTGATGGACTGGGACAGCAACTGGTGGGGAAATTTGGGAGGGGGGAGAAGCTTGGGGTCAGGGGAGTAACCCCTGTGATCACCCCCCACAGGAGCCCACCCCTAGCCCAGGACCCCCACACTCTCCCCATCCCATCTCTTCCTACCTTAGCTGGGGCGGGCCAGAGGAGGATGTCTCTGGCCTGGTTGGAGCTGCTCCGGCAGGCTGGGCGGCACAACCGCAGCCTGCTCCAGCGGACTGGGCGGGCAGCAAGGCTGCAGTGTGCTCTGGCAGGCAGGGCCGGGCGGCGCAGCAACAGCGTGCTCCAGCAGGCAGGCCGGGCGGCATAGCCACAGCCTGCCAGCCCCAGGGCTGCTGCTGCTTTGGGGGCTGCGGGGAGAGCAGCGTGGCCAGAAGCGGAGACTCTGGCCCTGCCTCATCCCTTCTGGCTCCACTGTCTGTGCGGCCTCTCCATGCCCCCTCTGTTGGGGGGAGGGGCTGTGTCCCAGCTCTCCCTCTCTCTATACCCGTTCATAAGCTGACCGTCTTTTCTTTTGCTTCCCTTTTTTACTAAAAAAATTCGGCTTATGAACAAGTATATACGGTATTCTCCCTCTCCTTCATTGGTTCAGTCATTCAATTCCCGTTCTTTAATCTCTCCACTACCCTTAACTCCTTCGACCACAAAATCTGTTACAGTAACCCACAACATCTGCTTCTTCTACTGCATTGCTGAGTGCTTGTGGAGAAACTCCCATGATCATGTGGACTTCCTCAATTTACAAATTTGTTCTCTTTTTGTTTACAGCCTGATACTAAGCCCATTGACAAGAGTGGGCTTTGGATCAGAACCTTAGTTCTGCCATTTTCTTGGTCAAGCAGCACTACTTTTGAAAACCTCATGAATCCTATATCCACAATCTCAGGACCTGTTTGTCACCTTCAACTTCTTCCTATAACTCTTTCCTCCTGTGTTTCACAGAACCATAAAGATGTAGGGCTGGAAGGAACTTTGAGAGGTCATCTAGTCCATCCCACTGTGCTGAGGCAGGATCAAGTACATCTAGACCATCCCTTACAGTTGTTTGTCTAACCTGTTTTAAAAAACCTCCAGTGATGGGGATTCCACAACCTGCTTTGGAAGACTATTCCAGTGCTTAACTATCCTTATAGTTAGAAAGTATATTTTCCACTGCATGTGCAAGATCTTGCTGACCTTTTCAGTACGATTGACAAGATCTGTCATAACCTCTATTCTCCTTCGCTCCCATTATACTTCGTTATATAATGCCTTTCCTATTAAGAATCATTGAGGTAGCCACTCAAGGAGAAACTACAAAAATAGTGGATGCAATGCAGGTAACCACCCAGAGTGTTGTTAGGAGATATTGTGAGGTTAATGGCCCAGTCTCATTTTTGAAGGCTCCAATGGAGGAGCATGGAGCTAAAGGGATATTCTAGGTTCCAAACACAGAGGTTGGAGACTGGAAGAAAGCAGTTGGATTGAGCAAACAGAAGGAGTCTCTGTGGGTCTCTGGAGAAAAAAGGCAAAAAGGTAGATGTTTCTTAGGAGGAGGGCTGAAGTGCCTTATCTGGGATTTCTGCAAAAGAGGACTTTCTGTGTGCAGTTTGTTCCTGATGCTGTACAAGGAAACAGGACGGGTGTACATTTTTGTAAAAAATGAATAAATTGCACTAAGCAAATACCTTGAGAACATCTCACTGATATCCCATACAAATGGAAACCATCCTGCAAAGCTCTGAATTTTGGTTACCACTCAGCCAAAGGGGCAACAACTGTTTCCTTCTCTTCACTTACTAATTTTGAAGTTTCTCACCTGCTCTCCCCTGATCTATCAACCTGTCTCAGTTACCCTATTTCCTGTTGTCTCATGATCTCCCTTGCACCTACTCTCACTCCCTCCAACTTTTCCTTAACCTCTCTCTTCTGGCTCTTTGCTCTCACAATACAAGCATGCTCTGTTCTCTCCCAACCTCAAAAAACCACCTATGACCCCCTTGCCTTTTCAGCCACTTCAGTTCTTTCCTTCCCTCATCTCTAAACTTGTCAAATACTCCATCTACAACTGTTTCTTTGAGTTCTTCTTTTCTATTCACATTTCTGATCCCCCTCTAATCTGGCTTCTACTCTCTCCACTCCATTAAAACTGATGTCATCAAGATTGCTAACTGCAGCATGGCTAAACCTCAAAACCTCTACTCTATTCTCATCCTTTTTGATTTCGCCATTGCTTTTGACATTGTCAGTCATATCTTCCTCCTTTGTGAATTGACCTCCCTTTCTCATTCTTGGCTTTGATGACTTTGTCCTCCCCTATTTTTCTCATACTTCTCTGATCGTTCCTTCAGCACCTTCTTCTTTGGTGGGTTCTCCGACTGAGCCCTCCCACTTTCCAGGGTGGTTTCATAGGGATCCATCCTTGGCCCACTCCTCTTATCTCTCTCCACATCCTTTCCCATTTATTCACTCATCTACCTAATCCACCCATGGCTTCAGTTGCCAATTTTATGCTATTGACTTACAAAACTACTTCTCTGCTTCTGGTTTGTCTCCTTCCATCCAACCCTGACTCTTCACTTGTCTCTCTGACATCTTATCCTGTATGGTTTGTAAGGAACTTCAACTTAATGGGTGAAATCCTGACCTCAGTGAAGTCATTGGGAATTGACTCCCCATTCCTATTGACATCAATGGGGTCAGGATTTCATCTGGTTGTCTAAAGCTGAAATCCTGCCTTCCCTTCCAGAATCTTCCCGCTCTTCTCTTTTTCTGTCAATGTGCACTGCAAGACCATTTCCCCAGTCACTGAAGCCCATGCTTCTACCCACAACCAAATATTCTCTTTGATACTTCCCTTTATCTCACCTTGAACTTCCAGGCTGTGTCAAAATATGGCCTTTTCCCTCCATAGCATCGGTCACACAGATTTCTTCACTCTGCTGTCATCTCCATTTTGACTATTGCCACTGTCTTCTTCCGGGCCCCTCTGACATCCACATGGACCCCGCCCCCAGTCCATTTATAGTGTGCCTTCTATGATTACCCTCTTTGCCCATCATCCCCATCATGTCACAAACTTCTCCCATCAGCACCATCTCTCTTTTTCCTCCTCCTCAAGTTCATTCCCCAGCACACTGGGGGAGTCTCCCCTGCTACCAACCTCTGTGTACCATTCTGTGCACTGTTCCTGATCCTGGAGTCACTGTGGAGAAGGGACAGGGCCGGGGTCTCACCCCTTTCCTACCCATCTCTGCCCCTTTTGGGGTATCAAGTTTCCTTTGGGAAGTAATGAGGGAGCAGCCCATAGACTTCCCTGACTGCATTTCTGCCTGGAGGATCTTGCAGGAGGGGAAGGCTCCTTACATGCTCATCACCCCCTCACTGTGTATCATAAAAGGTCAAGACCCTAAGTCAAGGAAATAAAGTTGCCAATAAAAGTCAGCATTTTTTATAAAGAAGTACTCGTTTGTCTTTGAAAGTGTGTACTCTTTTCACCCTGTGGTAGGTGATTATTATTTTGTAATAAGCGTGATCCAGGTTTGTACAATTAGGTAGTCTCAGTAGTTCAGAAAATCATGATGTCTTTTGTGTGCGTGTGAAAATGTTAACAAAAGCTGTTTTTAATAGGTTTGTATAAAGGAGTTCCCAGATTAATGCTTAATAAATGGTGTTTTGGCGTAAAACAGTGAATATGTTCTTATTAGTGGTGCATATAATTGACCAGAATTGGAACAGGAAGTAACATGATAGAGTTAAAAAAGGTGCAGTTATGTAGTTTCTTACATCTATATAGTTTAATTTTACATATTTTATCATACAAGTACTGAGAAATAATATTTCTGTGTACAATATAACATTGTATCTGCCTTCAGTTATTTTTAACCATAACATTATGAATTTCTCCCAGGATTTTTATTTCTTCTCCTCTGTGAACTGGAATTACATGTACCTCTGTCCACTGTGATGTCTTTGTCTGGGGTTGTGTCAGGGAAGTGGTTTCAAGACCTAATAGCCAAAAGAAATATGTCATATTTACTTGCTCCACATAAAAATGATGATTCCTTGCTGTGTATAAAACTAGGATTCTGTCTAATTGTGTTAATTTTTAATGGGGAATTCCTAGCCTTAATATAATAAAATAAAACCTGTATCTGCCAGGAATATGTTTCAGTGCTTCAAAGGGCACTATAATATTATTAGTGGTAAATGTTTGCAATATACAATTCTTTGTAGACTGAGTTATTCATGCTCAGAGAAAAATTAGTAACACAGTCCAGAATACTACCCATTTTAAGAGATTTTGCATCTTTAATTTTTTTTCATCTCTGAGTTTGATACTGACTCTGTAATTGGGTTCGGTGTGACTTGAGGGGAGTAGTAGATCAGCTGGGAACGATGGGAGGTTTGCCAGATTAATTTGGCCTGCTGCCTGTTGTTCAATCTGGAGCCATTGAAGTCCTGGGTTTCCCTGGGATCATGCTGCCAAACACTCCATATGGGATGCCCAGAAATATAGCCTAAGTTAGGGAGATTTAGTTCTCCCATGTCTCAATGGGCCTATACATTTTTAACAGCAATTCTTGTTTTTTGCCTACCAAATGAACCTTGAAAAGGTCTTGTGAAGCTTATTAAAGAATGAGGTTTTAAATTCTCTGAAACAGTTGTGGTTGACATAGGAGATTAGGGAGGATATTTATTTTGAGATGCAACAGCCTTCCTATAACTGTTATGGGGAGATTCATTCCTAAAATTTAATAGCATGGGATTAATTTCAGTTTTTGAATTAGGTTTAAGATCACGTTAGCCCTCAAATATTTATTCCATCTTGGGGGGATTTAAATTGGGCCACTATTTCAGGTTGAAATCTTCCACAGATTTGTTTAAATTCAGTATGTAAACTGAACACTAGCCAAATGGTAGTTGTACTGGGGAATGAGGGACTTGATTGTACAGTAAACACCAAGAGTTCATTGGACTACAATGCCATTTTATAATCTCACTGCTAACTCATATTCATTTCCAGTAATTTGAAACATGTCATAGTTCCACAAATGGCCCAATTACTAGATAAAATAGTTGTGGGGACAGAGAGTATCTTTGTCAGGTTTCATTTGATTAAAAGGGAAAGACATATTTTACCATTAATATACAGATTTATTTGTTGGATGTTTTTTGGGGGTCTTATAAAGGCCTTAATTGTGTCCCAGGCCACTCTACACAGTCAAATGCCTTTTTTTCCCCTTTAAAAAAATCCATAAAAGAGCTGAAGTCCTCCTGACAGGTGAGTGCTGATGAGCCTGCTGATGTAGGGGAAAGGCGCTTGAGTAAGTGTATACATGCAATATTCCTTATAATGTTTTTTTTTTATCTTCATGAAACCTCATCTCCCTCCCTCCCACCATCTTTCCTCCCCATTTAAAAATAGCACACATCCCACCTGTAATTTTAGAAAACAAACAATTGAGTTTTCGTTGCTTTACAGATCTAATGCTACAAAATAAAATATTAGGGAATAAATTAAAAAAGAGTGATATAGTGGTCTGATTACGCAATCCAAATCAGACTAGTGCCCTGTGCTTGGGCAGAAGTAGAACAAACAGTGGTAGAGTCAGCATCTGTTATTCACTTACTTGGCTTATTGGGCTCGGCAAGGGCATGTGGAGTACTTTGTTTATCTGAATAGAGATGTCAATTTTATCCTCTTGAGAGATCTCAATGAAACTTTCATAGAGATACTCTGCAATCCTCTCCTGAAGATTTCTAGGGATGGCAGCCTTGTTTCTTTCACTGCAATTGGAGATTTCCCATACCACTCTATGATGAGTTTGCCTGGCACCATGTCAGTAAACAAGTTAGCAGTATATGGCCACAGGTGGCTTTGGGACACCAGTAGCAGCTGGGTCCTCTGTGACTTTGTCACCCCCAGGAGTGAAATATCATCCAAAATCACCATCTGTGAAAACAACGCCAGTATTCATTACACTTTATTTATGCCCATACCCAGGGATGGGCACCCAACGTTTATAGCTTTCATGGAACAGAACACCCCCATTCCTCCTCAGTAGGCCATACTTACCATGGTTTGAGCTGCAGAGTGGTGCTTTAGTGAGGTGCTCCAAAGCTAAAGTGTCAATAAGCATTTCCTATTTATGGGAATAAGGTACGGGAGTTTTGAGACTTATCTTTCCTTGATTGCTGTGACTGTAAATCTAATGGTGCATCTGCATACTTTAATCAGCAGCTTCTGGCATGATGGTCTTGTCAGGTGCCCTCTCTGTGCCTGCTCAACATCTGACCCTGATCAGGAGGAGAAATAAGAGGTTTAGGGAGGATATGCTCTGCAAGATCCTCCAATTCTGTACAGCTTCAGACTATGGGCTTGGAGAGCCCATCTGAACATGACCATGGAGAAGGACCAAGAATGGAGAGAATGGTTGCTGCAGGAGAGGCAAAAGGACTGAGACATACCAGGAAATCAACCAGGTCATAATGGCTTTGCTCAGGGAATAAACTCAAATGTTGAGGAGTATTATTGACCTACATGTCCAAAGACCCCAAGCTCAGCAAACTTTCCAGTCCTTGGAGAACTCCATGGTTGCACTCCGTATATTCCCCAACATTCCACATGGCACCATGATGTACCTCCTTACCCCTACCTCTCCATGCTGGATAACAAAGAGAAAAATACCTACACAGGTACCTATCTGAAAAAAATACAGGCTGGTGTATATGTAATCTACTATACTGTTGTAGCTTTTATATACAGGGTCATAAATGTTCACTATTTACTTCCATTTTCAGTTAGGATTTTATAATTTATTCTGTTAGAGTGTTGGTAATAGTTTTTTAACCTTGTACATGTTTGTTTGCACTTTCATTTTGTTTCCTGTTTCTTTGCACACAATAAAGTTCTGTTTTTGGATACTCTGGGCATCTTTATTAGTTTGCAGCAAGCACTACAGAATTCATAGGTGGACGTAAAGATCCACCCATATTTATTACTTTAGACTAAGCATTACAGAATTCGTAGTGGAAGGCAAAAACCCATGCATACTTAATCAACAATACTACTGTGGCTGACTCTTAAAATGGTCATTTAAGGCCTACCTCAGCAGCAAAGCTCCACAGCCCTTGTGTGTGGTTGTTCAATTTCATCAGACAACTGGTCCACCTTGCCCCTCTGCCCTGGCAACAGCTTTTCCCTTTCACTTCATGTACATGAGCCAGTACACAACAAGCAGCTATAACCTTGGGGATATTTTTCTCACTGAGAGCCAATCTAGTGAGTAACACTGCCAGCATCCCTTTAGTCTACCAAAAGCACATTCAGTAGTCATTCTGCACCTGCGGAGCCAGTAGTTGAATCTTTCCTTGGCACCATCGAGGTGGCCAGCATACAGCTGCATGAGCCAGGGGAGAAAGGAGTAGGCTGCATCCCCCAGAATCACTATTGGCATTTCAACATCACCAATGGTAATCTGCTGGTTGTGGAAGAATGTTCCTGCTTGCAGCTTTTTTAAGAGTCCTGCAAGCATCACACACACCTGAGTGGCCCACCTTCATATGAGTGAAGTGTCCCCAGTGAATAATAGCACTTGCATAACCTTGGAAAGTATCCCTTTCTGCTCAGTGGAAGGTGGGCTGGTGCCAGAATAGGGGTATGTGTGCCATCTATCACTGCACTGCAGACAAGGAGCCCCTTGCTGCAAATCTATCCACTATTTCTTGCACATTGCCAAGAGTCACAGTCCTGCATAGCAGGAGATGCTTCATGGCCTTACACATTTGGATGACAATCTATGGACTTTCCAACGCCAAACTGATAGTCCTGTGACCAATAACAATCTGCCATTGCAAGCTTCCAGAGTGATTGCCATTTGCTTCTCCACTGTCCATGCAGTTCTCATTTTGGTGCCACTGTGCTGCAGGTTTGCACACAGCTACAAAAATGTGGCTATGAAACCCGAGGCATTAAAAATAATGTCATTATTGGAAATATCCTGCACAACTTCATGTAGACTGGTGGATCAATTCATTCTTAACAGATCTTATGACCTCAAGCAGGACAAGCAGGAATCATTCCTCAATATCTGGAATCTGAGAGGTGAATATTTCACTGTATAGAAGGAGCTGGTATGTACCGTACATGACATGACATACTTGTTCGGCTGGTGCATTGAGATGTATGTTTTGGAGAGAGCTGGACAGATGATGACAATGAGGGGAGTGGGATAGTGCTGGATCATAGAAGGGTAGGACTGGAAGGGACCTCAACAGGTAATTTAATCCAGTCCCCTGCACTCAAGGCAAGACTATGTAAGAACTAGACCATTCCCGACTGGTGTATATCTAACCTGTTCTTAAAGAAAACCTCCAATGATGGAGATTCCACAACCTTCCTTGGCAATTTGTTCCAGGGCTTAATCACCCTGACAGTTAACAAGTTTTTTCTAATGTCCAACCTAAACCTCCCTTTGTTGAAATTTAAGCCCATTGCTTCTTGTCCTAGCCTCAGATATGAAGGAGAATCATTTTTCATCCTCTTTATAAGACCCTTTTACCTATTTGAAAACTGCTACCGTGTCCCCTCAGTCTTCTCTTCTCCAAACTAAACAAACCCTATTTTAAAATCGTCTCTCAGAGCTCATGTTTTCTAGCCCTTTAACCACTTGGGTTGCTCCGCCTCTGGACTTTCCCCGATTAGCCCACATCCTTCCCGAGACGCGGCGCCCAGACCTGGACACAATATGCTCCAGCCCCCCAAACTCCCCCCCCCCCCCGCTCTGACCCAGGCTGGGCGCTGGGCAAGATTGTTGTGTAAAGTTCAACGGCGTCACCTTTTCACGCAGAAAAGGTGCGGACCTGCCCCTCCCCCCACAGCCCGGGCCGCCCTCTGCCCGGCCGCGTCTCCTTTCCCCGCCCAGCCCGGTCCTGCTCAGTCCCGCGGCCGATCGCCCCGCCCCCTCCCGGCACAGCCGCGCTCCAGGCCTTCCTCCCCGCGGGACGTTCCGCGCATGCGCAGAGGAAGTGGCTTCCCCCCCCCCCCCCTCGAGCATGCGCGGAGGCAGAGAGGGTTCGCTCTGAGCGAGGGCCGATCGCTCTGCCGACCGGTTGCACGTGCCCCTCCCGGCCGCCGCGCCGGCGACAGGCTAGTGCTCGCCATGGCTGCGCTGGCCGAGGTGGGCTCCGCCGGGCACTTCCGGGAGCTGCTGCAGCAGAAGGGCAAGTACGTGCGGCTGGCGCCGGCGAGCGGTAGCGTCAGGCCCCAGGGGCCTGGCCCGGCCCGTACTGAGGAGGCAGCGGCTTTGTCATCGGGGAGTCGGAGCCAGGCTGTGGGGAAGGAGGGGGCGGGTGTTGTTCCCCGGGGGAGGCCTGGCCGCCCTGCCTCCTTTGGCTACTAACCTCCCCCTCCCCTTACCCCCATTTCCTTGCCCTGCCCCTGGGGGACACCCGCCCCGGCCTAGGGCGTTGGCCTGGGCATGGGGATACTTGGTTTGCCCTTCCTACCTCTGCTGGTGAATTTGGGCAAAACACTTAATCCCACTCTGCTGCCCTGGTCATGTACATTGGTATAGCTACGTCTCTCAGGGGTTTGAAAAAAAATCAACACCCCTGAGAGATGTACTCTACTGCCCTAATCCCCGGTGTAGACAGTACTAGATAGACAGAAAAATTCTTCCGTAGACCTAGGCCATGTCTACATTAGACCTTACAGCGGCACGGCTGTACCGATGCAGCCGTGCTGCTGTAAGATCCCCTGCCTAGCAGCTCTGTGCTGACAGGAAAGCGTCTCCCACTGCCATAGTGCTGTGCAAACCCGCGCTGCTTCTCGGTGTAACTTAGGTTGCTCACACTCCTGAGCAACAGAAATTATACTGACAAAAGTGCTAGTGTAGATATAGCCCAGTGGTTCCCAAACTGGGGTTCGTGAAATGTTACAGGGAGTTCTCAGGGGAAAATTTCCTAATGGCGGACAGAGCTGTCCATAGGGACCCCGGGTAGGACAGGGCCAGCAGTCCGGAGCCTTGGGCTTTTACGAAATAGAAAGGGAGGTGGCTATTTTTTGCTGTTTTTAAAATGAAATAGGCTGCTAGTGTTGTTTTTCAGTTATTATGAAGAACAAGTTTAAGCTTTGTTGTAACATGCGTTGTTTGCCTGGGCTGCTCAAGACCTGAATGCTTGTGTAGGATGAACTCTTTGAGTTGGCTTCTTAAATACCTTCATGCTATTTCACATCTGATACTCCTTGATGAAACATAGGAGCCAGAGGCATCAGTCTGGTGGGGGTGACGAGGGACCTGTGTCAGCGCGCGCCCCCCACCCACAGGTCCCTCCCCTTTTTTTCTGTGGGCCCCCCACTTTTCCAGTGGTGCCCCCCAAGGCCCTGGGGTGCACAGGGGTTTTGCCTCTGCACCCCTTTTTTCTACTGGCACCTCTGTCTTATAATAGGCTTAATCAAAAGTGGTACAAGCTACAAAAATGAGATCTTGGAAGAGTGTTGCCATTTTCATAATGTAATAAAAATACTGTAATGATAAATAATAATTAATAAATAGTGTGTAATAAGTGTGTCATAAAAATATATTTTATATTTCCAAGATCACTGCTTTTATAATTTATACTGAGGTAAGGAAGAAAATCCCTGGAAATATTCATTTTTAGGAGGGGGTTCACGAGACTTGACATTTTAGTGAAAGGGGTTTGCGGGTTTTTAAAGTTTGGGAACCACTGATATAGCCTATAGTATAGCTACTGCCTATCAGAGAGGTGAATTACCTATGCTGATGTGAGAACCTCTTCTGTTGGCGTAGGTAGTATCTACACTGAAGCGCTACAGTGCTGCAGCTGCACTAAGTGTAGACATATCCTAAGGCTTGGCCTACTCTAGGAAAATAGGTTGGTATAAATGTGTTGTTCAGGGATATGAAAAATCCACACCCCTCAGCGACGCAGTTAAATTTACCTAACCTTCTGTGAAGACAGCTCTCAGAGAGCTGGATTATCTATGCCCCCAGGAGAATCCCTCCCATCAGCATACGTAGCATCTTCACGGAAGTACTGCAGCGGTGTAGTTGTGCCGCTTCAGCGTTTTAAGTGTAGACAAGCCCTTAGTTTGCACATCTGTAAAAGGGTCATAATGCTTGCATTCTATTTAAAGGAGAGTGTCAACTCCAGTCATATTTCAACCTTATTTCCTTACATTAATAATACCTTTTGATTACTACACTAAAATAATTTAGAAATCCAGTTTACACTTTTATTTTTGAAGGGTTCAGTTTCACTTCATTGCAATGTTTGGAGAGCCCTGCAAATAGGCAGATGTCTGCGGCTTTATATCCGCAGACATCCACATCTGCAGATCACTTTTGTGGATCGCAGATTGGATGTGGATACAGATCTTGTATCTGCGCAGGGCTCTAAATGTTTGGACTGCTGGCATTGCAAGGGGATGACCACTGATTTTAAGTTTCCTTTTTTTTTTTTTTTTTGGAAGCATTTCTATCTTTTCGTTGCTGTAAAAGTTTTTTTCAAAGAATCTAAACTTTGTGGCAAATTTGATTTTCTAGTACTGTTCCAGTTTTTGTACAGTTGTATGAGATTTTTAGATTGAAGACATGAGAAATGTGAAAGTGCTGTTGTTCTATGTTATGTTAATGGATCTTTAAAATTATTCTTAAAATAGGGATGTATACATTCACACAGTGAACAGGAATGGTACAACTGTGTTGGTGTCTCACAGCCCCAAATAGGTTTTTTCTCCATTTCCATGCTATGTGAAAATTTTGGAGTTTTAAATGAACACTTTCAACTTAATTCTGGCAGCATATTTACATTTATATTAACAGATTTTTTTCAAGGGCACAAACCTGGAAGATGACTTTTATGAGCAGACCTCTGTCTCTGTGTGGAGAAAAAGTTGGCCCATGTGAATAAGCTTGCAGGATTGATGCTTAGCAGTGTGTCTGGAACTCTACAAAATAGAAGAGAACATGGGACTAGATCGACAAAAGGACTTAGGCGCCAGAGTCCATAATTTAGATCCTTAGACCCCCCGCTCAGCTGTTGCTTAGCCCTGTAGGTGCCTAAATTCCCATGGCATCTACATTTTTGCTAGTGCAAATGTGAAAAGCTGTCTAAATCTTGATGCCATCTAGCTTTCGCCAAAGCCTTGGTATGATTCAAAACTAGGTGTTCCCCCACGTGTGGAGCCCAATCTGGGAGGCGTGCTCAGAGCATGCTTGACTTTCATACAAGACAGCCAAGAAGAAAGCATGTCCACCTTTTATCCAATAGCTCAGTAGTTCGTGCACTCACAGGGGCGACCCAAGTTCAAATCCTTGCTCCAAATCAGGTGATGTGGGAAATTAAACTTGTTTCCTACATTTTGGTGTATGCTCTAGGCACTGGGGTACTGGATGTAATGGGGATACCATCGCCACTCCCTTTCTTTCCCTTAGGCATTAGGCGTAGCAGCACTGAGCATATATCTTCTTTGTGTTTAGCCAATGATCCCCTCTTTGTGCAGCTTATAGCCTAAACCAGGGGTCGGCAACCTTTCAGAAGTGGTGTGCCGAGTCTTCATTTATTCACTCTAATTTAAGGTTTCGCATGCCAGTGATACATTTTAACATTTTTAGAAGGTCTCTTTCTATAAGTCTTTAATATATAACTAAACTATTGTGTGTAAAGTAAATAAGGTTTTTAAAATGGTTAAGAAGCTTAACTTAAAATTAAATTAAAATGCAGAGCCCCCCAGACCGGTGGCCAGGACCCAGGTAGTGTGAGTGCCACTGAAAATCAGCTCACGTGCTGCCTTTGGCACCCATGCCATAGGTTGCCTATCCCTGGCCTAAACGAACAGACAATTTGCTAGAGAAATTTACAGCAGAATTCTGACAAAACTGAAGGATTAATAGAAACATTTCCCTAACCTAAAATATATATATATTTTTTAATAAAACAAATACCTGCACAGTTCTTATAGAGCAGTGGTTCTCAAACTAGGCGTCATGATCTCTCAGGGGGTTGCGAGGTGTCAACCTCCACCCAATCCCCACTTCACCTCCAACATTTATAATAGTGTTAGATTAAAAACACTTTTTTTATATTTATAAGGGCGGGGGGGTCGCACTCAAAGGCTTGCTGTATGAAAGGGATCACCAGTTCAAAAGTTTGAGAACCACTGTGAATATAGAGTGACTACACAGGAGATCTTACAGTGACGCAGTTGCATCCGTATACCTGTGACACTGTAAGATCTCTAGTGTAGACATAGCCTTGTACTACTAATTCTGTTGGTTTTTGAACAGTTACTGATTGAACAAAACAACACATTTTGGGAAATGTTGATTTCACAAAAGGTTAAAAAGATAAATATTCTAATGTAACTGATTAAATGGTTATTTTATTATACATATTTATATTTATTGGCAAGTTAAATTATGGAACAACCACAAACTTCATAATATGTTTTTGGAAAAGTTTTAATTAAATCTTTGTTTTCAGAGTGGCAAAAATGGTGGAGGATTAGTATGATGATATAACAGGAAATAAGCAGTCATATAAATCTTCATCTTAATTCTAGTTTTGACTAAATGATATGTTAAAATGGTGACACCGTGTGCTGGAAAAAAAATTGTGCTATGTTAGAAAGTGACTTTGAATATTTATAATTTAATGATTGTTAAATTGTAGCACAGTACAATGATAAACACAAATGTAAATAGCATCATAATGGAAGATGGAACCATCACCTTTAGAACTGCCTATTTGAAGAATGTTGTGTCATCACTTTCTGTACTGGTTCTGGAATATATGGAACAAAATCCATATGTTTTATGTTCTGCAGTTCTTTCTCAAGCATAACTCCCTCCCATCCCCTCCTTTACGTAAAAGGAAGCTGTAACTGCAGTATTTGGACTTAGGTGAATACCCGAAACGTTTTGCAGACAATACATGGTGTGTATATATATCTATATTTTTCTCTGGAATCAATTAAACTAACAGCCGTTATATAAAATAGACTAAATAACAAAACCAAGATCAATATTAAAACAATATTGGAGGTCATCCCCAGAAATCATCCCTCATTGCAGGCTTTTTTTCCCCCATAGCAAGGAAAAGGACGCTATGAAGGACACACATGTTATATTAAAAAAAAAAGAAAAGATTTCCCGGTTATCTCTGGATGACAGTCGAGTCAAAATATGTACTGCCTTGAGTCCAGTGTGCATTTTGTATCTGGAGTCATTGGTGCACTTTCAGGCAGTAGACCCTCTTGATTTCCCCAGTGTTTTGAGTTAGTCTATCTTGCCATTCTCTCATGCTTTTCTAAAAAGTTTAGTAACTGAAAGGCAGCTTAATTGCAACTTCATTTAAAACAAAAATAATTCACAGAAAAATAAAATCTGAGTAGGGTAAGCATTCTGTTTTCTCAATATTTTCATTAAGTCCACATTAAATTAAAACAAATTGCAGTATTAATAATATGGTCGAGGATAATCTTGTCAGATAATTACTGTTACTTTCAAAGGGGCTAGAATTACTTAGCCATGTGGTTCATACTCCTGCACTTCCCACAAAGTGACACTCATCTGATAAGATGTACCCCTACCATACTGATTAATTTAAATTGGACAAGTGGGAAATTCTGCTTGGCAGCTCAGGAAAGAATGAATTATCTGCTGTGCTTTAGTAGTGGGAAAGAAAGTGTATCAAATTATTAAATAGCATTTTGGTCTTAATACATATATTGCTCCATACATTTTTTTTTTACACACTGAATTGAAGGACTTCATTTTCCCCTTACAATTTAGCAGATCAAGATCCACCACATGTGTTTCAGGGATTTCCTATGGTGTCCAAACAAGCATAGGATTGTTGTTGCAAATACAGACTGGAACAGCTGCATTGTAAATTGAATTTCTAGAAAACAAATTCTAATATTTTAACGGACCAGAACACTTTGTGCTGTATGCTGCTCCACAACTAATATAGTCGTAGCACAGAAACTTGAAGTCAAGTTACTCCTATTTTTAATATTTTTTTGATAATGCTGCTTTTGGTGTAAAGTCATGGAAGTAGTGATTATGGCTTTCTCATCTTCTCAGTGTTTGTATACACCGGAGAGTAGTAGGTGTTGGAAAGGAAACCTACCTTTCCTTGGCTTTAAGCATTAGTACTTATACTCATTATTTGGGCCCTGATCCTGTGCTGACACTGGATGAGCTGCTTTGACTCCAGTAGGGTCCTGTGTGGGCTCGGGTCATTCCACATCGTGTCATTTTTTTTCTAGCTCATTGAGGTCCTGGTCTATGACTAGAGCTCATAGGCGCAATGGTAATATAAATAATTCTCCGTTTTGGGTTGGGGGTATTGAACAGATTTGAGTATTATATTTGGATTTGCCCATGTGATGTTTTATATTACGTATTAATATAAATCTAAACCAATAAGATGTATTCTGCCGACATAGTAATCATTAAAACTCCTTAATGAGTTAGTATTTTGTCTATTACAAAATAAAATTATAAATTGTTGTACACCTTTCAATGGCATAATGTTTGGTATGTCTTGTGATTTTTATACATTCAGAGTATTTTTAAGAACTTATTGTCATTTCAGATATATCACAGACATCTTAATGTTTTCAGCTTTGATATCAGTAGTATTTCTCAGAAATCCATACTATGGGAGAAGTCCTTTATCTTGGGTAGTATTACACAGCTTTCACTAAAGAATTTGGAATTTATATTCCTGATTAGTTGTCCTGTCCAGCTACATTAATCCTCCTTAACTATTCACTTATTCTGCTGAAAATAGTTTAAGAAAGCTAACAGTAAAGCATAGGAATAGCCATACTGGAGCAGGTCTCTGACTGTGATCTGTACTGGATTTTTGGGGGGAAGGTGTAAGAAACCTTGTTGTGGACAACTATTGAATAACTGTCCCACAGAGACAGTTTCTTCCTAGTTCTCATTAGTTAGAAGTTAGTTTATGCCCTGAAACATGAAGGGTTATATGCCTTTTTTTTAACGTCCTGGCTGATGTAACTGAATGTTTTCATTATCCATATAAATGCCCACTTTTAAAAATCCTACAAGTACTTGGGCCCGATGTCTGGTGACTTTGAGTCCAAAGAGTAGCTTTGTGTGTGTGTGTTGGGGGGGATTTCAGTTTTGTATCATTTGTTATTTTGTATACTCCTCATCTCCCTTCTTATTTGTTGTCCCCTCTAAACTTAATTCCTTTACCTTGGGTTATTTCACCCCGAGGAAAATTGAAGGGGGGCAGGAATAATCTATGCTGGGAAAAGCACAGTTTAGCCAATAAAAGATGCATTTGCGCTAGGAATTCTTTGCCGATGTGGGATGCCTATACCGATAAAGGGCTCCTAGAGTAGACCTGGCCTCCCAGACAGAAAAGAGAAATATTAATGAGGGAAGTGGGGTCACATAGAGCCCTTGGCATATGTGGGCGGAGAACTGGGGACCCTAGCATGGGGAAGGGAGTACATAGAGTCCCTTGTATGGGGGCATTCAGAATCCCTATAATGGGTGAAACAGAATGGAGGACTCTGGTATGGGAGCACACAGAACTTTTGGTGAGGAAGGTCAATTGGGGGCCCCTGCTGTGGGAGGAATAGGTGTGCACACAGCGCCTCTGGCATGTGGGGGAGAATGGAGCCCTGGTATCTGGGAGGAGGAAATGGGAGCCACAGAGATTCCTTGGCAGGGTGGAATGGGGGTACACACAGAGCCCCTGGCATGTGCAGAAAGAATGTGGGATCCTGCTATGGTGAGAGGAGGGCATGGAGAGCACACAGGACCCTTTGCGTGTGGGAAATGTAGGGGACTCCGTTATGAAGGGGTGTGTGGGGGCGTTGCAGGGAGTCTCTGAAATTGAGAGTGGGAAGGTGGTGCACAGGGAGTTTGTGGAGGAGAACGGGAGGGATGCAATGAACTTGGCTTACAAAAGCAATGAAGTGTGTTGTGTGTTTTCCAGATTATTTGTTAAACCCAAATGTTTTGTCACTAATCGTTAGTGCCTTTTTGCCTGAGCTTGCGAGGCTTGACAATCCACTTGATGGTATTTTCTTTTTTTGGATGTAACACGATCACTTTAAACTCCATGTATAGACATGCTTGTTCTGGAATAAGAGTCCATCTGTAGACAAGCCCTTAGCTCTGCTTATCCTTGTAATACAGTTTTAAATTGTTGACATCGTAAAAGAGAGTAAGAATGGTGGGCAGGAATGCTGAGATATGGGAGAATGCAAGGGCACAGAGCCCCTGGCATGGGAAGAGCTGGGTGGGGGGGAGTTGCAACGAGTCCCTGAAATGGGGGGGATCGGCGGGTGGCACACAGAGCTTGTAGGGGGTAATGAAGGGATGCAAGGAGCCCCTGGTGTGTTCAATAAGCTCAGCCAACAGAGTCAACAAAGTGTGTGACCCCCTAGTGAGTAATTGAGGTCTTTCTGCCTGCTTCAGTTGTTGCTCATTCTTTATATGTGATGTTGCATTCTGCTAGAATCAGGTTTGGTAGCAAAATGTCAGGCTCCTTGTAACTCTGTTGTGATTTTATTCTTTCTTCTTTTTATGTTGCATATCTTACCAGTGGTATTTGTTTTTCAGCAAACATCTCTAACCACCATTAAAAATTGGGCAAGGCTTTGTTTTCCTTTTTAATGCTGTTTTTTCATCCCTATGCTTTCTGTGCTCTTAGTGTTTTTTTTTTCCTTGTGAGTGGATATAACTTAGTTATTTACTATAAGAGTTCATCTTATATCAGTTATTTTCCTTTTTTCTGTATCCAAAGAAGTACTACTCTTTCCATCTTCTTTATATTCTTCAACATATATTAATTCATATAATATTTCATTGGTCCATTATAACTAACCATGCTCTTTGTAGTCAGTTATTCTTCATCAAAATACCATTATTTTAAAAAAATCATCTATTTCTATTAACATATATCTGTATTTTTGTTTTGTCATAGGTCTCTTGTAGTTGTCCATTTTTGGGCACCATGGGCTCCTCAGTGCATTCAAATGAATGATGTCATGGCTGAGTTAGCTAAGGAACACTCGCAAGTTACATTTGTGAAGGTAAGTCTTCATGTCCAGATAGTAAAGTCCATTTCAAAGATAGTAATGCAAACTAAAGTCAAACACCAGGGGACCATTTCTACATAAAACGAACTTCAGAAAAGGATTTGTTTCTCCGATGACTTCTGTGGAATGGAAACCGAAGCTTTCATGCTGATTTGAATCCTAATGAGCTCAACTTCAGCAAGTCAGTGTCAGAAATTGCATAAATTAAACTGTGGGTGAAGTTCATGGTGTGTTGCTGGTTTAAATAACGAGTTAGTTGCATCTTCTTGCATTTAAAAATGCGTTATATTGGCACTTTAATAGAATGTTACTTCACCCAATAAATAGGTTTTTAAGTTTCTGTGTACTTGATGTGACTTGCAATGACTCACCAAGCAAGTACTGTAATTAGTTGTGTAATAGCCTGATCTCTTTAATCCCAAGGATCTGAGATTAAGGTAGCAATACTGCTCTTTTAAGATTTGCTAGAGCTTTGATTTGTTTCAGTGACGCTGCTGGTTAGGCAAGTATATTTTCCTCTGGATTCATTTAGATACTCTAGTTGCTTTTCCAACCATTACTAAGGGTGAACGATAATCTTCATAGGGTTTGCAGAAAGCTAAATTTAAGTCTGTGTGATGTTGTCATTCCAAGTATGGCATGTTGAACAGCAGTAAGTAAATGAGACGCAATATTTTTGTGAGTTCATCTGCATATCCCAGGAATAGAATCACTCTGGAAAAAAAAAATTAATGCACTAGATCTGCATGCCATTCATTTTAAAACAACTTTCTCTTGTTAATGAGACATTTTTGTGATTATGAGGGCAGGGAGTAATGGAACAACCAGCTGCGCGTGTGTGTTTTAATTTGATTTCTTACAGCCTTTATGTTTTGTGTGTTTTTAATGACTCATCTCACAGTTTGGCATTTCCTTTTGTAAAGCAGAAAGATAGATCTGTTTTTAATTGTATTAATTTACAAAGCTATTTTAATTAGAGTATCCTAAAATGTCAATTTTCAAAATATTATACATTGTTTTTGTTGCTTTTCTAGTGCTGCTGTAGTTTACGGTAGGCCAAATTTTTTTTGAAGTCTCAGCTGTCACTTGATTGTGCACCTTTAATGAATATTTATTTTAATGGCATGGTTCATTGGACAGTACATTGCAAAATAAAATTACAACAACTGTCTTGTGAATACATCCCGACTACACTATGTAAAATGAGTCTGTTAAAGAAAACAAGCTATAAACAGATTTGAATAAGTCTATTGACTCAGTAGTTTGGACTCCGACTGGTACTAATTTAATATTTTGGGTTCATAATTAAAAGCATAGAACTTTGTCACATGTTCTGGGATAGCCAAGCAATTTAACTTCAGATCATTCAATAACAATTTAGCTAACCTACCAAGTTAATTTTAAGTACCTAATCAGAAATGTGGGTGGTTCCTAATTGTGGACTGCCTTGTAAGTCATGTCATCATCAGTTTTAAAATCTATTGTTTATAACAAGTGTAACTTCTTCAAAACTTGATTAACATCTTGAGCAACCTTTTAAAATGTGATTAAAAATTATGACTGCAGTATTTAAACATAAGTTTATATTAATTTTTTTAAAGATGACCACAGAATAAATCTTAATTTTAACCATGCCAAGAGGTTTAAAATATGACTGGTGTTCTCTGTATCTTAAAACAGTCTGAAATTTGGTGGATGGACCAATAACAAATTCAATTTTATAAAATAAGTTGTGTGTGAATGAACTTCATTAAAGTGCAACAAAAGCATCAAGGTTAGGAAATGAGCCACCAAAAGAAAAAGGAATAAAAGTTCTATACCATGTAACAATGATTCAGCCATTTGCAGGAGATCAGAAAATAGAAATATATTGACAGATTTTGTTTCTCAGTTAATTCTTGTAGAGATTTGACTATGTGGTAGGAGTAGGGATAGAAGACTCAAAATTAAAGGTCATAGTCTGGTGCTGCTTGGCCAAATACAGGATAAACCAGGTGAGGGAGATACTGTAAAGATCTGTTGTGTGCATCAAACAATCTTATGATTCAATCAAAAGCTGCAGGTAGAACCTAAAGGAGCTTATTTAAAAACCATTCTCAAAAATCTGTGTGTGATAACCTGGCAGAATTCCAGTCATGGCTTATTTTTTAGGCTATGGTTCATAAAGTTAAGCTGTAGTTCCATTCCCTTCACATATTTTTCCAAAATCTTTAGAAATATGTTTGAGAGAAGGAAATTTTGAATGTCTACTTGATGACGATGCTCACATCACTGAGTGCATAATGACTGCTTATTTCGGTGAAGGATCAAACCTGACAAGAATTAACTTGAGAGCAAGAGAAATTTATGGGGACTGATCCAAAGTCCACTGAAGACTCCCGTTGATTTCAATGGGCTTTGGATCAGGCCCATGTTGAGAGAGAGAAGATCCTTGATCCTTCTCTGGAACCTTCCTTTCTTTGATTGCCTACAGCAGGGGTGGGGAACCTTTTTTCTATCAGGGGCCATTGACCCACAAAAAAAATCAGTCATGGGCCCCACACAGCCCCGTGGCAGGGAGAGGCTCGGGGCTTCCCCCTGAGCGGGGTGAGCCAGTGCTGGC
The DNA here is from genome assembly GCA_033296515.1 of Macrochelys suwanniensis. Classification (NCBI taxonomy): domain Eukaryota; kingdom Metazoa; phylum Chordata; order Testudines; family Chelydridae; genus Macrochelys; species Macrochelys suwanniensis. Next base: position 118,866,775 of record CM065778.1, on the reverse strand, counting down.
GGCTCCAGCCCCATGGAGGAGCGCTGAGGCTCGGGGCTTCCCCTAGGCTCCCGATTGGGGCCAGAAATGAGGGGTTCAGGATGCAGGAGGGGGCTCTGAGCTGGGGCAGGTGATTGAGGTGCAGAAAGGGGTGAGGGCTCTGGCTGGGGGTGTGGACTTTGGGTTGGCGCTGGGGATGAGGGGTTTGGGGTACAGGAGGGGGCTCCTGGCTGGGGCCAAGGGGTTTGGAGTTTTGGAGCAGGCTCAGGACTGGGGCAAGGAGTTGGGGTGTGGGGTCTGGGAGGGACTTAGGGTGTGGGAGAGGGTTCTGACCTAGGGCAGAGGTTCAAGATGCGGGCTCCGGCCAGGTGGCACTTACCTCAGGCGGCTCCTAGTTGGCGGTTCACTGGGGCTAGGCAGTCTCCCTGCCTGCCCTGGCTCCACACCGTTCCAGGAAGCGACTGGCATGTCTGGTAGTTCCGGCCCTAGGCGGAGGCGCGGCCAGGCGGCTCTGCACGGTTGTGCGTTGCCCGCACCTGCAGCTCCCACTGGCCGCAGTTCCCAGCCAATGGGAGCTGCGGAGGTGGCGCACAGAGCTTCCTTGATTACACGTGTGCCTAGGGGCCGCAGGGACATGCTGGCTGCTTCCGGGAGCTGCGCAGAGCCGACTGGACTTTTAGCAGCCTGGCAACCCTAGCTTCCCCTGCAGTGGAGCGATTCAGCGCTTGCGGCTCCAGCCCCGTGAGGGGGCGCTGAGGCTCGGGGCTTCCGGCCCGTGGCACAGAGACTTGCTGCGGGCCGGATGAAATTAGACAGTGGGCTGGAGGTTCCCCACCCCTGGCCTACAGAATGTTGAGCAGCTGTAAAATTATTTCCCTTGCATCCAAAATTGTAACAAGATTAAAAGCCTTATGGATGTAACAAACCAAAACCTACTTTTACAAATACTTTTTCAAAGCACTACATAGAGAGAGCCAGAAACTGAATAGCCAATGATGACATTTTCTGAAAATGTTAATTTTCTGAACAAGAAATCAGCAGCCCTGAATGGTTTTCCAGTTGCTGTTGATAAAGCCCCAGTGTACAGTTTGCGGAAAGAGGAGTTGGCAAGGCTTTGTGCACCTGTAAATGGGATCGCAGGTTTTTGTTTACTAGTCCTTGAAATATATTTATATTCACTATTTTACCACCTTATTTATACCTTTATTTTTCCACTTAATGTCTGCAGAGCTAACAGGAAATCAACATTTATTACAATAAACAAACAAAAAACAACCCCAAAAATAACTGTTGTCACTGAAGTCAGCAGCTGAGACAGAATGCACACAGCGGATATGGTTAATAAAACGATTTATATTTGACTGGTAAAAAATTATCTTCTAGAATTTCAAAATACGCATTTTAATGATGACCAGTCTTTTGGTCAATAGTCTAACAAGCTTCCTACTTAGAATCCAGCAACCTTGTAAGAGTTAAAAGTGAAATTTAGTGGACATCAATAGTTTATTGAAGAAATGCTCCTTTTTTGCTTCATAATTTGCAGAAGGCTGCAAATGTCAGTCATGATGTACTGCCTCTTGAAATTAGTCAATAGAGCAAACAGCAAGAATTGCTGTGGGCAGAAAATAAGCACTGTAATCATGACATAACTGGGGTCAATGATTTATGGATTTCAATATAGTAGTAGCTGCATATGATTGAAAATTTACTAGGTCACTAGTGCACCAAAAATTTTATTCACAGCCTCTAGGCATCTTTTGAAATGTGCAACAAAATAAAAACCCCTGAACCTGTTTTGACACTGTGCAGGCTCAGTGGATGACATGCCAGCCCACTGAGTCTCATTTAAATGCAAATGTCTCTCAAACTTTTGCATCAAACTCCTTTTTAAACATAAAATGCTGAGAAGAACATTATAAAAGGATTGACGTGCACAATCAAAACTTTAAAGAAAATTATGAAAATAAAACCATGTTTTCTGACTTTTAAGCTGGAAGCTGAAGCTGTGCCTGAAGTATCTGAAAAATATGAAATTAGTTCTGTTCCAACATTCTTGTTTTTTAAGGTAAGAGAAAATGGATTGCATATCACTCATGTGAATGTCTGTCTGTGTCAAGTTCAGCAGTTCAGTACTAGTAAATGTTCATTCTGCTTTTTTTTACGGTACTAAAAAAGGGGCAGAACTCCCTTTTCTTAATGTTAACTTAATGTAGAAGCTGCTAATAGTCTGTGTGTCTCCATATGTGTGTGTTTTGCTGAGGGCACAAGAATGGGCAGTTTACAGAATTGATTATGGAATCCAGTTTTAATATTTCAGAACCTCCTTGAAATGCTTTGGAATTCATAGTTGGCTGTATAATACCTGAGCTACATAAGACTCTTCTCTTGTATTGTATTAGGCCTGGTCTAGTGAGGTTTCATGATTCATTCACTTTTCTGTTTGAATTATTCAGTGTAATGATTGAAGAATTAACAGGTAGAAATAGAAATAGAAGTAGAAATAGCATGTTTGGTTCTGTTTGTTGTTAATAATTTTCCGTGTGTTTATAACAAGTTTTAAGAAGTCTATTTGGTATAGACAATGCTATGGCCAACAGACAAGTTTCAGTTTTAGAATTTTGCTGGGATTAAAGAGGTAAAGGGTCAGTATGCTAACGCATTCTGCCTGCTTATCTGAAAACCTATAATATGTAGTGATGGAATACATTAAAACGTCCAATTTTTTGTAGTTTAAAATACCACTTTTAGTTAATGCTTCTTAACTGAACTACTTTCTTGGCTTATTTAGAATTCTCAGAAAATTGACAGATTAGATGGTGCCCATGCCCCAGAGCTGACCAGAAAAGTCCAGCGCCATGCATCTAGCAGTACTATTTCAGCTGGCCCTAATGATAATGCAAAAGAGGACCTTAACATGCGTCTAAAGAAACTGACCAATGCTGCACCCTGCATGGTGTTTATAAAAGGATCTCCCCAGGAGCCTCGTTGTGGTAAGGACTTCCTGAAATTTTTATTTAATGTAACAGGCTTGTTTATGTAGGGGTTGGTTGCAGGATTTATTTATGGGCTTGTTTGTGGCATGTATCATTAAAGCAGAGGTCCCCAGACTTTTTGGAGTCATGGCCCCCTTACCTTTGTCCGTGACACCCTCCCCCAACCCAGGACCACAGCTCCGGGAGGAGAGGACAGAGGGGAGATGTAGAAGGGAGTAAGGGGGCCAAGGCTGGAGCTGCAGTTGGGGGCTGGGGGCAGGGCTGTGAACGGAGCCCTGACCGGAGGTGGGGCTGGAGCAGAGTTGGGGGTGGAGCAGGGCTGGGTGGCGCTCCCTCCCCATCCTCCACGGGAACTGACCTGGGCCCCGCCATACTTGCCCCAACCTTCCTCCGCATCCCTGTGCCCACCCCGGAGGGGCACATCCCCACAGTTTGGGGATCATTGTATTAAAGTATCTGAGTGCCTCAAAATACTAATTTATTTTCACAATCCCCCCATAAAGTTGGACAGTATTATTATTCTGTTGCTCCAGAGAGGGAACAGAGGAATAGAAAGATTAAGCAACTTGCCCAAAGTCACATGCATCTGTAGCAGAGCTTGGAAGAGGAACCTGATTTCCTGAGTTAGTCCCCTGTGTTATAACCACAAGACCATCATCTCCTGTACCCATAACCTGCATCTCAAATTGTAAGGAGGGGAAAATTAGAACATAAAAATAAAAAAAGCAAGTGCTGATAACATGATTTCGGGAGTATCAGAAGTGTGGGGTAACAACCTTATTGGGCTACTGACATTTATAGTTGACAAATTGTGGTCAGCTAGGGGAGGTAACAGGCTCAAGTAAAGCAACATGGTGCCAGTTTTCAATAAGAGTGAGCCTGTAAATCAGTGGTCTCCAACCTTTTTACACACAAGATCACTTTCTGAATTTACATGCAACCCAGGATCTACCCTGCCCCTTCTCTGAAGCCCTGCCCTGCTCACTCCACCCCCACCCCCACCCCGTTGCTTGCTCTCCCCCACCCTCACTCACTTTCACTGGGCTGGGGCAGGGGGTTGGGGTTCAGGAGGGGGTGTGAGGGCTCTGGGCTGGGGCCGAGGGGTTTGAAGTATGGGAGAGGGCTCCGGGCTGAGTCTGGGGCAGGGGGTTGGGGTGCAGGAGGGGGTAAGGGGTGCAAGCTCTGGGAGGAAGTTTGGGTGCAGGAGGTGGCTCCGGGCTGGGGCAGAGTGTTGGCTCTGGGAGGGGCTCAGGGCTGGGGCAGGGGCTTGGAGTGCAGGAGGGGGTTCTGGTGCAGGAGCGGGTATGGGGTGCTGCCTCTGGGAGGAGGCTCAGGGTTGGGGTGCGGGCTCCTACCTGGTGACACTTACCGCAGGCGACTCCCAATCGGCAGCGCAGCAGGGCTAAGGCAGGCTTCTTGGCTGCCCTGGCCCCACGCCACTCCCGGAAGGGGCCAAGCAACACGCCCCTGCGGCCCTTGGAGTGGGAGGGGCACGTGGCTCTGCGTGCTACCCCTCTCTCCAGGCACCGTCCCCACAGCTCCCATTGGCCACAGTTCCCTGTTCCTGGCCAATGGGAGCTGCGGGGGCGGTGCTTGCAGGCAGGAGCAGTGTGTGGAGACCCCTACGCCTCCTCCCCTGGGGCCACAGGGGCATGCTAGCCACTTCTGGGGGTGGCGTGGGGCCGGGGCAGCCAGGGAGCCTGCCTTAGTGGCAGCCCTGCTGCACTGCCGGACTTTTAGCGGCCAGAGATCGCGATCAACTTATTGGTCACCACTCCTGTAAATTAATGTTCCATATGTCTATCGTTTGTCTATAGTAAAACAATAGAATAAATATTAAGAATAAGACGTCAGTAAACATCTAGGAGATAACTTTGAGCTATAGCCTGTATTTATAAGGAATTAATCTTGTGAGACAAATACCATTGGTCTTTTTTGATAGAATTACAAAATTAATGAGGGAATACAGAGGCTGCAAGAGATCAGTTTCAGTGGGAGATGGCCTTGTAGACTCCTTAGTAAATCCCAGCCATAATATCTGGATATTAGTATAACACATGGGCGGCGGGTATAATAGGCACTGCTGTGGCCGCTGGACCCCTGGTTGTGGGGTTTGGCCGTGAAGTTTTTGCTTTTATTATGCCCCATGCAGGTTCCGGTGTGGCTGAGGAGGCACATACTGCAGGGGGAGGCTCGGCTCAGGGCTTTGGCCAGCCCGGATGGGGAGAGGCTCATGGCTTCGGTCAGCTCTGGGCAGGGAGGAGGGCTTGTGGCTCTGACTGCGGGGGGGTGGGGTGGAGGAGAACAAGAGGCAGGGGGTCTCGGGGCTCCGGCTGGCTGTGGGGAGGGCATGGGGGGAAGGGGCAGAGCTGGGGGCTAGCCTCCCTGTGGGAGGGAGGCTCCACCTGCTACCCATGGTAAAACACTTTGTTTTGTGGGGATTTATTTAAATCAAAATGATTTAAGTAATTGATTTTAATTAGGATTTAAATCAGCAAGCAGGAAACTGTGATTGAAATAATTGATTTTAATTTTGATTTGCATTTGTATTTTTTAATTATTTTCCTAAAGCAAGTTTGAGTCTCATTGGTTGGTAACCATTTAAAACATGTTGATTTACAGCTAAATAGATCCTTTATGCTAAATTTGGTGCTTCTTTTTGCTGATAGGAGGATACACTAATTTATATGTATTTATTTAAACAGTTATATAGCTTAATTTACATTTATTCAGATTCTTAAATTTTACATTTTTAGTATGGTAGAAAATGGTGAATGAAGCATTTATTATTTACTGGATGGTGAAGTTTTACTAGTGATTTAGCTTGCTCTGTTTGGAGAGACATTCAAGATCAATTAAAAATGCACAAATAGCATTTTCAAGGTTTTTTTAGTTACTTAAAAACATTTACTTAGTTTTTTCTTATCGGCATACAATTAAAAAGTTTACCAAAACACGTTTTGCATTTAAAACTGACTGATTTATTAAACAAAGGAGATATCTGTAGTTAGTATATTGAATTGATTGTTTCTGATCACTATGCTTTTCAAGCTTTTAGAGCTAGTAGGTCTCATCCTCTCCGACCTCATTTTTCGCCTGTAGATCAGAGGAAGAAAACAAGCTGTCCTGCCTTATTATTATTATTTTTTTTTAATTCCAGGTTGGTTTCATAACTTTGAGTGAACTAGTCATTGAATTGAAATAGCTGAATTAAACTGAAAAAAAAAAATCTTCTGTACTTGAAGAAGAGGTTACCATTGTCGAAAACCAGTTTAGCACTTCAACACACACTGGTTCCATGTGCTTAGGCAGTGACTTCCACCAGCTCAGTGATTTGACTTTCTTGAAAATGTGTCAGCAAACATGTACTGTTAAAATCATTTTAATTAAATGAAAATAATATTCAGGCCTTAACCTAGGTTATCGTAAAATATACATTTAATTTTAAATAGTTTTTAAAATTTAACTCATCTCTAATTTAAATAAAAATCATATTTATATAATGAATTTAAAAATCAATTTTTATCCAACCTGACTTTGATACAATTTCTCAAAATTATAATTTAAACATTAAATTGGTTTGGATAAGAACCCATGTGGATTGAAAACTGGGTAACTGACTGGAAACAAAGGGCAATAAGTAAAAATGCAACAGGGAAGGGTCGGTGTTTGAGACAAGTATCTAATGAGGTACCAAAGTGATGACCGTACTTATTTGCTATCTTCTTTAATGATCAGGATAAGAGTGCATTCATAAGAGTCACGAAAAAAGCCAAATTGAGAAGAGTCGAGTAAATAGTAAAAATGGAGGAAAGTACAAAGGAACCTAGAGAAACTGAAAATGGCAAGAGCATAAAAAACAATTAAATAGGAACAATGCAAACTTCAGTACTACACTGGAGTAGAAGATGGGGAGAGGAAGGTGAAAGCTATTCAAAACACACAAGTTCAATGGGAGGGAGTAGGAGTGCAAATGATGAAGTGGGGGGTGGTAGTGATTTGAGTTTCCAGTATGCATGACTACAAAAAAGCTATTTTGGACTGCAAACATAGGCATCATGTCCTGGGACAGGGAGGTATTAGAACCTCTTGCTATAGTTGCGGTATAGTAGCTGGAATAGGACTTTCATTTCTAGTCACCATGGGTCTGATCTTAAAGCCTCTTAGAGTCAGTGGAAAACTTTCCATCGACTTCAGTGAACTTTGGAACAGGCCTGATGTTGACAGATTGGAGGGATTTAGGAAAAGAGCAACACAACTGACCAAGAGCTTTTTGAAGAAGGATTTTAAAGAGGTAAATATGTATATCTCGCCTAAGCAATGACTTGTGGATGGGGGAAGGAAGGAAGTCTATGCGTATTTTGAAGATTAACCAGAGGAGTTGAGTGCAGTAAATGGGAATGATGTGATGGAATTAAAATAACTTAATCTAAATAGGAGGAAGAACTTTTTGCCAATTAAATGTATTGGGCTGTGAAACAATCTTAAAAGGAAAGTAATGGTGGAAAGTACCATTGTTTGGGATTTTAAAAAGACCAGACAAAACACTACATAATGTACTGTAAGGAACAATCCTGCATTGGCAGGGAGAGACTCCATGATTTAATAAAGCTGTTTTCAGGTTCTGTCTATGGATCACTTGGTTGTATTTGGAGAGCTGGTTGGTCACATGGTATTGGCTCCACCTCCAATTGCTAATTGTATGAAAAGAAACGAATTAAAAAGTCATTTTTACATATAAACAACTGTTGAGTGCTGTGGGAATGTTAGAGGATTATGAATGGGAGATGAAGTGGTCTGCAGGATCCTGTAAATGGGGGGAAGAGATGTTTTACGCAATACGAACATGGGCACTGACTTTAGTTGGCGCCGGTGGGTGCTTGCGCCCCCGGCCCCTTCCCCAATTCCTCGTCCCCGCCTCCTCCCCCGGGCGCGCTGTATTCTTCTCTCTCTCTCCCCCCCCCCCCCCCCCCCCCCCGGCTTGCAAGCCTCCGGGGGTGGGGGGAGGGGGGGAAGAAGCAGCAGAGCACCCACTGTGCCCGGCAGCTCCCCGCCAGCCCCCCCGCACCCACTCACCTCTCCGCCTCCCGAGGCTCTGCCCGATGCCAAGCCGAAGCCGGTTTTCCTGGCTCCAGCTGGTCGGCGGCGGCACGCCTGGGGCGGCGCCTGGGGGAGATGTATGGGTAGGAGGCGGAGGGCCTGGCTCCGCCTCCTACCCATAGCCCTCCCCCGAGGCGCCGCCCCAGGCGTGCCGCCGCCGACCAGCTGGAGCCAGGAAAAGCGGCTTCGGCTTGGCGTCGGGTGGAGCCTCGGGAGGCGGAGAGGTGAGCTGGGCGCGGGGGGGCTGGCGGGGAGCTGCTGGTGGGTGCTGAGCACCCACCAATTTTTCCCCGTGGGTGCTCCAGCCCCGGCGTACCCACGGAGTTGGCGCCTATGAATAAGAACATCTGATCTGATGTCCTTTTCCTTATTAACTCCTATAATGCTGCTACATTTTAATTAGATTAGTAAGTCCCACAATATCATTATGGCAGGGATGCTGGAATAGTTTTTATAGTGAGGGTGCTGAGCCATTGAACAAAACTGTAAATGCAGTATATAATGGAAACCACTTCAAGCCAGCACCCCTAGTTCCAGCACCTGTGAGTTTAGGTAGAAATGGTTTAACAAGTAATGAACTAAAACTAAACATTCAACACCTCCCCACCCCACCCCACCCTACATTAACTGTAGAACTACGTGTGCACCTTAAAATTCTATCGTGAACAAAACTAGCCCATACATAAATATTTGCACAATTCTCATACATATTTCATATGCAATAAAGAATTGAGATAGTTTTAAGCACCTGTGTTTTTATCCCAAATAGCATATTATTTCCCAATAATCTTATTTCTGTCACTCATAAGTTTCTTGCCTTGGCTATAATATGTGGTTTTTGCTTTGCAAAATATTTGTAATACAGTTTGGTTTCCCCCAGTATGTTACAGTGAATGGGAGACAGGGTGGATTGATTTAAATCAGTGATTTATATTACAGATTTTAATTGTGATTTAAATTAGCAAGAAAGAAACTTGATTTAAATAAATGATTTTAATTTTCTTTTGAATTTGTACTTTTTATTTCCCAAAATAAAAGTTTATTCTCGTGCGTTAGTAACCATTACAACGTTGATCCATAACCAAATGTAGCCTTTACACTAAATTTGGTGGTACTTTTGCTAACCAAAGCATCTACTATATCTGTAGACCAGGGGTGGGCAAACTTTTTGGCCTGAAGGCTGCATCGGGGTTGCGAAACTGTATGGAGGGCCGGGTAGGGAAGGCTGTGCCTCCCCAAACAGACTGGCCGCTGCCCCCTATCTGCCCCCTGACTGCCACCCTCAGAACCCCCAATCCCCCTTGCTCCTTGTCCCCTGACCACCCCCTCCCCAGACCCCCTGCCCCTCGACAGGCCCCCGGGACTCCCACACCTATCCAACTGCCCCCTGACTGCCCCCCAGGACCTCCTGCCCCATACCCAAACTGCCCCCTCTCCCCGCCACCTTACCATGCCGCTCAGAGCAGCAGGAGCTTGCAGTCCCGCTGCCCGGCCGGAGCCAGCCACGCCACCGCGCTGCCCGGGATGAGTGGTGGGCCAGAGCGCTGGCGGCACGGCGAGCTGAAGCTGCGGGGACGGGGGACAGCAGTGGAGGGGCCGGGGGCTAGCCTTCCCGGCCAGGAGCTCAAGGGCCGGGCAGGACAGTCCCGCGAGCCGCATGTGGCCCGCAGGCTGTAGTTTGCCCACCTCTGCTGTAGACAGTTATTTAAGCAACTATATAACTTAACATACTTATTCAGCTTCTTAGTTTTTACATTTTTTATTATGTTAGAAAATGGCAAATGATATTTCTTTATTATATGTCATTTGTGCAGAACTCCATTTGAACGGAATTTGGAATGCAATTAAATATCCAAACAGCACTTTTAAGTAGTTTATTAGTTAAATAAAACTACCTTAAATGTGCTGGATACAGAAGAACAAAAAAAGTTTATCCATACATTTCTTAATCAAAGAAACTATTATCTTTAGTTAGTGTACTGAACCTGATTGTTTCTGATCACCATGTTGTTCAAAATTTAGGACTAGAAAGTGTCATCTTCTCACACCTCCTTTTTTATTCATAGCTTGAAAGAGGAAGCCAAGCTTTCCTGCTTTCTCAGCTCCCAATCTGTTTCCCAACTCAAATAAACTAGTCATTGGACTGAACTAGTTGAATAAATTGAAATGAAGGAAAATATTCTCTCTATCTGCTGAGGAAGCTACTGCAATCAGAAACTAGTATAGCACTTCAACGAACTCTGGTTCCAGGTGCTTAGGCAGTGACTTCCACCAGTTCCGTTGTTTGACTTCCTTTAAAACATTATCTTAAACTTTCTTTAAAACACTGGGACACAGATGCCAGAAACTTGATTGCCCAAGAAAAACTTGGATGGGTGGAAACCCTAGTTTAGGTCTTAACATAGGTGGTTGTAACTTCAAATTTAACTTTAAATAGGCTTTTTTATTGAGAAAAATGTATTTAAAGTAAATACATTTTTTAATTCACTCTGGGAGAATATAGATTAGAACTGTTATGTTTTTTTAAAAACACTCACAATCTCAGTTTTTTAATGTTTGTATTTAATTTGCATATACTCAATATGACAATGAAATGTCTTAGTTTTCATGATTATAGTGTTGGAGACAGTTACTACTATAGTGTAGGTTAAGTAAAAGTTTTCACTTTGACCCTTCTGCTTTGAGAACTTCCTGAAACTTTGAAACCTTTATAAGAACACCCCTTGTATCAAAACAGCTTGAAGGTAGGCATGAGCTTTTGCATATCGCATGCTGAGCTTGTAAAGGCTAAATCTGTACATGTATGTGAGGCTAATTTTAACAACATATTGAAGTGTATTGAATGTGTTTGTGGGCTGAGGCAGAGGTTTGACGGAAATCCATTATTTCACAGAGGGGCTGAACCAAGTTTAAACATAAGAGATTAAGTGAGCATTGAGATTGCATGGTTAAGTGCTCAAAAAAGCAGGAAAAGCCTAAATCAAAATTACACACACAGTTTTGGCTCTTTGGTGCATTTGCTTAAAAGAATCTCGAATTATACAACCATGCACTGTAATATCATACAATATTTTTCAAACTTGCACAGATTTTGTACTGTATACTACTACTGTTGCACATTCTATGAAAAATACACAATGAGCTCTGTTTACTTACATAGTGCAGATTTATGTATTAAAACCAAGATTATCAGTGAAAATTTGCAGTTGTATATAGGATTGCCTGAGTTTGTAACTAAGATTGAAGAGAATTTAATTTAGTAGTTAGTCCAGTTCAGCAGATAAGATACTTAAGATAGAATGTGGTGTTGGTTGGAGAGAAAAATCTACAGTGTGCTGGCAGAGTTATTAAAATATGCATACCTATTAATGAGAAGAGAGCTTACCATATTAAAAAGGCTACATTGTCAAAAACAAAACTGGTCTTTTATGACAATGGCATTAGATAAGTAAAAAGAATGTAAAATAATTACAAGATACTCCATGTCATTATCTAAAGATGAATATAGTTGTGAACAAACTCTGTTTTGATAGACACAACAGATTTGAAATGGTAGATGAGTGCACTTGGCTACTGGTGTGGAACCCTCTCCTGTGATGGGATATGGAATTTTTGTTGTTGTTGTAATTAATCATTACTTCATTGAGAGAGACAACTCCAGTATAGTGTTGAGTGAAGTCTGTTCCCTTGGCCATGTGTTCACTGGCTGTTGTATCTTGTTGCTACACATGTAATCTTGTTTTCAGGAGATGTTTGGGCTGCGACTGCATTGGTTTGCTTGTTTCATGGGTATTACAATTTTATTTATTCTCATTAACAGAATAAAGTATATAGTGGCATTTATGGCTGTCTGGATATACACTTACCTTTTGTTCACACTTTAATTCTTTGTATTACATGTATGGCGTTTTTTTTCAGAAATTCAACCTAAATCTTTTGTTATGAAAGTAAAGCTGTATTGGTACTTATCCCTAAGCATAACATTTCCTTCCATTCTGCTACTTTAACCCTTAAAAATGAAACACAACCAATCAATCTTTCTAGTCTGCATGTAATTGCCTATAGCTAAAATGAAGCTTTTTCTCAGCCTTGTTCAATAGCAATGAGTTAATATATTGGCAGCAGAATAACCATCAGCAATCACCCTTTAGCTGTTTACTAATGAACTCCCAGATGAATGAGAAATTTCAGAATCCATGTTTTTACTTCAGGCTGTACATGAACTTAACACTTAGATGTCATACATATACATATCAGTACCTCATCTCAACAAATTGCAGATCATGCAAACTGCAGAAAACTGTAGTGCAAATCAAGATTAATTTTTTAAGTATGGATCTTGCAAGTTGAAATCAAATAGTAGTTATTTTTATGTGGCAGTCTGGTTATTTTTATTTGAGAATTCCTTTTGTTCCATTTACTATAGAAATGTAAAAAAAGTCTAAATAGTGAAAATGTTTAAAATCTACTTTTCAGTTTTAATCTAGAATAATGGTGGTTATGACAGAAGATTTTTTAAAATTATCTTTAGCTTGTGTCCCTTTTTTAGTGAAAAAGAATGGTTTATTATGCATCAAGAATGTTAAGTTTTGTGAACAGTATTGTAAGAAGTTAATGTGTGTGTGTGTGGAGACTGGGATACATTCATTATTGTATATTTTCTTAGAACAAAGAATTAAATTATGAAAAGAAACATTTTTTGTAAAATAGACTACTACATAATAGGGTGTAAAAACCCATATTTTATAAATCTAATGTCCAGTACTCAATGTGCTAATGAAAAAGTATCAGAAGAAAAGTACAACTTCATAGTACCTAATAAAAAGTGTCACAAGTACAATAAAATATGTACTCTTGTGAATGTAAATACTTAAAAAAACCAAAAAAAAAACCCCCTCAAGTTGTTGTGGTGTGGGAGGGAAAACAGTGTCAAAGCAGTGGCAGCTGAAACGCAGCCAGAAAAAGGCCATTGTAAAACTCAAACTAGTGCCACCCAATAGACTTGAATAGTAGTTCCCATGCTCTTTAGTCAGTCAGTTTCAACTATTTTATTTTGGTGTTTGGGGGAGACTGGCAGTAGCTGGAGGGAGAAAACAAGAAGAGCTGCAGGAACGCAAGGTGAGGGGGAAAAGAGAAGGGGGAGCAGAAGATGTGGAGGAGGGCAAAGAGTATTTTTCATTTTGGATGCAGAAGGAAGGAGGAGGACTAGACAAGTCACAGACTAGGGAAATAGATTTCTTTGAGGTTTAACCATAAGATGTTCCACCAAAACGTAGTACACTAAAGTTACTGAATGCAATTGTTTATGCAGGCAGACTTCAGACCTACGTACTGTCTAGATACTTAGTGAAGTTTAATAATTGCAGTAATAAAACCATTTGTATTCATTACCTTTTTTGTTTTATCATGTTAATACTCTCAGATAAGACAAAGAAACACATAGAACCTTGTAGGGAATGGTTATTGTTTGGAAGATCTGTAGTACAATTTTAAAGCAAATACATTTTCATAAAGCCACAAGAACATTTTATTTAAAAATAGATATAATTTAAAGTAATCACCTCCTAATTGATATCTTCTTTATATCCAGGTTTCAGCAGACAAATGGTGGAGATTCTTAACAAACATAACATTCTGTTTAGCAGCTTTGATATTTTTTCTGATGAAGAAGTACGTCAAGGACTGAAAACATACGCTAATTGGCCTACTTTTCCACAGTTATATGTAGCTGGAGAGCTTATAGGTGGACTGGATATTGTTAAGGTTAGAAACTGAGAAATCTGCATTTTTTTTATATTTTGCATGTTTTTAAAAGTGTGTATCTATAACCATCTCTTTCTAAATCTGAACACCTGTTTTTCAGGAACTGGAGGCTTCTGGAGAACTGGACACAATTTGTCCCAAGGCACACAAATTGGAAGACAAGTATGATGCATTATATCTTTATTTTAGCAATGTGTTATAGTTTAGAGGCAACATCCATATTCCGACTCTCAGAAATACATCAACACTTAAAGTAAATTACTGTAATGCTGCAGTCTTTCATTTGAAGTAATTGAATCCTTTAGTTACCTCTTCAATTGTAGGTAACACGGGTGATTGTATATAGAAGTAAACATTTGGGTATGCTGTTTTGATAGGATTTACTTAGACTACAAGTTTTATTACATTTAAAATAGGGCGCATGGATTTCCTCCAGTCTCCTTTCTTGAATAACAACTTTTTTTTTAAGAAAGAAAACACAGGTAAATCCTTTTATAGAAAACATCGTAACTCTACAAGTAACTTTTTAAAGTTTTTGAGTCTGATTGGATATAGATTTGAATACTATGGTGTCAAGACAGTATAATTATGTAGCCTCACTCCCCACTCTTCAGTTCCAACTGTTGTCTCCTTTGTTGACACTATGTGCTTTTTAGTGATGCATTGTGAGTTTTTAATCTCCTAAGGCAGACCTAGTATCTAGAAGCCAGTCTGGCCTCTTGAGTCTTCCCATTTGAGCATATGCTCTGTTTAAATTTGGCTGCTCAGCTAAGCCGAGCCTGGTAACCAAACAAATCATAAGCTCTAAATATGTGAAGCATCTTCCTATTTTATAGCAATAGCTAGCAAGTAGTGGGAATTTGTTTCTTATCTTATATATATCACACCATTAAGACAGTAAAGAGGAAGCTGAATTATCAAGTTACACCTATTCTCTGAAGGCAAATATTGACACACAAATACCTATTCATAGTCTGAAGCTTGTGACACTGGGTATCTATAAAGCTCTGGAAGTGTCTGATCCCCACTCCCGAAGAAGCATTGGTAAACCACACTTGGGAAATAACATATAATGCAAACTACAGTAGAACCTCAGAGATATGAACATCTCAGGAATGGAGGTTGTTCGTAACTCTAAAATGTTGGTAATGCTGAACAAAACGTTATGGTTGTTCTTTCAAAAGTTTACAACTGAACATTGACTTAATACAGCTCCGAAACTTTACTATGCAGAAGAAAAATGCTGCTTTTAACTATCTTAATTTAAATGAAACAAGCACAGAAACAGTTTCCTTATCTTGTCAAATCTTTTTTAAATTTTCCCTTTATTTGCTTAGTAGTTTATGCTTAACACAGTACTGTACTTTATTTGTGTGTTTGTGTTTTTTTTGTCTCTGCTGTTGCCTTATTGCATACTTCTGGTTCCAAATGAGATGTGTGCTTGACTGGTCAGTTCGTAATTTTGGTTTTCATAAATCTGAAGTTCTGCTGTATTACAATAAAGCACTTTTAGACTGCACAGTTAAATATTTACAAATCAGAAAATGCAAAAGTTAGAGTGCGTACCCTTTAATTTACTCTTTTTGCTTAATACTCATACTATTCAAAGAATATGATAATGCAATAGGTTTTTTTCAAGTTTTAGTTACTCATTTTGGCCTTGATTCTGCAGTCAAATATATTCAGGTATAGTCTTATGCTGTATTATAGTGTTACCCCTCCAGATCTGATTACAGGATAAGGGCTATGTTTTGTACTACTGTGTGTGTATGTAACAAGTAGAAGTACTTGAAAATATTGGTAGGAAAATACACAGTAACATAAACTTCAGTAGACTACAGAAACTGTAATAAAATAATGTGATGATGAACAGCACTATGTTTTGTCATGGATAAGGGTAATAATCACTGAAATAGTTCAGTAATACCAGGACAAACCCTTGCTTATGGCTCTTAAATGTTGGCACAGAGCAAACAGACCTTTTATTTTTAACCCAACCCCCCCCCCCCCCCCCCCCCCCAAAAAAAAAAAACCCCAAACACCTCTTTAAAGCAAACTACATGGAACTCAAACTATCTTGAGGGATAAAGAGCTTAACCTGCATTGTTGAGATTTGAACCATTAGCTCCAAGGAGACTCAATATTTGAAATCTAATGTTTAGACTACTGAGCAAGCCATCCCCTCTAGCAAAACTGACTGGTTCCATTGGGTGATGAGTTATACCTTCTGAGTCACTTTCTTTTTAAATTGAATTTTTTCTGCAAGAGGTGCTTTTGCTGGTCTTCTCCTTCCCCCGTGCCAACTTGCAAGCTCAGAAATTAATTCCTAATTTGTACCATCCAATTCATGCTTTATTTTTTGTTTTGCTTAGTCTTTGAAGCAAAAACAGTTTCTTTTCTCCATTGCTCATAATATGAGATGTCATTTCTTCCATCCCTGAAAAGGATGCGTATACAGGATCTAAATATGTTTTAATGAAGTCACTTAAGATTGGTTCAGGTGGATGCTTCACTAAAGAAGCAACGAGAGCTGTAAGACAAGGATTTGAAATCTTCACTCATTCTGATACTTTAACACTGGCAAAATGGCAATTGTCCATTCACTGTGCAGGACAATCCTAGAACTCCTATTCATAGAGCTAGGCTAGAAGTTCTAGATCCACTCCAACCTGTGTATAATTACATTATTGTACTCATCTTGAAACAGTTGGGCTTGTTACCCAGCTTAATTTTCAGCTTTCCATAGCTGCCTTCCAGCTTCCTAATTTTCCCTTGAAAACCAAAGCGTATTTTTACAGCACTGTAATTAAACTTCTTTTACATTTTGCACTCATGAATCTCTGGCCAGTTGACTTCTGTGATCAACGCAGAAGGGAAAGTCACTCAACAGAACAGTGGCAACCTAGGTGTTGACCATGCTACTTTTTCTCTTTGCTAAATGTGTCTGTAATGAAATTCTACCCCTTTAGAGGATCAGAGAGCTGCAGCTGGCTCCTTACAGCCCCTGCTCGCCACTCATTCAAGCAAAGAATTAAGCCTAATGGGAAATTTTAAAAAAATAAAATGGAGCATATTTTCTACAACCTGGCAGCTCTCCTAGAAGTTCATAAAATTTGATGCCCTATTTTATCAGATGTTGTGGGACTTTAATGTTCTATATATGACCCGTCAAAATTCCTGATGGAGAATTTGGGGAAAGAGGTTGTTATGAACCTGTAAAAATGTTATGGAACAGTAAATTCTTAGCAAGCAAGCAACCAAAAATATTAAAATACCATCTCAACTGAAATGGGTTTGACTATTAGATGTCTATCATAACTTTTCATAGAGTACTAGCAAAGACTTTATCTAATGATCTATGAGAAGAGGTTGAACCACTAATAGCTAGGTTCTGCATTTGAAATATTGTGTATCGATTACATATCTGTAACTGCAGTGTTGTTCTATCCTTGGACCAACACTGCTACTAGAGAGAGAAGCTGGGTGCAGTAATATCTTTTATTGGGCCAACTTCTGTTGGTGAGAGACAAGCTTTTGAGTTTACGCAAAGCTCTTCTTCAGGTCTTTCAGAGAGAGAGCATTATTGTGTAAATTCGAAAGCTTGTCTCTCTCACCAATAAAAGTTGGCCCAATAAAAGATACTACCTCACCCACCTTGTCTTTCTGATGTCTGTGATTAGGTACCCAGATATCTGGATATTGTATTAAAAATATCTCCAATTCAATACGGAATTTTCCCCTTAAGTTTGATGCATCTAGGTATTTGCAATTTAATCTGGAAAAATAAATCATTGCTTTAAAAGTAATATCATGGTCTACAGTGGCTTAGGGAGAGAATACAATAGAATGAAATACAAATAAATTCAGTTGTTTATAATACAGCTTTAAATGTATCTACTAAACCTATGAATTATATTCCTATCTTTCTTATATGTATGTTACTGAAAAATTAGATCAAAAGTATAGGTTAATAATTGAACTGAGATATTTTGTATAATTTTTTTCCTATTTTAGACTTAAAGTCCTGACAAACAAAGCTTCTGTGATGCTGTTTATGAAAGGAAACAAGCAGGTAAAGATCTCCAAAATGGTTTAATAGTAATTTCTTTTGATGCTCATATCTGCAGGGAAGGGACCATTAAACCTCTTTTCTTTTTGGCTAGTGAAATTAGAGTGATATCAGGAAGTTATCTGGCTGACTTGCTTCTACATACCGTACAAAGGAATCTATAATTTATCTGATGGTTATCAGTACTTCAGCTGAGCACATTGCTGTGGTGATGCAATCATCTCACTAAAACTTTAGTTACATTCATCAGCTTCATCTACATCATTTGTACTGTTTGTGTTTGAATTATCTTCCCCTTTTGGTTTTAGTCCAAAAGTCCCTGTGCTGATAGTTTTGGGTTTAGCAGATAATAGATCACTCCTACTTCTCTCTTGCTTCTTATGTAGCCAGACTCTCACACGTGAGGCCTACCCTTCGATTATTACCTGCCATGTTAATCCTAGACATCTCTTTAGGTATTCCCCTTCGTGGCCTAGCTGAGTTGTTGTCCTATCCATTTTAGTTTCTCTGCTTTGATCTGTAAATTTTCAGCATAGTTTAAAAAAGATGCTGGATGACTTTATGGCACCACATACCATAAATGATCTACTGTTTTCTTTTTACGTGTGTGAGATAGTGTCTTTCTGACATAATCGTGGCACTTCTGCTGACTCACCATGTTAGCGAGTGTTGGAATCCTGAAGGGAGATGCTAACTGTCTTTTTCTTTTTTTTTTTTATCCACCCAGACTAAAATAAATGTGATGACCAAAGACAGACAAGTGTTAATAATTAGTATTGAAATGCTAATAAATGACTAACTTAAAAGGTTAGCTTGTTTCTCAGTGTGTCACATACATAAACTGGCTTCTCTGTAAACAACGAGGCAGGTACAGCGGTATGGGTGAAAATAAATGTAAACTTTTGATCAGAATGATGAATACTAGGTGATGACCCCTCCTCCTCGCCCCGCTTAGTAATCTGATTTCATGATATATTTATACAGTAGTTTTGAGGGGATATATGTACAGAGGGAGTTCTGCTTCAAGTGGGGAACTAGGCTCTTCCATGTATGATTCCCTCTTTTCCATTTAATTTCTTCTTTTTTCCCTGAGCTCAATTTCCATATTACTTATAACTAAGGCTAAGATTCTGTCATGGATATTTTTAGTAAAAGTCATGCACAGGTCACGGGCAATAAACAAAAATTCACAGAAGCCTTTGACCTGTCCCTGACTTTCTCTAAAAATATTCCTAACAAAATGGGCAGGCAGGTTCAGCTCAGCACCCACTGCTGCTGGAGCTCTGGGGTCCCCCGCTTCTGCTGTGGTGAGTGGGAGTTCCAGGG
Source organism: Macrochelys suwanniensis (assembly GCA_033296515.1). Classification (NCBI taxonomy): domain Eukaryota; kingdom Metazoa; phylum Chordata; order Testudines; family Chelydridae; genus Macrochelys; species Macrochelys suwanniensis. The sequence goes on along the minus strand of CM065778.1, from coordinate 118,847,545 downwards.
TCCCCATGCGCAGTGGCTGAGCAGTGCTGGGGGGTTCCATGCCGCCTGTGGGGCCTGGGAGCTGCGGAGGGTGGGCAGAGAGGCAGCTGGGAGCTCCAACCCCAGGGCAGAAAATGGCACGGAGGTCAATGGAAGTCATGGGTTCTGTGACCTCTGTGACATAATCGTGGTACTTCTGCTGACTCACCATGTTAGCGAGTGAAGGGAGATGCTAACTCATTGTTAGCCTTAAAAACAGCCAGTTGTAGAGAGGCTCTGTAGCCTAAAGTTCAATTTTTTGTTTTTTTGTATCTGAGCTGCCAAAAAAGTCAAATTGTCAAGGAGGGGCTGTAGTCTGGACTAAATAATGTGTGTAGATTCTGTTTAGAGCAGGATTCCATATGGGAATAAGCTAAAATGGATAATTCCCTTTCAAAATTAGAATGAGTCTTTGTGCAGATGCAGAATTTACCAAATCAGTCCAGAAAACTGCTGCCTGTCTTGCAAAATGGACAGTGATGGGTAAAGGGAAAAAATTATGGGGAATAGTAAGCTTTTCTTTTTTACGTGTGTTTATAAATAAGGTTTTATTAACTGTGTGGATCCAAAAGTAGTATACTTCTTGGGCAACTTCTTAGTTTTGGCTCTCTTTGAATACTCTTAAGAAATAACCTGCATCCTAGCGGTAACTAGTTTTCAAGACCAAAATGGATGATTGTGGAAAATGGCTTCACTAGGGAAAACTGTCAAAACACCAGTTCTCAGAACAGAAGAAATGAGCGAGGAGATGCTCAGTGTTTTCATTCACTTTACAAGTGTTTGCAAGTGAGAAAGAGACAAATTGCTTTGCAAAGTTAAACTTTGAAGAGCAAATGTCATGTAGCTGTTAAAAGGTGATTGCGGAAGGACGACAGCAGAGAGAGTGCACATCAAGAAAGGTTATTTATTAGAAATAAAACAGATTAATTGGGTTGTGATATGGGAATCTGGAATTTTCCTGGCTTAAGAACTTTAAAACGTCACAAAACTAGAAAAATAGTGTTGTAGTTTAATAAGTCTTTCTCTTATTTTAGATGGCAAAATGTGGATTCAGCAAGCAAATTATAGAAATCCTAAATGGCACTGGGTATGTAGGTATTATTTAAAACATAACCGCGTTGTAATGAATAAAAGTGCAATGTTTCTAAGTAAACTTACTAGGTGGAAAAATGCCAGGTAGCAATAGTAAATTGAATCATTCTAATGGGAGAATGGCTTTTTCTCTCACCTAAAAATGTGTTTATAAATATGTAAAGGAGGCATCTTATTGATGCCCTAAAAATAGAAGGCTTTAGTGGAAAGAGAAATGGCAAGAGGGAGATGCCTGGTGTGGTGACTGAGTTCACAGTACATTTAGTATAAGATTAACATCTGCCAGTGGTGATTGCCGGAATGTAGGAGGCAGTTTAAGCACACTCAAAGGTCTGTTGAACAAGTTCACTGTCTAATCATATTAGTGAATTATTCCTCCTGATTATTGCTGGACATGTAATTCTCTTGTTCTGCGTGAGACATTGCGTAGTGTAAATAGTTGCTAGTTAATTCAAATCCATAATTGTTGCTGGCTATTTAGCTCAATAATCACTGGTGAGAGAGATGGAAAAGCAGCTGGCATTTGATAATTGTAATAAAAATGGAACTTGTATCCCTACTTAAATTTGACTACTAAATGAAATGCAGTTAGTACACTATGTTACATTTACTTTCAAATTAAATAATGAAAAGTAACTACTTGGCTTGGTGGTAGGTTGGCTAACAGCAAGCACTGTGAATGCCCTTCTCATCCTTTCCTCTTCGCAATCTGATTGTTGACTACAAAAATCCTTGCACTCTGATTAGCAACTTCTTCTAGAATTCCCTTTTGCCCACAATAAACATGGCTGCCTCAAATTCTGAGTGTCTTTCCATGCCTAATGTCTGATTTTCCGTCTTCCCCTACAGATCCTTCTTATCCCTTGAGAATTGCTTAGCAGCTTCCCCCCTTGAATAATTCCATTTTAAAAAATTGTCTTATTTCTCTGGTTAGATGTGTGACTAGCAAGGGTAATCAACTATATTTATGGCCCTATGAATCAACTGTGAGAGCAGTAGCCAATCAGAGAATGGAGGTTGGTAGAGTTCAGAAACACCTCATACAAATGTGTGTCAATGCCCCATAGCCAATCAGAGCATAAGAATTTGCCTACTGTCTGATGTTTATGAAATAACTAGTCAGAGTGCAAGGAATTATTAACAAAATAAGTGTACCATTATGGATCAGTAACTTTGCCTGAGACCATTTCATGTCTGTATAATAGTTTATTTTGGTGTCTAAAACTTTTTCTATTCTCAAGCACTGTATTGATGAACCGAATGATCTTGAATATCACTTATTTTGCACACTTAAAGCAAATACTCAGTTTTTCTTGTGTAACATGTCACTCTGTCTAGTCAGTGTAAGTAGTCTTTCAATGAAATTGGATATTTTTTGGTCTATACTAACTTTTGATTTTGATGTAGATGCTAAAAAAGATGTTGTATTCGTAAAATAAGTAGTGTGTCACTTGGAGTATTCAGTAGCTAATTACCAGATGTCATTTGTCTCCCGCTTAAGTAGCTGACTTTTTGCAGTCTCTTGCTTACAGATTATAAATAAAGATCTTGTGTGAGTCTCCTATATTATAGATGGTGGCTATCTGGTAGTGTGAAAACAAATACATTGGTTATGTTTTGGTGTGTATTATGTTGCAAAAATGCACAAATCATTTTCATCTTTCTTTATAGTGTTGATTATGAGACATTTGACATATTTGAGGACGAAGAGGTAAGTCTGAGTCTTTATCTCGTCCCCTCTGCCCCACAGATGTCACTGTTATGTCTACTACACTACTAAAGCTGCTGTGAAGAGCCTTAAAGTTAAGATTATTTTCCTTAGGTGCGGCAAGGATTAAAAACATATTCAAACTGGCCAACGTACCCTCAGTTGTACGTGAAAGGTGAACTTGTTGGAGGGCTGGATATTGTTAAGGTAAGGCTCGGGCCGGAAGGGACGGAACACATGACGACTGTTTAAAATGTAAATTGACTTTTCTAGTGTGAACTTCTTAAAAAAAAATTTTTTTTTAGAATTGCCATATACATAAGCTCCTATGTAATGGTCTTAGATTTTGAAATGGAATGACTTGGTTGGTTTTACTGTGACCATAATTAATTCAACATATGGTTGAAAGGAGCTTTTAAATCTCCAGCATGCTCACATACTCTGACATAGCAATGAAATGTATTTTCTTGACAGCAGTCAGCTACTTTTACTGTAAAGACCATTTTTACCCCGTGGGTGCATTGTTACAGGTTTCATTTGCTTTTTAGTTTTACTTTTGACATTGCTCTTCTCAAATAAGGTGGTGAGACATTTTTCCTAGTAAACTGTCTCATTCCTGAAAAAAATGTACGGTTTATTGTAGTATTTTGAACAGCCCCTGAAGCAACAAAAATAGATCTGCATTTGTTACTGTGGTTTTTGATTTTTGTAACAGAGTAGGCAGTCTTTTAAACTCCTAATACTCCTGAGTTTATTCTTGTCTGAATGTTTTATAGCCAGTATGCATTGTAACTCCTGGGAAGATATAATCAATACATCTCATTTAGCTCTGAAAATAAGCTGCTGTTTCTTAAATTATATAGATGATTTTTAAAAATTTTATTTACTTGCCACAATTTTGGGTTAACTCATACATTGATCAATAAGTATAATTTTGAGCATCAAAGAAGTTGGAATGTGTTATACTCACCAGTAGTTTTTGAAAAATAAACAGCTGTATTGGACTGACTGTTATTGAGAGCTCACTTTAGTGATACAGTCTACTGACATATGCATGTTACAGTAATTTGAAGATATGTTATAAAATGACTGTGAATATGCACGAATATTCTGCTTGTAGATATTTTCTGTATACATCTAAGAAAAACAGAACATTTCACACTAACTGAACCAGACTAACTGAATGACTTATAATTTGAACTACATTTAACTAACCACACTAGGGCATATATGTATGTCTAAATTATAATTTACACCAATTCACGGTCTTAGACTTTTAACAAATTCTATTGATGGTTCATGATTTTTTTACTTTCCTTTATGTAGCATGTTGGGTGTCTTTTTTATGTTTTGTAAAACTTTTTTTAAATACAGAATTACAAAAATTAATTACTTGTGGTTGAGAGGGACCTCTAGTGGGTTATTTAGTCTATCTCCTCCTGAATAGTGGACAGTTTCATTTTCTTGTCTGAAAATCATCCCTGTTGAATTTGTCAGAGATAATTGCAAAATATACATGCCTCGAGTAACTATTCTATAATTTCTTTACAGGAACTAAAAGAAAATGGTGAATTGTTATCTATTCTGAAGGGAGAAAATTAATGCAAATGGACACGAATGCTAATGATGGGTACTGAAATACTGCAAGAAATGATTCATTTATTGATTACATTGGAGCAATCAGCAATGGAGTGGGAGTAATTAAAAGCTTCTGACTTGCTCTTTATACTTCACAAAGTCAGGCTATCTGATAACTAATCTTTCACCAAAAATACAAAACTGTATCAACATCTTCAATTAAAATGGAATGTTAAACATTTTTGTTTTCATTGCACTCTTTGTAAATATAAGTATATTCATTTTGTCTAGACAGTTTAGTTTAGTGTAAACTGTCCGCCACAATTCACCTATCTGATACATTTTAGTCCTTTACAGTACTTACTTTGTAGGCAGACAACTCTTATTAGAACATATGTTGTGACAGACAGCATACCTATTGTCCGTGTCTCTGATTGTTTTTTAATGTCCAGTGAGCAAGAAAAATGATACCGAAACCTTTATCCAGAGTACTACTATTAAGTCATTATTAATGAGCTTCAGTTGTACATTATTTATCTCCATTGTCTGAGCAGTTACAGCACTGTTTGCTAACTTCCGATGTTCTTCAGCCTGGTTAATCCTGGTTTTTGCTTTAAACATACTTAAATTAAGATGGAGATTTAAGCCAGTAAACTTGAAGTTAAGGCTATTCTGGTGTACCTTCAGTGCTGCTGCTGTTAGAAAGAAATAAAGTAGCTACTTCCTTCCTATGAGATATTTCTCAACAGTTCATATTGTTCTTCTCCCTTAAGTCTCTGTACCTAGAGGACTCTTTTTCTTGTTTTAATCCTTCTTTGGAGACCTGTGGTCTCAATTCTTCCACTCAAGGGCAAAAGACTTTTTTTCTTCAATCATCATTGAATGGACAGGGGAAAAAAGTCCAGGAAACTAACCTATGTGCCTAAGCACAGCTTTACCATTAAACCAGAAGTACTGCATGTAATGTTCACAGTTCATCTTGGAAAATGAAATTCTCTGTCCACTGAAAAAAATACAGGAAAGACATTGCAAGAGTCCTTACATCTGCCTCCTCAATGTATCTCAGTGCTGACCTGAAAGGGCCCCTTCCTCAAGTGAAAAAGTATTCAGTATCCAGATCAGTTCAATCCTTGTCAGCTTTGCTGAAACTAACAAGGTTGTCTCTTGCGGTAGTGTGAATTTTGTGATGGCTTCTAGGAATTGAAGTGAGATCACCGATTCATTTCACATAGGCAACCTAATGGCAATCAGATGGTCTCTGGTAGTAACTTTCAGTAGCTATCAACCTGGGCTGGATTTAATCTGACAACTTAGAACAGGGGTCTCAAACTGAAATGACCACGGGGGCCACGTGAGAACTAGTACATTGGCCCAAGGGGTGCATCCCTGACACCGCCCCCCCTGCTGCCCCCACTCCACCCCTTCCATGATGCCCTGATCCTGCTCCGCCTCTTCCCACCCCTTCGCTGCCCCCATTCCAACCCCTTCCTCAAAATCCCCACCCCAACTCTGCCCCCTCCCTACCCCCAGGAGGTGCAGGAGGGGTGTGGCAGGGGGCTCAGGGATGGGAGTTGAGGTGCAGGAGGTGTGCAGGGTGTGGCAGGGGGCTCAGGGCAGGGAGTTGGGGTGTGAGGTGCAGGAAGGGTGCGGCAGGGGGTAGGGGTGCGGCAGAGGGCTTAGGGCAGGGGATTGGGCTGCAGGAGGGGTTCGGGATGCGGCAGGGGGCTCAGGGCAGAAGGTTTGGCTGCAGGAGCGGTGTGGGGGGTGGGTTCCGGCCCGGCGCGTACCGGGGGCACGGCGGGCTCCCTTCCTCCCTGCCCTGCCCCTGTGCCGCTCCGGCAAGTGTCCAGAACCTGGCGGGGGGAGGGGGGCAGAGGGCTCTGTGTGTTGCCCTGGCCACTCCTCCAGGTACCTCCCCCGAAGCTCCCATTGGCCGCGGTTCTCCATTCCCGGCCAATGGGAGCTGGGGGGCCGGTGCCTGGAAGCAAGGACAACACACAGGCCCCTGTGCCCCCCCTCTCCCCCAGGTTCCGGCTGCTTCCTGGAGCGGTGCGGGGGCTAGGCAGGCAGGGAGCCTGCCCTGCTCCTGGTGTGTGCCGGGCCGGAGCTGCTCTAGGTAAGCGCTGGGGGTGTGGGGGCCGTGGGGAGCTGGCAGGATGCTGAAAATAACCCTGCGTGTTTGAGACCCCGACCTAGAAGTTGGAGCAAATTCTGAGTCTAAGCCACTTGGCAGCATTTATGGGTTTACATTTTTATTGCTGCATATAAGTAGTATTTATTTACATTATTAAATCCTTAAAAATGATTGCTATTTAATTCTATCCAAATATGAATAGTATGGGAATTATTTTGGTAATTATTTATTTTAAAATAGTGTATATTTATTAGTGAAAAATCAGTTTTAATCTCGTAACAGGAAATCATGTCTCTGTCATGAAAACAAGCTTTAATTAATCTCTTAGGTATTTCTTGCTAGTAATCATTGCCTACCTCATTAAAGAAAATTATACCAAAATGTACTATCCCTGTGGTCAAATTAGGATTTAGAAACTTTAACTAAATCAAGATTAAATACAAAATTCAATTTATTCTGCAGTGTTTCTAAAAAAATTAGTGTTTCCTTCAAAATTCAATACCGCAGAGCTTAGTTTAACTAAACTGCATACTTTATAATCTGCACAAAATATTGGTGGTCTTTGCCCATTTTTCTGCAAAGACTTAACGGATGCATTGAATTTTCATATTAAGATTGCATCATTTTACAAAATGCTATGTTATTTTTACTAGTATAGGATGAATTATTATTGAACTAAAATGACAGGTGCTTCTTGGAGCAGCTAGTCCTGGAACCCACAAGAGGAGAGGCAATTCTTGATTTAGTCCTAAGTAGAGCACAGGATATGGTCCAAGAGGTGAGTATAGCTGAACCGCTTGGTAATAGTGATCATAGTATGATTAAATTTAACATCCCTGTGGTGGGGAAAACACCACAGCAGCCCAACACTGTAGCATTTAATTTCAGAAAAGGAGACTACACAAAAATGAGAAACTTAGTGAAACAAAAGGTACAATACAAAACGTGAAATCCCTGCAAGCTGCATGGAAACTTTTTAAAGGCACCATAATAGAGGCTCAACTTAAATGTATACCCCAAATTAAAAAACAGAGTAAGAGAACCAAAAAAGTGCCATCATGGCTAAACAACAAAGTAAAAGAAGCAGCGAGAGGCAAAAAGGCATCCTTGAAAAAGTGGAAGTTAAATCCTAGTGAGGAAAATAGAAAGGAGCATAAACTCTGGCAAACGAAATGTAAAAATATAAGTAGGAAGGCCAAAATTTTTTTTGAAGAACAGCTAGCCAAAGACTCAAAGTAATAGCAAAACATTTTTAAGTACATCAGAAGCAGGAAGCCTGCTAAACAACCAGTCGGGCCACTGAATGATTGAGATGCTAAAGGAGCACTCAAGGATGATAAGGCCATTGCGGATAAACTAAACAGTAATAAGTCACCAGGTCCAGATGGTATTCACACAAGAGTTCTGAAGAAACTCAAATGTTAAATTGCAGAACTAACGAGTCTGTAACCTATCATTTAAATCAGCTTCTGTCCCAAATGACTGGAGAATAGCTAATGTGAAGCCCATTTTTAAAAAGGGCTCCAGAGGAGACCCCAGCAATTACAGGCCGGTAAGCCTGACTTCGGTACCGGGCAAACTGATTGATTGAAACTATAATTAATAACAAAATTGTCAGACACAAAGATGAACATAATTTGTTGGGGAAGAGTCAAAATGGTTTTTGTAAAGGGAAATCATGCCTCACCAATTGACTAGAATTCTTTGAGGGGGTCAACAAGCATGTGGAATCCAGTGGATATAGTCTACTTAGATTTTCAGAAAGCCTTTGACAAGGTCCCTCACCAAAGGCTCTTGAGCAAAGTAATCTGTCACGGGATAAGAGGGAAGGTCCTCTCATGGAATGGTAACTGGTTAAAAGATAGGAAACAAAGGGTAGGAATAAATGGTCAGTTTTCAGAATGGAGAGAAGTAAATAGTGGTGTCCCCCAAGGGTCTGAACTGGGCCCAGTACATATTCATAAGTGATCTGGGAAAAGGGGTAAGCAGTGAGGTGGCAACAATTTCAGATGATACAAAACTACTCTAGATAGTTAAGTCCCAGGCAGACTGCGAAGAGCTACAAAAGGATCTCTCAAAACTGGGTGACTTGGCAACAAAATGACAGATGAAATTAAATGTTGATAAATGCAAAGTAATGCACATTGGAAAACATAATCCCAACTATACATATAAAATGATGGGGTCTAAATTAGCTGTTACCACGCAAGAAAGAGATCTTGAGTCATTGTGGACTGTTCTCTAAAAACATCCACCCAATGTGCGCGGCAGTCAAAAAAGTGAACAGGATGTTGGGAATCATTAAGAAAGGGATAGATAATAAGACAAAATATCATATTGCCGCTATATAAATCCATGGTATGCCCACATCTTGAATACTGCGTGCAGATGTGGTCGTCCCATCTCAAAAAGGATATATTGGAATTGGAAAAAGTTCAGAAAAGGGCAACAAAAATGATTAGGGGTATGGAATGGCTGCCATATGAGGAGAGAGTAATAAGATTGAGACTTTTCAGCTTGGAAAAGAGATGACTAAGGGGGGATATGATAGAAGTCTATAAAATCATGACTGGTGTGGAGAAAGTAAATAAGGAAGTGTTATTTATTCCTTCTTATAACAAGAACTAGTGGCCACCAAATGAAATTAATAGGCAGCAGGTTTAAAACAAAAGGAAGTATTTCTTCACACAATGCACGCTCAATCTATGGAACTCTTGGCCTTCACAACATTCTCTGGCAAAGACTATAATATGATTTTTAAAAGAACTGAGGATCCATCAATGGCTATTAGCCAGGATGAACAGGGATGGTGTCCCTAGCCTCCGTTTGCCAGAAGCTGGGAATGGGTGATGGGATGGATCGCTTGATGATTACCTGTTCTGTTCATTCCCTCTAGGGCACCTGGCATTGGCCACTGTTGGAAGACAAGATGGACCTTTAGTCTGACCCAGTATGGCTGTTCTTATGTTCTAAAACTGACAATTGACAGAATACATGAACAAAGCACATGATTCATTCTCCTTCCTTATTGATCACTTAATTGCTAATGTACAAAATTCTATGGGTCTCCCAGACACCAGTGCAAATGTTAACACAGCTTTGCTGTTTCTGGTATTTATTGCTTAGAAATAAAATGATTTGCACTGAATTTTTGGTAAATTCCAAAGAGCAGACTTTTGCAGACAAAATAGATTTTGATGGGTAAACATCTCAAAAATAATTAGTACCAGGAGTAACTCTTATGAACATTCTACTTCTAACCATATAATTAGTATATGGCTCAATCCAAATCCTCATGAAGTCAATGAAATTGGGCCCTCTATAGCTATATGGCTGTAGTCTGATCTTATTTATAGTGGAAGCATTGAAAAGTGTTGACTAGCTATGTGGTGGTTTGTACAGTGAGGATTTTGTAATTTGGAGGATGAGGCATGGGAAGGGGAAGTGAAGGACTTCAGGTGTCACCATAGATTTGCACATTCAGTGTTTTGAATAATTAAAATGAAAGCATATCGATATAAATTATGAAATAAGTATTTTTCCTTAGATGTTGATACAACGTTGAGGGAATCTAACGTACATGGAAGGGTGAAGGATTTTTTTAAACAGGTATACTTCTCTTCAGCAAATATAGTTAACAAGCCTTACTCATCCTTGTGCCTCTTATGATATGTCAGTGCAGTTATGCAGCTTAAGGGTTTGAATTTAATTCTGGTAGTGTTTATTGCCCTTTTCCACTTGTACTTCAGTGTAGTGTTTTGGTGTGGATGGGAAGAGCAAAACTGACGGTACTCACCTTATCTGAAAAATCACTGTGCTTGAACCATCATGGAGTTTAGTGTATTCTACAGTGTCAGTGGCATCAGAAGCTTCTTCGGAATCAGAAGTATCAGCATGGATGTGAACTGTGATGATCAAGTTGGACACACATTCCCCATAAATCTAACAGTGCCATCTCTGTGTGGTAGAAAACTGTATGCTGTGCAAGTGTAGTTGGCCTAAAATCCCAAGTGGGTAAAAAATGTGAAATCCACATAACTGAAATGTGCATGAAAGCAACTTCATCGAAATGGCAAAAATCTCTTTTGGACTCCTTTCAGCAGAGAGGTGCAGCACATACACACTGGTTCTGCCTTGCAGCAATAACTGACATTTAAAATAGAGCCTTTCATGTGGGAATAAAATATTCTGTCGTGGGAATAGAGTGCTTTTATTACAAGTTCAGGTTTTGCGCCGAATGAAAAGGACAAGCAATACTTGTGTTTAAAAATATTTCAGCACAGCAGACACTAGCTGCGGAGGTGAAGCAGCAAGAAATAGGTAGGAAATATTGAAAAAACTGCCATTTGTTTCCCTAGTCAGTCATAGGTTCTTATTTGATATTCTCCAAACATCCCTACATACGTAAATATTTGTAGAAGTCTGCAATCAACCACATACAGGTTGAACCTCTCTAGGTTGAACATACAGGTTGAACCTCTGGTACGGCAACGTCCATGGTCCGGCATGATTTTATTGTATGTTTTTTATGCTTTATCTACTTATTTCCTTGTGCCAATACAGTAAAATTGTGTAACAACACTAACACTTTGTTATGAAGAGCCGGTAAGCCTTGGGTAGGCTGCATTGCAAGCGTTGTTCCTTTTATTTGCCTCAGCAAGATAAAAATAAAGAGAGACCTGCTCGCTACAATACTGATCTCCCGTGGTTTGGCAAATTCTCTGGTTCGGCACCGGTCAGGTCCCAAGGGTGCTGGACTAGAGAGGTTCAACCTGTATTTCCTTTGTCATGTTGTTTTCATAGATGCTTACATTAGCCGTTCAGTGCAAATAATGAACAAAATTTTTCTGACTTTCTGCAGAACATTTGCTGGGAAAGACTGGCAATATCAACTTGTGCGGTAATCATATCAGATCTCAAAGCTAATCAGTGTCAGGCCTGGTTTTCAGCATTGACGTGAGACACACCTAGGGTACATCTACGCTAGAATAAAAGATCTGTGGCTGGCCTAGATCAGCTGACTTGGGCTCACAGGACGCTGGCTGTGGGGCTAAAAATTGCTGCGTAGACATTTGGGATCAGGGAGGAGCCTGGGCTCTGGGACCCTCCTCCCTCACAGAGGCCCAGAGCTCAGGCTCCACCCAAGCCCAAATGTCTACACAGCAATTTTACAGCCTCACAACCCAAGCCCTGTGAGCCCAAGTCAGCTGACCTGGGCCAACTATGTGTGTTTAATTGCTGTGTAGACATACCTGCAAAGAAAACCTCAAAGTCTCTTTCCTTTGTGCAGCACCAAGTTGCTGAAGGTGCAGTCTTCTTGATGAGACCTAAAGTGAGGTCCTGAACATTTATGTCTCTAAAGATGCCCTAATATTTTTTCTTTACAAGCAGCGAATAGTTGTATTACTTGAATAGATTATGGTGTTTGGGTCAAATCAAACTTGGGTAATTGTATTCCATTAACTTGGAATTTCCCACTGCCCCCTGAACAGTTTCAATGACATCCTTCACTTTCTGCACTGTTAAGTGGTGGAGTGCTATTTTAAACAGTAACTGTGTTCTACATGAGAGGGCAATAAAAATGTCGGAACCCTCTCTACTCTTAGCCTCCACCATTGCTACCGCAGTTGATCCTGCTGCAGTAGTGGTGAATTACTGATAGATAATTTGCCAGTGCACATCAGCTATACATAACTAAGCAACAGATCAATATTTCCGAGGCGTTCTTTATACTCTTCTATAGGAAATGCTTGGGTACCATGAGATAATTATAAAGTAATTTAATTTTTAAGGGCCACCACTGTACAGTGCAGACTTGATACAGCTTTTGAATTCATTGTTTTATATATCTGCAAATACAAATTTCTGTTGAAGTGCTCGTTAGTTAAAAGTTTCCAACATTACACTGTTGACAAATCTGATTATGCATTTAGTCTTATTTGTGTTCCGCATGTAGTAGGTCATTTACAAGATGTTATGCCTTCCATTCCAGTGAACAGTTGGTGAAGGCTGCCCTTTGACCTACCTAGCTCAGTGTCTCATTCACAGAGCGCTGGTCTTCACTGAAAAGTTACATCGGTGTAAAAGTCATAAGCTACGGTGAACCCCCTTAACAGCCAGCAGCTATGGCAACCAGAGGCCACTAGGGGGAAGTAGATGCCTCGCCTACGCAAGACCTTGCATTTTTACAGTTGTCCTTCGCTTACACAAGAATAGTGTTTTTCAGCTGAGACAGCTATCCTATACCAGTTTTTACTGACCAGATAGCAGACATCCGAGGTCTAGCTAGCACCAATCAAATGTTAACACACCAGGGCTTTGTCTAAGTGTGTATAAAAGACCTGTATCTTTCTGTGTTAGAGTCCTGTATCAAGATAGTCTCTCCTTTTTTCTGCAGAATAAAGTAACTTCCTTTCCTTATCCCTGTCTGGCTGTTATTGGCTCTCAGCTAGGCGAACCCGATATTTTGGTAACAGTTTTTGGCGACCACGAAGGGACCTCCTAGCGAACCCAATATTTCAGTAACATCGGCATTAACGTAATTTTCAGGTAATATAACAATTTTACTGATGAGGATTTTTAGAGGGAACTAAAAAATAAAAATGATTAAAATGATTGGTGTTAAACTGTTCAAATGCTGTTTTCAATGAAAATTGATCCAAACTGTTTTGAAGCAAGAATTTGGTTAATGTTGTTATAGCCAAGAATTTATGGGCTTTATTAAGCTCAGATACGTGCATATGGAGAAAACTGATTACAGTAAAACCACATTACAATTTCCTAAATCCAATAGATTTTACAAACCTCAGTATTTGTGCTTAATATTAATGCTAAACATTGGCTTTTATAACTAATCACAATATTATATGAGCAAATGTGAATGATGCTCAGCATTAGAAGGCATCGAATAGCATTAAATATAAAGCAGGGCACTTACATGTATAAATTCAGTGAAGCGTTGGTATTAATCCTAAACAAATTAGTTATGTTGAGTGCTAAAGCCTATAAATGCCAGAGCTATCCCACAATATTTAATCTACAAAGATTATTTGTATTGTTGCAGAATACTTCGCCTAACTGGAATTGTTTGTTTAGGATACTGAATGACTCATTAAGGCCAAAAGAATATACAAATCTGTGTACTTGCAAGAAGATGTGAAAAAAATCAGTCTTAAATTGACATTAATCTTCTAACTTTCAAATACATTTTTATATTTTTCTTAATTTAATTTATCTTAATTTGTCTCCCAAATTCAATTATCCCTGTGTCTATCTGGGAGGAGAACAAAAGTCCTCTTGCAGGACAGTTCCAGTGTTTAGAAATGAGACCTTACCTATTTTATGCCTTTACATGATCAATATCAGTTGGAAATCGCTTATTTCAGAAATAAAATGGTTTTCAAGATCAGAGTGGGAAGGTTCTCTAGGCAGTGAGTTTAGGAAAACAGGCTATTACGTTACTGAATGAGCAATTATAAGGTGGATTCCAAGTCTATTTTAAAGAGCCTTTCTTTTAACTTACTCAGTCCAGTCCCCACACACTTTTCAAGTTTGAATAAAGTTCACTCGCTAGCATCATTAGCAAACACAGTAAATAGTATAATCACTTCAGCCGAGATTAGTTCATTGGAATCTCTTGTCTTCATTCCCTTGGTCATCAAAATCTCAAATGTACCGCCATTATAATCAGTCATTCAGGAAACACAAAGTTTTGGCAGGCAAAGCAGACTAATTAAAAGACCATTAGGATGGAGAGGGGGCAAAGATGGCAAAGCTGTTATCTGTTTTTTTCCCCCAACATATTTTTTCTACAATTGTTTTAAATTTGGAGCAATTTCGCCCATTTATTTTAAAAAACCCTTCTTTTATTATGCCACCTCTAAGTAAGGTTTTCTGACTATGTAGTGTTTTAGAAGGAGAAAAAAATCTTCATTTTGTAAAACCTAGTAACATGTTTCACTGAGATGTATAACACGACAATCCAAGTTTTTGATGCCACTAAGGGTGGAATAGGAATTCACATGTTTTGGTCAGCTTATAAAACAAGTAAGATTTAAGCTGACTATTTCTAACAAGCACTTAGAGGGTGCTCACCACCATAGTATCTCGGTGCACTTTGCATGTCTTAGATAAAAGGGGGAAATGCTTCCTCTGTATAATATATGCAGTGGTATAGCCATGTCAGTCCCAGGATATTAGAGAGACGAGGTGGATGAGGTAGTATCCACAGGGGCCGGCTTCTAATTTTTTCCCATGGGTGCTCAACCCCTGCTCTGCCCCAGACCCCCCCCCCACCTGCCTTCTTCCTGCCCCCACTCCACCCCTCCCCGCAAGGCCCCACCTCCTACCCCGCCTCTTCCTGCCCCCGCTTCACCCCTGCCCTGCCTCTTTCCGCCCCTTTCCCTGAGCTTGCCCCGTCCCGGCTTCTCCCACTCCCTCCCAATGCCTCCTACACGCAATTGAACAGCTGTTCCATGGCATGTAGGAGGTGCTGGGAGAGATGGGGAGGAGTTGACTGGTGGGGGCTGCAGGCTGGTAGGAGTGGTGAGGGGAGAGAGGGGAACTTGGTGCTAAGGAATCGCTAATTTTTTTCCATGGGTGCTCCAGTCCTGGAGCTCCCTCGGAGTCGGCGCTTATGGTTGTATCTTTTATTGTACCAACTTCTGTTGGAGAGAGAGAGATGAGCTTTTGAGCTTTCACAGACCTCTTCTTCAGGTCTGGGAAATATTCTGAGTAGATTCCCCAGACCCAAATAAGAGCTCTGTGTAACCTCAGAAGCTTCTCTTTCTCACTTTGGCCCAATAAAAGATATTACTCCACCTTCTTCGTTCCTCTGTATCAGGCAGTTGGTGACACTGCCCTAGTTATACTAGAAAGCAGTATAAGTGTAAGCATACAAATAGACCTATTGACTTCACTGATGTGAGTAAGGGGGTTGCAATGTGGTCCATGGAAAGCAAATGCTCTTCTCCCCCCTTACTGCAGCACCACAATGATTATAGGATAGAAGTGAGGAAATCTTTATCACTAGACTGAATGCTACAATGTAACAGAGCTGCTGCTTAGAGAAAATCCTGGACTGAGGGCTGGTCTACACTAACCCACCCTGTTGAACTAAGATACGCAACTTCAGCTACGTTAATAACGTAGCTGAAGTTGAAGTCTCTTAGTTTGAACTTACCTGTGGTCCACAGGCGGCGCGCAGGCTCCCCCGTCGACAGCGCCTACTCCTCGTGGCGAGCTGGATTACCAGTGTTGACGGGGGAGCACTTCCTGGTTCAATTTATCGCATCTAGACAAGACGCGATAAATCGAACCCAGAAGATCGATCCGACACCTCCGATCCAGCCGGTAAGTGTAGACTAGCCCTAAGAGGTGCATCTTATACTGGCTAATGACTGCAGCTTGATTCAGACTTAGATCTATTTCTGATTTAGAAGAAATTCCAGAGGTAAGGAATCACTGCCAAAAATGCTGTGCTCACTTGAGCTTCACCATTTGGGACAGTTAGCCTATGTGCTCTGGATAAATAAACTAGGCAAGTCAGGTCAGAAAGAAAGGGGTAGCTGGTTCCTTGACCATTAGGGCTTTATGGATGGTACCCAGCACCCGAATCTAATATGGGAATTCACTAGCAGCCATTGCTGGGGGGCAGAGAACAAGTATAATATGCTTTTGTTGTCCCATCTTGTTCATAAGATGGACAGCTGCAGTATGAGCGGTGTGAGTCTTCTGTCTTTAAACTCTTAGTTTCAGGTAGAGTCTACTTTCAATAGCTGTGGGTACCAGGCACAGGTTGGAGTTAACTGAGCAAAGGCATTTCTGGACACTGTTATGTAGAAATCCATGAGTAGCAAAGGAGCTTAGCAGGATCTGAACTTGTGATCCTTGACATTAGGTAGGATCTTTGCTTGATGTCCTTGCTTTAAGGAATTATTTAGACTTCTCCACTTCCTCAAAATGCTTCTCCAAGTCATTGAGCAGCACTCCCATCTTATTCCAGACCTTAAACCAACTGGCTTTTATCCAGGTCCCAATCTCTTCTACAAACTGGGAGTGAATGGAGGTGCCTAAATCTTGGAATGATGAAGAGAAGATACAGAGCTGAGTACCAGCAGCGTATCCCCATAGCATCTCCTCCAGAAGTTTCATGTAAATATTGAGCCCATCACTATCCTTTGCGATTCATAGAGTCAAAGGCCAGAAGGGTGACCGTTGTGATCATCTAGTCTGACCACAAACTTTCCTAAAATAATGTTTAGAACATATATTTTAGGAAAACATTCAATCGTAATTTAAAAATGATCGGTGATGGAGAATCTTCCATGACCCTTAGCTCCAAGGTTAATTACTCTTTCACTTAAAAATTTACACCGTTTTTCCAGTCTGAATTTGTCTAGCTTTGGCTTCCACCCATTGGATCCTGTTATATCTTCCTCTGCTAGATTGAAGACCCCATTATTAAATATTTCTTCCCCCTGTAGATACTTATACACTGTAATCATCATCCCTTAACCTTCTCTTAGTTAAGATAAGTAGATTGAGCTCTTTGAATCTATCACTATGAGGCATGTTTTCTAATCCTTTAATCATTCTTGTGGCTCTTCTCTGAACCCTCTTCAATATATCAACATCCTTCTTGAATTGTGGGCACCAGATTTGGACACTCCTGAAAGAAGGAGATGAACTATTTAAAACAGAATTTGCCACTCCTGCCATGTATGTTAGCACCTGAGATCTTGTCTACACTTACAAGCGCTGAAGTGATGCAGCTAAATGGTACATCTGTGCCACCGTAGCGCTTCGTGAAGACCCTATCTACACTGACAGGAAAGGTTCCATTGGCATAGATAGCAGAGGAAGGTAATTGACCTCCCTGAGAGGCAGTAGCTATGCTGAAGGGAGAAACCTTTCTGTCGACAATACATGGGGAGCTGTCTACATGGGGAGCTAGACTGGTATAACTGCGTTGCTCAGGGGTGTGGATTTTTCACACCCCTGAGTGATGTAGTTATACCGATATAAATTGGTTGTGTAGACCAAGCCTCAGACTGCAGAAAGATCTAACTGCTCTAGCAGAATAAGCAGGATATCTGACCTCGGTCCACTGAAGAGAGACTACCAGGACTAAAGCCTTCTTGCGTTGCCGGTCTGGAGCCTCACTGGTTGATATCTAATGCATTGGAGAATAAAAATGTTGCTGACATTGGCTCACTACTATTTTCACACTGATCTTTTCCAAGAAAGGGAGACTAGAAAAGAGAGAATTTGCAAAGAAACTAGATGGTTTCTTGAGATGAAATTTTTTTTCAACCTCTGCCTTTTCTTTTTAAGAGTGTGGCATCGTTCTGAACTATAGCCAGTAGTGGCTTTTCACTATCATGAAGTATTTCTAGTTTAGGATTAACTAAGTTTAGTACTTTTAGCAACACTTCAGACTTGGCAACAAACTTCATGGTAGTCTTTTTTTTTTTTTTTTTTTTTTTTTTTTTTTAAGTGTTTCATTGCATGGTTCCAAAAAGTAGTTTGACCGATGTGTAATTGCTGGGAATAGTTGCAGATTTATGACAATAGTGTAAATGTAGGAATAATATCCACGCACAGGAAATATCAAGTCTTTAGAAGTAACTACTGGTTACATCATTTGATGGGTGTATCTACTGCTACCTCATGGTGTGTATGTGTGTATTGAAAGGTTAAGAACATGCTTCAGGATTATCAGTGTTTTAAGTTCACTGCTCTGAAAGAAAAATTAGTTGAGTCTACAGAAAGATAAGAACATTGGTGTCTATTCTCCCATTGTGCTCATTAAACCTAATAGAAATTGTGCATCCACATCAAATGGTAAACAGCCTTATTGGTGGGTTGCAAGACATGGGCCTATGAGACAAAGAAAGTTCTAACTATCTTTTTTTTCTTCTCCATTTGTAAAACCTGGGTATTTGTTCATCAGCGCGCAGTGCTGCAGGATGCCCACAAGAGGGTGCTGCATACCACAGTAACTGAGCCAGGCACAAAACTAAATACTTGCATGTAAAAATGTTCTTCAACACTAGGTGTCAGAATAGGAACATTTATATCTCCAAAAGACTATATTACAAACAGGTCTGATTTGTGCCCTAAAGAAGATAGATGACTTTTTAGCTTGATCACTTGAGTTACTATCAAGAGTATTGCTTTGCCAAGGTAACAGTTAATGAGAAAACAGATTATGTATCTAATGGATGCATAGATGTTAACTAAGGAAATACAGATATTTTTTCTTCTGCTGCCTTTTACCATCATCTGATTATCTAATACAAAACCTTTTATCTCTTTCTTGTATTTGCAGATAGCCCGGGGGTGGGGGAGCATTTTCCTTATTGAGTCACAGGTATAAAGCCATCAGCAGTCATTCAGCAGGAAAGCACTTTGGAGACTATTTTTTTTTCTAGGCAAGTAACTCCCTATTGTGTCTGTTACCTAGGTAAATCAAAGACCAGACAGAGGCAGTCTGGGACCCTAAGCATACCATGAAAAGGTGCTGGCAGGGGCAGCAAAATGGGGCTCCCTTTGACTACCCCAAAACTAAGTGGCAGCAGTGACTGCTGCCTCCTCTCAAGCGCAGAGGGAATCTCCTCTCACAAAGCCAGGGGTGGCAGCAGAGGGTATGTATGCAGTGTATATCCTCAGTACTAACTTCAGCAGGTGGAAGGTAACAGGGTGTTTGTGTGGGTGGGCTACTCCTCCCCTCCATATTCCTTTCACAAAGCCCTTTGTTGGGGTAATGTTGGCAGCGTTAACTTTAGATGAATGGGGCTGTTCACACCTTTCAGGCAGTCTCCAGACTCAGACCGAGATCACTGTACTGGTCATGTTCAAAGCAGGTTTTCAAGCTTTTCCTTACAACCATGATAGCTAGGAATTTAGGGATATTTCCCTCTCTTCTTTTCAAAAGCAATCAAGTGACTGCAGTAGCCAGGGCCCTTGAGTGCCTATGACTTAATCCAGCTCTTGTGAAATTGAAGGACACTAGATTTCTCCTTAAACTACTCAAACCAGCCTACATGAAAGGGATCCCCAGTTCCCCCTCTCTTTCTTAATATTATGGTGATCAGTGAACAACTATTTGTGTTTGAAATTAATTTCCACAGCTGTCTTTGTTCTTATTTCAGCCTTGCGTATGGGAGCCGCAAGTCAGAAACTTTGATAGAATAGTTCTGCAGGGAAGAAGGTTGGAAGGATAAATAATGACATGCATAGGAACAATCAGGTTATTTAAATATAACTTGAGGAGGTTTCCTGTTTATGAGGTAATAACTGTAGACTGTGCCAAGGACAGAGGAATTAACTATTCCAGGAGATGGTTATCAGGTAAATAGGGAGCAGCTTCAAATTTATTATTATATGTAACAATAATGAAATGAAAGAAGAATAGCGTTATATAAAAAAAGTTGTGAGACTGTTTGAAAGGTAATTTCAAAAACAAAGTTAAAGGACAAGAATTAAAAAAAATGGTGCCTTCAGGATCTTAAATCCATTGTTAGGCACTCTATACAAGTGGCCTAACTTTCAACAGCTGGTAGCTGTTGTTGATTTCATTGGGAACTGCTGGTTGCTCAGCACTTTTGAAAAGGAGAGGATTAAAAGAGCAGAGGCTGGTGGGTGATAAACGTGGTTTGGAACTTCAAGGGATTGAGAGCGAGAAAAACAGAGGTGGGAGTGAGGGAAGAAAATTAGTTTGACATGTGAATGTCAAATTACCAAGACCCATCGACTAGTCAGAACATAGCTTTGGACAATCAGGCCAAGATTTTCAAAAATAAGAGCCTTAAATTAGGTTTGTAAATCTATCCTGGCTTAAGTTCCTAAATCAGTGGGCTGATTTTTCAGAAGTGCTAAGCATCTGAAATCTCTCAGGGAAGTCAACTGGGACCTTCCAGCTGCTCGGCACTTTTGAAGATCAGCCTACTGAACTAGCTTGTCTTTTGGCACCTGTTTTTGAAAATCTTGGTGTTAGAGTCCAAAAGTATGCTCTAACGTAACTTGTTTTTATAGCATTTTCCAAACTCAAAATGCTTTAAGTTGCCTTAGTGTTCAATCAAACCTAATCTTGTAACCCTAAGTATTCAAGCAAGTACTCCCACCTAAATTAATGGCACTACATGTGAATATGGATTGCAAGATCGGGCACATAATTAATTTAGAAACCACATTGCTTGTGCTTCAATTACTGTCTATGTAAGTGTGACATGTAGTCTGGGTGGCAGGCGTAGTCTCTTTTTTTTTTTTTTTTTTTTTTTAAGGAAGAAAATATTGTCTATGGTACTACCTCCCCCTCATCACAAAATGTATTGTGATCTTCAACTTCTATGTAGCCAGACATAAGAGACAGGTCAATGTGAACCTGTAACGTGATCTAAAGTATTGCATACTTGCCACCCACCACAGTATCAACCTTTGGTCTGAGCCGAAACCCTGCTAAAGTGTCCTCCGAGACTACTTTTTCCTATCCAGTTTCAGGAAGTCATAGGTTTTGTTGGTGGTTTTTGCATTATAGAATGTGATAGCTCCCATTTGGGTGAAAAAACCATAGTAGGAGCTTTTTTAATTTAAAAAAAGGCCCAGTGCTCTTTGGGGTGGGGCGGGGGGCTGGTTTCATTGCTTTTGATTTTGGACACTGTGCCACAAGGGGGTTGGTTGAAAGCTGTCATATGAGAAATTGTGGGTAGAAAATATGATTACTGTACCAGAATTACTTTAAAATATAACTGAAATTTTTAGCAACTATTCTTAACTTGTTTATCTGACTATATTGTTTTTTCCTAGATAAGTATATGAGTAACACCAGATGGAGCTTTCTGTGCCATGGAAGGATATGAGATTGTTACTTTGAACTGTTGGAGTGAATATTTCTTTCATTAGCTAGGAGAACTGTAGACTTTTTTTCATAATGTTGTTGTCCTTGATATAAGGGATGCCTCTAGTGAGAGAAGGATAGTGATATAACAATATAATAGGAGATATGCCTATCTCCTAGAACTGGAAGGACCTTTCAAGGTCATTGAGTCCAGTTCCCTGCATTCACTAGCAGGACCAAGTACTGTCCCCTGACAGATTTTTGCCCCAGATCCCTAAATGGCCCCCCTCAAGGATTGAACTCACAACCCTGGGTTTAGCAGGCCAATGCTCAAACCACTGAGTTATCCCTCCCCCCCACAAACCATTATATAAAGGAAGAAGTACGTTGTAGGACTTCGTATGCATAAGAACTATCTATAATTGTAAATACAAAGATTAAAATGATTATTACTCTTAGGGTATGTCTACACTATGAAATTAGGTCGATTTTATAGAAGTTGATTTTTTGAACGAGATTTTATAAGTCGATTGTGTGTGTCCACACTAAGCGCATTAAGTCGGCATAGTGCATCCTCACTACCGTGGCTAGCATTGACTTAAAGAGCATGTGGGGCATGTGGAAGAAAACATGAGTCTTCACTCTTAGGTTGGATGCAACAGATCAGATGCAATTTATTTGCTTACAATTGTAAGGGAAGAATACAATGGACAGAGAGTGTCTCTGTCTCAGTCGTTCTCCAAAAACTAAACCTTCTAACACCAATATTTATACAATGTTACATGCATTAATAGTCAACAGTTGGGGGGGAGGGATAGCTCAGTGGTTTGAGCATTGGCCTGCTAAACCCAGGGTTGTGAGTTCAATCTTTGAGGGGGCCATTTAGGGATCTGGGGCAAAAATCTGTCAGGGGACAGTACTTGGTCCTGCTAGTGAAGGCAGGGGACTGGACTCGATGACCTTTCAAGGTCATTCCAGTTCTAGGAGATTGGCATATCTCCATTTATTTTTTATTTTATTTATTTTATTTTATTTTTTAACAGCTGGGTCTCATTATACATTTTGCCTTCCAGTCAATTTGCTTATCTCAATATTTCCTGCTATACTCAACATTCCATTGTTGTCTCAAGGCCAGGTCAGGGCAGCCTTGCCTTACAGTTTCCCACTCACTTCAAGCACAAAGCCTACTTCTACAAATATCGCAATATTAGGATTAGACTTAGCATAACAGTTATTTTACCCCTAACAAACCAAGAACTGCACTTAAATCCCCTTTTCCTTTTTCTACTTCCACAGGCAAAAACATTGTCGTGAGTGGTTTTGGGTACATGTCATCAGTCGCCCATCCCTCCGTGAAAGCAATGGCAGACAATCGTTTTGCGCCTTTTTTCCTGGGTTAACTGTGCAGATGCCATACCACGGCAAGCATGGAGCCCGCTCAGCTCACCATCACCGCTGCTGTTGTGGGCAAACCTACTGTGGGGGCTGCTGTGATCCAAGTAGCCAATGCAATCATTGACGTTCTGTTATCAAGGATAGTGACTCTGGGAAATGTGCGGGCCTTTTTAGATTTTAGGTGCATCATATTCCTGTCCTTTGTCGCTGGTGAAGAAGTCTTGAAGCTGTACATTCCAGTCCAGTCAGCACTGTAACTCCCCATAGCACTTCTGTGGTTAACACGTAACAGCTCTAGGGCTCTTGCTCTTTTGCCTTGGCCAAGGTACCTTGTCCTACCAGGAGCTCCAAGCATTCGACACAGAAGCACCTGCAGCAGCTGGCATTGCTACACAGCAGCAGCTCCTGGGTGCCTTTGCAGAAGACGGTGCAGTAGGACTGCTAGCCATCCTTGTTGGACTGCTAGCTTGGCGGGGGTTCTGGGAATGTCTTCCTTGCCCGGCTCCTAGCAACCTCCAGGGCATGGTGTACAGCTTCCGCTGCAACTCTGCTCTCCTGTGAGCTGGAGGCTTCTGCCTCAGGCTGCTCTCCCAGCTGGCAGCACCACGCAGTCGCACCTACCCCAGCCTACCCCTTGCTCCCATGGCTCATGAAGCCAGGACAGTAGTAAGGAGCAGGTCAACTATAGGCTGAGCAAGTGCAGAATGGTAGAATGTGCCTTTGGATGTTTAAAAGCTCGCTGGCGCTGTTGGTCAGACCTCAGCACAACCAACATTCCTACTGTTATTGTTGCTTTCTGTGTGCGCCATAGTATCTGTGAAAGTAAGGGGGAGATGTTTATGGTGTGGTGGGAGGTTGAGGCAAATCGCCTGGCATCCGATTTTGAGCAGCCAGATACCAGGGCGATTAGAAGAGCACAGCAAGGTGCGCCGCGTATCAGAGAGGCTTTGAAAACCAGTTTCATGACTAGCCAGGCTACGGTGTGAGAGTTGTGTATGTGTTTCTCCTTGATGCAAACCCACCCCCTCTGTTGATTTTAATTCCCTGTAAGCCAACCACCCTCCCCCCTTCAAAATAAAGTAACTATTGTTTTGAAACCATGCATTCTTTCTTTATTAATTAAAAAAAAATGAGATAATGGACAAGGTAGCCCAAGTGGGGTGGGGGAGGAGGGCAGGACAAGGCCACATTGCTTATTGTAGCCACACTAAAAATCAAACTGTTTGAATGACAGCTTTCTGTTGCTTGGACCATCCTCTGGAGAGGAGTGGCTGGGTGCCCAGAGCCTCCCCCTTGCATTCTTGGGTGTCTGGGTGAGGAGGCTATGGAACGTGGGGAGGAGGGTAGGCGGTTATACAGTGGATGCAGTGGGGGGTCTGTGCTCTTGTTGGCTTTCCTGCAGCTCCAAAAGGCACTTCATCATGTCCGTTTGCTCCCCCAACAGCTGCTTTATCATGTCCGTTTGCTCCACCATTAGCCTCACCATCGCGTCCTGCCTCCGCTCTTCGCGCTCACTTAATTCTTTCCTGGCCTCTGCCACTGAATGCCTCCATGCATTAAGCTGTGCCCTATCAGTGTGGGAGGACTGCATGAGCTTGGAAAACATGTCATCGCGAGTACATTTTTTTCGCCTTCTAATCTGTGATAACCTCAGGGACGGAGATGATAGGGGGAGTGTAGAAACATTCTATGCTCTATGATTCTGGGGGGGCTACAATTCTGGGCTTGCCTGATCCCCTTAATTTTCAAGCGGCACTGTTGTAGCCTCTGTCCATCATGCCCTTGGAGATTTTGTCATATATCTTGGCATTATGTCTTTTGGAACGGAGTTCTGACAGCACGGATTCCTCTCTCCATACGGCGAACAGATCCAGTACCTCCTGTTCAGTCCATGCTGGAGCTCTTTTGCGATTCTGGGACTGCATGGTCACCTGTGCTGATGAGCTCTGCATGGTCACCTGTGCTGATCAGCTTGCCACGCTGGCCAAACAGGAAATGAAATTCAACAGTTCCCGGGGCTTTTCCTGTGCACCTGACTAGTGCATCTGAGTTGAAAGTGCTGTCCAGAGCGGTCACAATGGAGCACTCTGGGATAGCTCCCAGAGGCCTATACCATTGAACCAGTGCATACACACTACCCCAAATTCGACCTCGTCAGGGAGGAGTACAGAGATCGATTTTAAGAGCCCTTTAAGTTGACAAAAATGGCTTCATTGTGTGGACAGTGCAGGGTTAAATTGACTAACGCTGCTAAACTCGACCTAAACTCGTAGTGTAGAGCAGGGCTTACATTCACAGATTTTATTTTCAAATACAGCAAAATATATTTTTTAAAATTCTTATGATGCACATCTGCATGTACTATCTTGTCTTTTTTGGTAACAGAAATCCAATTTTAGAAAAAGATTGAGTTTAGTGGTCTTCATACTAGACAGTCAATTTGATAGCTGTATTTAGAGCATTGTATAAAATACGCACTTATTCCAAATATAGCCCCAAAGTGGAAATACTTTTAAAAACACAGCATGTTTTCTAGTCTTTTTTGGAATATGTGTACATGCATCTGGAGGTGGGTGGAATTGTTTCTGCCCCACAAATGTTTGTGGTTTGGCCCGAAACCTAGAAACAATGAAAAGGTAGTTTAATGTAGCAGTTGTAGCATTTGTAAATATTCTTCTTAGCAAATCTATTCAACATCTTTTTTTGCCTGGTGCTTCTTTTAATAGGCTGATTAAGATTCTGTGATATCTGAAGTATATAAACTGTGTCTTCCAAATAGTACAATATCATGTTTAGGGAACTGAGAACCTCTCTTTAAAAATCAGAGGGGTAGCCGTTTTAGTCTATATCCACAAAAACAATTAGGAGTCCTGTGGCACCTTAAAGACTAACAAATTTATTTGGGCATAAGCTTTCATGGGTAAAAAACCCACTTCTTCAGCTGCATAGAGTGAAAATTACAGATGCAGGCATTATTATACTGACACATGAAGAGAGGGGAGTTACCTTACAAGTGGAGAACCAGTGTTGACAAGGCCAGTTCAATCACTCCCAATAATTGATGAGGAGGTGTCAATACCAAGAGACAGAAAGTTGCTTTTGTAGTGAGCCAGCCACTCCCAGTCCCTATTCAAGCCCCAAAAGAATCAGATCTGCTTCAACATTACTTGCATATACATACCTTTTGCAAGGAACCACATTCAAAAGCACTAGATTATAACTTCAGTATGAAATCAACTATTTTTATCTTTAATTATTTTTAATGAATTTTAGATTGCACATGAACAATGGATGCCCAGTGCTGACTGAATGAATACAGGATACTAATAGAATGCAAAAATAAAATATATTTCAGGAAAATTACATAAATTACAAGAACCCTTTCTCTCTTAATTAGCATTCTTGACAGAAACTGCCTCACAGATACATGAGGAAAACTACACACAATATACAGCTTCTGGAGTAAGTGATTGTAAACAACTGACAAATCTCACTAAGGCTGTACCGATACAGCTGTGCTGCTGCAGCACGTGTGGTGAAGATGGTCTATGCCAATAGG
Organism: Macrochelys suwanniensis; assembly: GCA_033296515.1. NCBI lineage: Eukaryota > Metazoa > Chordata > Testudines > Chelydridae > Macrochelys > Macrochelys suwanniensis. The sequence continues at coordinate 118,821,222 of CM065778.1, read as the reverse complement.
CGAGAGCTCTCCTGTTGACATAAAAAAACCACCCCTGCGAATGGTATAAGCTATGCCAGCAGGAGAAGCTCTCCCACCAACACAGCGCTGTGCACACTAGTGATTATGTTGGTGTAACTTATGTCGCTCAGGGGGTGGAATATTCACACCCCTAGGCACCTACTTCCCCTCTGCCCAGTGGTGCTTGACCCCCCCCCCCGTTCCTGTCCCCGCCCCTCTCCTGCCTCTTCCTGACCTTTCACTGCCCTCGCCTCACCCCCATTCCACCCCTTTCCCAACGTCCACGCCCCTCCCCAACCTTTCCCACCCCAGCCCCACCCCCTTCCCGCATCCATTCCACCTCCTTCCCCCAAGTCCCTGCCCCTGACCTGCCTCTTTTCCGCCTCCTCCCCTGAGCATGCCACATCCCTGCTCCTCCCCCTCCCTCCTGGAAAATCCTAAGTGCTGCCAAACAGCTGTTAGGCAGCAGGAAGCACTGGGAGGGAGGGGAAGGAGCGGGGATTCGGTGTGCTCAGGAAGGTGGGGGAAGAAAGGGGAGCCTGGCTGCCGGTGGGTATGGAGCACCTGCTAATTTTTCCCCGTGGGTGCTCCAGCCCTGGAGCACCCACAGAGTCAACGCCTATGTTCACACCCCATGAGTGACATAAGGTATACCAACATAGGTGGTAGTGTAGACCTAGCTCAAGAAACAGTTTCTGACAAACTAAGGCCCCAATCCTTCAAAGACTTATTATGCATCTGTTAACTTTATGCACTATGAACAGTCCCAATGACTTCAGTGGAATCACTCTCATTACATAAAGGTTTTGCAGGATTGCAGCCTAAACAATTAATCCCTGTTTCTTCTGCTCTCCCATTATAAACAAAAAATGCAGCAACATATGTACTAGTGTGTTCATGCACGCACGTGCACACACACAAACCATGTTAGAAGAAAGTTAGCATTGAAAAGTCAAGCGCTGAAAATGTGGGAAATGCCAAAATTAAGGTTTTCTGTGCATATATCCATTTTTTAAACAAACTATTGCTCATCACCAGGTTCTCATAATACAGTATGTAGGGTCAGATGTGCATGGCAATATTACTAAGTACTTTTCAATAAACGTAAAGGTCAGCATGACTTCAATATGCTGGTCAGAGCTTGTCAATGAATGTAATAACCTTCTAACTGGATCAATCAATCAAAAACTGTTAAGAAGGGAGTAAAGCTAAGCTATTGACACAACTCCTACAGAGTGCTATTGCAGTACTGTACTACTGTTGTTTGCTTTTTTGGAGTTGGGGAGGTAAATCATGAGTAGTGTCATTTCATAACCTTTACTTTACCTTCCTATTAACCACAATTACTCGTGATTCTATTATCAGCGATCTGAACTTTTATTTTCTTTTATTAGTAATGAAAAATATTGCCCTGTATATTGCAACATTAGAAACAGCTACGGGGCGGCTTGTAGTTTTATAAAGAAAATAAGCACAAAGCTAATATCTGAAAATTCTTACTTCTGAACAAATTAAAGATGATTGTAAGCCATATACAAACTATATATTGTAAGTACCTTAATGCATCTTGATTTGTTATTTCTAGAATATTGGCTGAAACCCCTCTTTACCAGAGAGTTTGGGCTATGCTTTAGGCTACCTTTTAGTCTGGTAGTTTAGTGGTTAGAGGGTTAGCCTGGGACTTGGGAGATCTAGGTTCGAGTGTGTCCACCATAGACTTCCTGATTGGGCAAGTCACTTAATTTCTTTGTGTCTCAATTCTCCATCTGTCAAATGGGATAATAGCACTTCCTGACCTCACAGGAGTGTTGTGACAATAAATATATTAAGGACTGTGAGGTGTTCAGATATTAGTTATGGGGGCCATACAAGTACCTTATAGACAGATTAGACACCTAAATGATTATTTATTATTGTACGGTATTTAATGTTTATGTGTGTTGCCAGCCCATTGTTAGAATACGCCTGTCATGACTAGAACTTCATTTATGGAGGGCTAGCTGAACTCTCTTTAGCATTAAACAGGTTCTTACTATAAATTATCCCAGTGGGTGTGTACTCATTCAATTGTACTAACTGCCCTTGTACTCTGTGGAGCTGTTTTCTTTGAATGTTTCAATCTAACAGTGTGTCAGCTTATCAGCTGAATAAGATTCAGTAGGAATAGTGAAAAATCTCTTGTGGAACCACAGTCGTCCTTTCATCATCAGACATTCCTTGAACTTCCTTCATCTCTGCAGAATGTAATGCCTTTATATAGCCTTAGTGATATAGCTAAATAGAGGAAAGTGATAAAGGAGAAAAATGCCCTGAGTGGTAGTTATCAGAAGCAAATGAGGCAGAGGTGCTCCAGAAGATACCACTTGGACGTACTGTATGATCTTGAAGCCTCTGGCACAGAAGAGCATTATGTTAAGTAGACAAAGAGGGTCAACTTTTCAAATACATGTGCAACAGATGAACTGCTCTAAACATATTTCACTGTCCTCCTCTGTAACATTTTTGTTTTGGATGTCTTTTTTGCAATGAGGTGACAAAAAATTAAATGGAAGTATTAAAGATGAGGATGTAAAATTGATTTATATTATAGTATTTGTATTTTCCATAATACTCTCTCCCTTAAGGCAGTCTATTTTGACCATTGCTGTACCTTGAGCAGCAGTACAGCATTAATTGAACTGCCCACAATCATTCTTAAATATTTTTTATTATGTGGTTACAAGAAATTCAGAATCCATCAGTGTTTACAGGTAGTTTTAAATTGTTCCTTCTCACATGTTAGCTTGAATTTATCTATTATGAATTCCTCTGCTAGCATTAGTTCCTTCTAAGTTTCCACACAGCTTTCCCTAGTCTTGACTGACCTAAATAATTTTGTCAGGAAGTGTTGCCACCTTACTATTCACCACCTCTTTCAGGTTGTTAATGAATGTATTGAAAAACACCAGCCCTAAGACTTATTCCTGGGGCACTCCTCTATTAACCTTTTTTCATACTGAGAATTGGCCATTTATTTCTACTATGTTTTCTATCTCTTAACTTGTTTTTAATCCAAGACAGGACTTTACCTTTCACCCTGTGGTTACCCAGTTTCCTTAACAGCTTCTAGTGAGGAGCTTTATCAAAAGTCTTTTGAGAGTCTGAATGAATCATTGTCACTGGTTCTTCTTGATCTACTGTTTTGTTAACTCTTTGCAAGAACTCTAACAGATGAGAGAAGGCCAGTTTACCATTACTATGGTTCATGAGTATTATTTGAAGCTTTTGCATTGTGGAAATGCTGGGAAGTTACTATATATAGGATGCTTTCAAAGGGCTTCTGTAGTGAGGTGGAGTGGCCTCCATCTGACCCTAAAGGGGAGGAACTCTCTGTGCCCAGGTGGGTGGAGCCAGACTTGCCTCACCCCTGCCACCAGAAGTGGATAGGTGGGACAGGAAGTATAAAAGGCGGAGCCTCTAACTCAGTTGGGGTAGAGACAGCAAAGGAGACAGATGCATCCTGCTTGCTCCAGGCTGCTGACCCTGCTGCCAAGTCCAGAGATGCCCAGCTCACTGGGGAACCTGTGTCTGCGGGGGAGCTGCCCAGACTGCCACCTGCCACTTGCCCTGGGGTGATGGAGGATACCCCATGGATCCAGGTATGTCCCAAAGCGAGGGGAGCAAGTGGCCCAGGGACAGCCGACTCCAGTCTGGCTGTAGTGCTGCCTGAAGCATGGTCAGCGTATTGTGGCTGGATTCCCCGCTGACCTAATGGCAGAACACTCTGCCACTGTTAGGGTCTTGGGCTGGGATGCGTGGAGTTGGATGGGCCAGCGTCCCCGTACCCGCGGCCATTTCACCCTTGGCTTGGGATGGCAGCCTCCTCACCTGGAGGCCCAAGAGGTCTGCATTTGTTTGCCGTTCACAGACCCCATAGCTGATAGACTGCTGTGTTTGCTCTGCCCCTGCCAAAGGGCCAGGGCCTACAGACTCCTTGGTGACCCTGCTCCTGCCGAAGGGCCAGAGCCTGTAGACTATTTGGGGCTCAGCCCCGTTAGACTGGTTTGCATGCTAGCAACTGGTCTGCTAATTCCCCCTAATATTAGGCAGCAATCCCAATGACATTGTGAGGCGAAGTGGCCTTCCTCTGACCCTGAAGGGGAGGGATGACCATGACACCACCGTGGCTTCTCTGAGGTATTTTGCCTGAATGAATGATGTATAGTTCTGAAAAGTTTAGTTCCTTGTTCATTCTGAATGTCTATATTCTGGAAATCCTTAAATATAATCAAAATTATCCTACATTTTAATTCTTATTTGTATTGTGGGAACACCTAGGAGCCCCACTTGTAGACCAGGTCCCCACTGTGCTAGGTGCTGTACAGACATAAAACAGAGTCCCCACCCCAAGGAGTGGTGTCCATTATGCTATTTCACTAGACTTACAACTAAGAGTTTAGTATTAGGGCTCATGGGTTAAAAATAACACTTTAAATTCCACCCAGCAGCCAGTTGGTAACTAGTATATATCCCAGGGGCCCAATCTTGAGGGCTCATGGCACAAAACCCCACTTAATGAGAAATCAGCTGCATTCTGCACACACTTTAGTTTCCAAATGGTTTCCATATGTAGCTTCATTGCAGAGTGCACTGAAGTAATACAATCATAAGGTGACAAAGGCATTGCAAGAAAATTTTTGCATCTGAGCCTTTAGCTGCCAGCTCTTCAATAGTTTCCATTGGATAATTGTTTTATGGATTAAATTAAATCAAATGGATCAGTGCATATCCATATTTTATTTTATTGGACTTTTTCAATTATAACCATGTAATTTCAATTAACCCAGTCTATAGGTTCTCCCCACTTTCCTTTTATTTTCAGCTTTTCCATATTAAGTTTTTTTTTTATTTGGTCTGTTAGGACAGGTAAGGTTTGCACCTTAAGGTTTGTCAGTCATTCACTTTCTTTTAAAAAGGAGACATGTCATTCCCCAATTTCACATATCTGAGCTTTATGTCAATCACATGCATCAACTGGTTCACACTTCCCCTGATTACAAATAAAACTCAAGTCTCTCATTGTAAAGGGGTTACTGTATGGTGATGGGGGTGGCAAGAACAGACTAGGGACCGAATGGCTGGGCAGCAGTTCTGCAGAAAAGGACCTAGGGGTAACGGTGGACGAAAAGCTGAATATGAGTCAACAGTGTGCCCTTGTTGCCAAGAAGGCTAACGGCATTTTGGGTTGTATAAGTAGAGGCATTTCCAGCAGATCGAGGGACGTGATCATTCCCCTCTATTTGGCACTGGTGAGGCCTCATTTGGAGTACTGTGTCCAGTTTTGGGCCCCACACTACAAGAAGGATGTGGATAAATTGGAAAGAGTCCAACAGAGGGCAACAAAAATGATTAGGGGGCTGGAGCACATGACTTATGAGGAGAGGCTGAGGGAACTGGGATTGTTTAGCCTGCAGAAGAGAAGAATGAGTGGGGATTTGATAGCTGCTTTCAACTACCTGAAAGGGGGTTTCAAAGAGGATGGATCTAGACTGTTCTCAGTGGTAGAAGATGACAGAACAAGGAGTAATGGTCTCAAGTTGCAGAGGGGGAAGTTTAGGTTGGATATTAGGAAAAACTTTTTCACTAGTAGGGTGGTGAAGCACTGGAATGGGTTACCTAGGGAGGTGGTGGAATCTCCTTCCTTGGAGGTTTTTAAGGTCAGGCTTGACAAAGCCCTGGCTGGGATGATTTAGTTGGGGTTGGTCCTGCTTTGAGCAGGGGGTTGGACTAGGTGACCTCCTGAGGTCCCTTCCAACCCTGAGATTCTATGATGCTATGAACAGATGGGGATGATCCTGGCAGCATAGTAGGGTGAGCCCAGGAAGAGTGAGTTGGGGAGAAATGCAGAAGCAAGGAGTATCTATACAAATGACCCTTGCTAGTAGGCTTCCATAGGGTATGGAGAAACAATGCCTGGCAGCTCCATAAGGACTGGAGGAGAAAGAAGGGAGGGCCACATGTGGGAATTTAAATATGGGAAACAAAATGATATACAATGGGATAATGAAACTCCTGAAGTTACTTTAATTACAGTGCAGTTGACCGACCACCTCCTAAAATCATTACAAATTACAAACCAATGCGTCAAAGCTTCGAATTGCAAATTTCAAATATACAGTATCTTCAATTGTAGTATTATTTTATTACAATTTCTTTGAGATGTCCCTTAGAAACTCAAAACAGTCGTCACATGTCTGAAAAGGTGATTTTATGCCTAATGAAAGATGGTCAAAAAGTCTCTTGATTCTATAAATAAAGTGGTCATTAGCACAGACTAGGTCATGTTTTAAGGGTCCAGTTGTCTTGGAAGCTTCTATGCTATTCAGCAGGGAATGTAGTTTAGAAAATGACAACACTTCGAGAATGTTTCCCTAGAGACATCTGGGAGATAGAAAAAATGGCAACAGGGGGTAAGGTGGTGGAGGTAGTGCATAGTGGTCCGTGATGCATACAAAGCACATTTGTTATCTCTGGAAAAGTAATCTTAAAGAACTGCAGAGACTTTCTGTACGTTCAGTAACAGAGTGGAAATATCTGCATCCTGAACTATTCATCTAAAAATAAAAGCCTGAATATCAATGCCTCAGTTCAGCAGTGCTGTTTTCCAAGTCAGACCTTTCTAGACAGATTATGGTGTGAGAATGAACTACATAATGTATTTTTATCAGTCCCCATTTAGCATAGTGTTTCCAAGGTAGCAGTACCAAGGAAACCTTTAACATTTATGCACAGAGGATGTATTTTTATTATTATTATTATTTTCAGCTTGAAAGGGAAAAAGGACTAAGAGGCTATTCTAGGCCTGTAATGGTTAATAAGTTTAAGGTGAGGCATCTCAAGCATTTCATATCTGCTTTATTTTCAGCTGTTTACAATTATTATGAACTATTGAATGGAGGTTTGGAAAGAATGTGCGAAGTTTTAAAATATCCCTTAATCAGTAAACTCTAGTCTTTTCTTGGCTGTGAATACATTATTATGAGCTGTCCAGCATGCACAGTAAGAAAAACATATGGGGAAAAGAAAATAATCAAACAGGCAGTGCGGAGAAATAACTTTGCATTTCTCATTATTAAGCCACTTTATCTTGTAACACAGAAATAAAACACAATAGGTCTTAAAATGTGAGGGAAGAAAACCAAAGAAGAGTAACGTACAGTGTAAACATAAGAAAATCACTGCTGCTTGCTGCCTTTATTCCCTTTCTATTTCTTCTGAAGCTCTCATGTTATTCTGGCTGCCCAATGTGTATTTAACAAGACAATTTGGTTAGCATAGAGCACAGGGACTATGGTGAATTTATTTTTGTTTTCAGCATAACAATAGCCTTGGTGCCATATACTTCCCTCTTTTCACAGTGCAAAGAGAAATTGTAGACCCCCAAACTCAGGCATGAGATTCGGCAGGGCAGCTCTGAGCAGAGCTGTGCAATGTTTTACTATGTAACCAACTTTATCCTCACGGTGGGGGATGTGAGCGGAAAGTGGGGGTGTTGTGTCTCAGTGCTCACTGTGAGAAAGCAGAAAGGAGAGTTTTTGTCCAGGGAGGATAGGCAGCAGAGGAACTGAAGAGACTGTGGGAGCAACTGGGTTCTATGCTATTTCTATCCCACCCAGTGATTCACTAAGCACAGGGGGAATTGACAGGTAGCCAGTTATGCCAGCTGTTTGGCTGCCAGAGAGGTTGGCAGAATCTGGTTCCAGGTGTTTTTCCTGAACAGCTACAGTTAAATTAGTAAAAATTAATGGAGGAGTATTGCTCAGTAGCAGGGTGACATAAATCATGAGTTTTATGAAAATCCATAAAGCTAATTATTTATGCTATGGAAGTCATATCCATGACACACACACACAGTCTTGATAGTTACACATGACATACTCAGTTATGCTCCCATTACTAAATTCCTTGCATTAACAAAAATATGAAATTATTAGCAGCAAATAGAGCAAAACTCATCTACAGACAATAGGAATACTAGACAGACCCTTTGCTATATTGCTTGTGTTAATCTTGTATACATTTTCATTTGGGATTTCAATATATTGTATTGATGCATCAACGGTGGCAGTTAAGTTCCTTCGCCCAATGTTGCCCAATAACATCTGCTTGCACTGAAAAAATATAGATCCTGATATTGTATATGAACCCATGTGGGTAGAATCCTGTGTCCATGTGGCCTCTGGGGCCCTGCTGAAGTTTGGTGCAGGCATGAGGATTTATCTTTGTGGATCCAATAACAGGATCAGGGCCATGTGGAGGAATTTCCAAAATAAAGCACAGAAACAGTTGTGTATCTTAAAATATTTTAAACTTTCTTTTAATTGTACAGCAAATCAAAAAATCTTTGTACAGCATTGTATCTATTCATCAGTAAGTACACATATGGTCCAATCTCAGTCCACTAAACTCTACTTGCAAAGAACTTCCACTGAAGACAATAGGAGTTCTGTGCATGAGGAGCTTACAAGACCAGGTCCATAATAGCTGAGATTGTGTCTATTTGGACAGAGGCTATAATTGCTTTGGTAATGTGCACACATGGTCAGACAAGCAAAAATAACCTCCAGTGCATTGCATTATAAGAGTTCCCACCACCTCCAGTTAGGCATTATGGTAATTAATGAAATATGATTTTGGTCTTCTGGCAATATTCATGTCCTGTAAACAGGAAATTATTCTTGCTAGTGGCAGAAGTTTTGTTTCCCCCCACCCTGTTGGGGGAAAGCTTATTAAAATCTGAAGTTGAACAATCGATGCTCCTAGGGACAAATTATGTTACATATATTGGAGCTTTCCACTTCCAGAGGAAAGTACAGAACTTCAGAAAATAAGGTACAGAGTAAATACTGCACTGACAGAAAGTTAAGTGACATTCATTTCAGGGCACAGTATTTTCTAGTGTTAGAATCTTTATGCTCATTTGCTATCTGGTTGCTGATGAATGATCTCAGCAAACAGGATTTCTCAACATACGTTTTTCTTCGAGTTGTTGCTCATATCTATTCCAGTTAGGTGTGCGCACGTGCGCGTGCACGGAAGTCGGAAACTTTTTCCCTAGCAGCTACCCGTCGGGCTGGCTGTGGAGCCCCCTGGAGTGGTGCCGATATGGCACTCTATATAGTACCCTGCTGGCCCGGCCCCCCTCCAGTTCCTTCTTACCGCCCGTGACGGTTGTTGGAACAGTGGTCTCTTGCTAGCAAGTGCTCCACTACTCCCTAGCTATCAGTGTTAGTAGTTCTCTTTGTAATTAGTGTTAATAGTTTCCTTTGTTCAATAAGTAGTTGATTAGTGTAGTTAAACAACTGAGGGGCTCTTCTCGAGCCCTTTCGGGCTTAGGGTATGCCGTCGCAAGGCTTCAAGCCCTGCAGATCTTGCAGCAAGCCCATGCCCACAGGTGACCCCCACGACTCCTGTCTCCAGTGTCTGGGTGAGTCCCACACGGTGGACAGGTGCAAACTTTGCAAGACTTTCAAACCTCGCACCAGGAAAGAGAGGGAAATCCGCCTAAGACAATTACTGATGGAAGCGGCACTACGTCCCTCTCAAGATGCGGGCTCCAGCGATTCGGTGCGCAGCGTGCCTCCATCAGCGCTGGCTGCGGCACCGCGAAAGGACTGCCTCCCTCCACGGGGCCAGGGATCTTCCGGAACCCGGGGCCGCTCACGGCACCGCTCCCTATCTCCATCTGGCCGCAAGGGGCAGACCACGGCCCAGGACATTGTTGCGGCACCGACCTGCCCCAGCCCAACCAAGTCAGCGAGGCCCCAAACGGCCCATGCTAGCCCACATCTACAGGCACCGCCTTGCCTTGACGATGTGGCCCTGCCCTCTACTCCGGATACCTTTGAGGCAGTGAGGGGGCTTATTGAAATGACGGCACCGGCATCTTCCGTGCCGGCGCCAATCCCAGTACGGGCACCGGTGATCTCCAGAGGCAAGCCGACGTTCTTCAGTTCGTCTGCACAAGAACAGCCTCCTGCACGCTGCTCGGAGTCCCGGCGCCATTCAGAGTCCCGGCACCGCACAGTGCATCGGTCTGACTCACGACACCGGTCTGACTCGCGGCGCTGGTCTCGCAGCCCGGACCCTCAGAGCCGTTCACGCTCGAGGTCATCTTCAGCTGCCAGATCTTGGTCCCGTTCGACATCCAGGATGAACCTGACGCCCACCCGGCATCGATCGGACCGACATCACCCGGTTCCGGGCCATTGATCACCACTTCGGCTCTGATCTCCAGTGTCTGACCGTACAGATAGGTCACACCGCCCCGCGGACGGAGCACCGACCCGGGTCTCCCCATGCCGGAGCTCCCCTCGGCGCCGAGACTCACCGCGGCACCTGGACTCACCGCGGCGCAGAGATTCACCACGGCACCCGGACTCCCTGCGGCGCCAGGACTCCCTGCAGCATCCAGTCTCTCCGTGGCGCCCAGACTTGCCGCGGCACCCAGACTCGCCACGACGCGAAGTCTCTCCCCGGCGCCGGGACTCTCCGTGACATCGAGACAGCAGTGTGCGGTACCGGTCACGGTCTTGTTCCTATTCGCGCGACTGATCTTCCACCCGGTACCGATCGTCGTTTGACCGTCCATCACAGGTCCCGATGACACACCCAGTCTCACACACCACTCCACCCTGGCCATCACGCCAACAGTCCTCTGCCAGTTCAGGTAGACCGTCAAGGACACCGGAGGCCACACAACCCGCACCTGTGCAGGACCCAACTGTTCTGAATTGGCAACCCCAATGGCCTTTCTGGACACCTTGGGCATATCACCAGGCCCAAGGCACACCGCTGCCTGCCTACCCACTGGTTCGCAGCCACCCTCCCGAGGCAACGATCAGCCGCCCACCCGCGGAAGAGGCACAGCCTGTGGATCTCGCCCCTATGGAGACGGAAGCGCCTCCAGGTGCCCAAGAGGACCACTCTGTGACGGAGCAGGTGGATTTGCCTGATCCTCCCCTTCCTCTAACAACATCCTCGTCCTCGCCTGATGAGGCAGTGGCCGGCACGTCGTCGTCTGCTTCTCCTCCTTTAAGGTCTTACAGGAGCTACTTCGAAGGGTTGCCCTAAGCATGAACCTTCAGATAGAGGAGGTTGTTGAGGAAGACGAGGACCCCATGGTGGACGAAATCTTGAAACCCGAGGGGCCCTCTAGAGTGGCCCTCCCGATGAACAAAACCATTCGCGGTAATGCCGCTGCGCTTTGGCAAACCCCGTCTTCCATCCCGCCAACTGCTAAAGGGGCTGAAAGGAAGTACTTCATCCCCAATAAAGGATTTGAGTACTTATTTACCCACCCCATGCCTTGCTCTCTAGTGGTGGACGCAGTCAATGCGAGGGAAAGAGACGGCCAACAGGGCCCTGCGCCAAAATCAAAGGACTCCAAACGCCTGGATCTTTTTGGGAGGAAAGTTTATTCCACTGCTGGACTCTCACTAAGAATCCCAAACCAACTCGCAATTCTTAGCAGATACACTCACAACTCCTGGTTGGCGGTCCTTAAGTTCCAGGATCAGCTTTCACCGGAGTCCCGTACTGAGCTTACGGCGATGGTACCATCAAGTCCTTGGGCATGCACACCTCGGCAACGCTACGAATGCCATTTAAGCCTCAGCCTCCCCAACAGCGCTTGTTCCCGCGTAGGCAGGACTTCTCCCATAGGAGGAGCAGGTTCACGCGGTGTAAACCATCCCGCCCTCCCCAGGGTCAAAACCATGGCCAGCCTAAGCCCCCGCCGGGCCCTAAACACCCGTTTTGATGGAGCGATCGAGGATGGACTACCACTTCAGAGTCCAGTTACCTTCCCCTTTTTGAATCGTCTATCCCGATTCCACTATGCCTGGTCCCTTATTACATCAGACCAGTGGGTCCTACGGACGGTAGAGGCGGGATATTCTATCCATTTCCATTCTATCCCCCCTTCCTGCCCACCTTCCCCACCCCTCTTCAGGGACCCTTCTCACGAGCAGCTCCTCTACCAAGAGGTGCAAGCGCTCCCTACCTTAGGGGCAGTGGAAGAGGTGCCTCAGGAATTCAGGGGCAAGGGGTTCTATTCCCGCTACTTCCTAGTCCTGAAGGCCAAGAGAGGCCTACAGCCCATTCTGGACCTAAGGAACCTCAAAAAGTACATCGTCAACCTGAAGTTCAGTGTGGTCTCCTTAGCCACCATTATTCGCTCTCTGGACCCAGGGGACTGGTATGCCACCCTCGATATGAAAGATGCATATTTCTACATATCCATCGCCATCGCCCCGGCTCACAGACACACTACCAATTCACAGCACTCCCTTTCGGATTGTGCACGGCCCCCCGTGTCTTTACAAAATGCATGGCGGTAGTGGCTGCGTTCCTCCGCTGCCATCATGTCCACGCCTTCCCATACCTCGACGACTGGTTGAGTTGAGGCCGGGCTCGTCAACAGGTCCAGGCACATGTGCAAATGATTACGGACACCTTCTTTCATCTCGGTATCATCATAAATACCAACAAGTCGGTGTTGGTGCCAAAACAGTCCATCAAGTTCATCGGGGCAATTCTCAATGCAACCAAGGCATGAGCGTTCCTCCCGGAGGCCCGTCGTCTGGTTCTCGTGGACGTAATCACCAATCTCCGTCTGTTCCCCACCACGATGGCGAGACAATGCCTCAAATTACTGGGTCACATGGCGTCCTGCACTTACGTAGTACAGCACGCCCGGTTGCGACTTCGACTTCTGCAGGCATGGCTGGCATCCATATACCGACCAGGTCGCAACAATCTGGACATGGTCCTCACAGTTCCAGCTTGCACGTTAGACTCCCTGCAATGGTGGTTAGACCCGCTGACGGTGGGCGCAGGAGTACCCCTCACCCCTCCCTAACTTTGGTGACGGACGCATCAGCGTTGGGATGGGGCGCACACCTCGGGGATTTAACAATGCAAGGCATGTGGCAACATCACGAGCTCGATCTGCACATCAACATCAAGGAGCTCAGGGCAATTCATCTGGCTTGGCAAGCATTCCTGCCTTACCTACGGGACCGCTGTGTGGAAGTCCTCACAGACAATACCACAGCCATGTTTTACCTGAAGAAGCAGGGCGGAGCCCGGTCATCACCACTTTTCCGCAAAACCCTTCTCCTTTTGGGAGCTCTGCTTAGCCCATTCCATCTCTCTCTAGGCGTCCTACCTCCCTGGAGTTCAGAATGTCCTGGCGGACAAGCTGAGCAGGCGCTTCCTTGTCCACGAATGGTCCATACGCCCAGGCGTGATCCATTCGATCTTCCATACCTGGGGGTTCCCCCAACTCGACCTGTTTGCCTCACGAACCAACAGGAAGTGCCCGACCTTCTGCTCCTCCAGAGGACACAGCTCGGGCTCTCTTGCGGATGCTTTCACGATCCCGTGATCACGCCACCTGCTTTACGCGTTTCCGCCCTTTCCATTGATCCACAAGGTCCTTCTCAAGATTCGCAGAGACAAGGCGAACGTCATCTTAGTGGCCCCTGCCTGGGCACGGCAGTGTTGGTACCTGACCCTGATGGATCTGTCAATACAGCCCCCCATTCCTCTCCCAATCAGTCACGACCTTATCTCACAAGATCACGGTCGTCTTCCCCATCCGGACCTCCACTCGTTACATCTCACAGCGTGGAGGATTCGTGGTTGAACCGAACGGAGCTGGCCTGCTTGGCCCCAGTTAGACAAGTTCTCCTTGAGAGCTGCAAGCCCTCTACAAGGCTCACGTATGAGGCTAAGTGGAAGAGGTTCTCTGTCTGGTGCGCCCAGCAGCAGATATCTCCGCTTCTTGCCCCTGTGCCGTCTATCCTGGATTACATATTACACCTCAAGGACAACCATCTTGCCCTTGGATCCTTAAAGGTTCACCTGTAGGCCATCTCGGCCTTCCACCCAGGAGCGGATGACCGCTCAATATTCGCGCACCCCATGGTGCGTCGCTTCGTCAAAGGATTGGAGAAAGTCCACCCTGCAACAAAGTCACCCGTTCCGGCATGGGACCTCAATCTTGTCCTTTCTCATCTCACAGGTCCTCCCTTTGAACCGATGGCCTCCTGCTCCCTTCTCTACCTATCGTGGACGGTCGCCTTTCTTGTGGCCATTACCTCAGCTAGACAGGTATCTGAATTAAAGGCTCTTCTGTGTGACCCTCCGTATGCCATCTTTCATAAGGACAAGGTTCAGCTACGACCTCACCCGTCCTTCCTCCCTAAGGTGGTCTCTCGTTTCCATATGTCACAGGATATTTTCCTGCCTGTTTTTTTCCCCAAGCTGCATGCCCACTCCAGGGAACAGCGGCTACATTCCTTAGACGTGAGAAGAGCGCTCACCTTCTATATAGAGCGCACGAGGCCGTTTCGTAAGACGCCCCAGCTGTTCGTCGCTGTTGCAGAAAGTATGAAGGGCGCTCCGGTCTCTTCACAACGCATATCCTCATGGATTACGGCCTGCATCCATGCCTGCTACGACCTGGCAAAGGTTTCCCCGCCAGTAGTCACGGCCCACTCTACAAGAGCTCAGGCTTCCTCGGAGGCTTTCCTCTCCAGGAGATCTGCAGGGCCACCACTTGGGCATCGGTGCATACCTTCACATCACACTATGCCATCATCCATCCCTCCCGTGATGACGCGGCCTTCGGCAGGGCTATTCTCCAATCCATACTTCCTTAACTCCGACCCCGCCTCCAAGGTAAGGCTTGGGAGTCACCTAACTGGAATAGATATGAGCAACCACTCGAAGAAGAAAAGGTTACTCACCTTTGTAACTGTTGTTCTTCGAGATGTGTTGCTCATATCTATTCCATTCCCCCTCACCTCTCCCCTCTCTCGGAGTAGCCAGCAAGAAGGAACTGGAGGGGGGTCGGGCCGGCAGGGTACTATATAGAGCGCCATATCGGCGCCACTCCAGGGGGCTCCCCAGCTGGTCCGACGGGTAGCTGCTAGGGAAAAAATTTCCGACTTCCGTGCACGCGCACGCGCACACACCTAACTGGAATAGATATGAGCAACACATCTCGAAAAACAACAGTTACAAAGGTGAGTAACCTTTTCTTACTCTGAGTTTTGATGGATGAGGAGTGGAGGCTTTGGCTCCTTTATCCACATAACATTTTAAAAGAGATATTATTTATAATTTCTAGATTTTGGAAATCCAATGATTCCAATATTTGCTTTGGAAAGAATTTGTGAAACCTCCATCTGTGAAACCTCCATGGCAGTGTGGTGTTCTTGAGAATCTCTTCCCAATAACTTTTTATACTCAATACTCTATTTTCTTCTGTTGTTTTTAAAGGACATGCTACTATTTCTAACTGTTCCCCCCCAGGTTAGTGACTTGTGGCTCCATTCTATACAGCAGACACCACTTTTCTGGCCCTCCTTGTGTTACTGGGGATGTAAGCTGGAATAGCTTCAGGGCTGCTCTGATTTGTGCCAACTTTAATAGAACCCTGGGAGTGTTAACATTTACAAGGATCATCAGAGCCATTCCAGTCCAACGTACCCTCTGTGCTAGAGGGGACCAAGAGTGAGTCTCATAGTGCTGGCTACATCTGTGGGTTTTTTGCCAGCTTGGGATTCCTTTATGGAAAGGAAATTCCAAGCTATTCCTTTAGGACAATGTTATGTTCTCTTTGCAGTGCTAGAGTAATGTAAAGGGAACTTGGTGATGGTAGGATTTGGCCCTTAATTTGTAACCAAACTTCAATAGTGGATGAAATCAATTATATATTTTACTGAAAGAGTGAATTGTCGATTAAAAAAAAATCAGTGGACTGTAATGCTAGAAGGGACCATTATGACCATCTTGTCTGACTTCCTGTGTGACACAGGCAATAGTATTTCACTCAGTGATCAGTGGCGTAGCCAGGTTTAGAGCACAGGGGGAGCAGCACTATAAAAAGGTGCCTCCCCGCTCCCCCTGTACTCACCCGGCGACACTTTAAAGGGCCCGGGGCTCCAGCCGCTGCGGAGCCCCTGGGACCTTTAAAGCGTCACTGGAGCTCTGGGGCTCTGGCGGCGCTTTAAAAAGCCCGCGGCTCCCCGCGGCTGCAGGAGCCGCGGGACTTTTAAAGTGCCCCCCCTCCCAAGCCCAGCTCCAGCAGCGGGGCTCGGGTGGGGATTTAAAAGGCCCACGGCTCTTGCAGCCGCGGGGAGCCACGGGCCTTTTAAAGCGCCCCCCCCAGCCCGGCTCCGGCAGCGGGGCTGGGAGGGAGGGGGCGCTTTAAAAGGCCCACGGCTCCCCGCAGCAGCAGGAGCCCCGGGCCTTTTAAAGTGCCCCCCGTCCCGAGCCCGGCTCCGGCAGCGGGGCTCGAGCGGCGCTTTTTAAGGCGCCACTTCTCCTCACAGGGGCTATGCTACTGTCAGTGATGCCTGCATCAAGCACGTAACCTTGTGGTTGGGCTACAGCATATCATTTAGAAAGACATCCAATCTCGATTTAAAGATTTCAAGTGATGGTGAATCCATCTCATCCCTAGGCAAGCTGTTCCAATGGTTAATTACTCTCTGTGTTAAGCATTTGCACTTTATTTCTAGTCTGAATTTCTTTAGATTCAAATTCCAGCCATTTTAACATTAGATTGGGAAAAAAGAGGTTGTTTTGTTGAACACACTGCCTGTCATGTTGTTATGGAGGCCAACGGTAACTCTGAAATGGGAAGGAAACAGAAGAAATCCTCTTCTTCTCACGGCTTCCTCTTTAGGTGTGGCTGGGAGAGGTTATTGCTACATTTCCCTACCCCCACATTGTCTCTTTGTTCTTTTAGCTTTTCCCTTAGAGATCTCATGAAGGGGGGTAAGGGGAAAAGCACTCGAGAGGATGACACATTCCTTCAAAAATAGTATTGCGTTAAAAGGAAAAAAGTCAGTTACATTAAAATGGACAAAATGCTAAAAGTACAGCTAAACTGCTGACATGGCTACCTAGCAGCCAAAGGAGCAGAGGGGAGTTTAAAATTCTCGCTCCCTGTATCCCTAAAGGTGGAGGAAGCTGAATGACAAAAATCTTGCATTGTAGCAGGGTCAGCAACTCATCTATATGAGCACAGAGAAATCTGCTTGTCCCGCCTGCACGGAGACGCTGAGATCCAGAAAGCAAATAAATTTTTAACACTTTTGAAATCTCTGACCTTAATAAGTGCAGCCGTATACAAGATCCTGTCCTCGTGCCTCTGATCAGTAGGGCTACAATGATGCTGTTCACCACCTGAGTGTTGTTGCTGATTTTCCTCATGGTCATATCCATTGAATGTTAAGGCAGCTGGCAGAGGCTTTTCCACAAAAGCATGAATCTGTATTCCCTGTGCTTCCTGAGACACTAAGGTCCCTATTATCTTCCGAATGTGAATAGGCTATGTAGTAGAGCCTCTTACTCATATCTGAACAGTAAGGGTATGATTCTGTCAGAGGTTATGGATTCCAAGGCTTTCCGGGACCTCTGTGACTTCTGCAGTGACAGGGCTGGAGCAGCCCCAGTAGTGCTGAAGCAGTGTGTGTGGGGGAGGGGTCTGGGTCAGCTCCTGCTTCAGGAACAGTGGCAGGGCTGGAGCAGTAAAAATCAGGGACAGGTCATGGGCTTCTGTGAATTTTTGTTTGTTGCCCGCAACCTGTCCCTGACTTTTACTAAAAATACCCATGACAGAATCTTAACCTTACTCACCAGGAATGGGGGAGGTAGCATGGCTCACCTCCTTGCAGAACTTAAGAGTTTCTCTCCCTTAAATGCGGGGTCTACATAGAAGGCAACAGGTAACTGAGTAGATATCTTTTTTGTCTCCATTCTGTTGTCTGGTTGCAGTGAGATATAAAGGAAGACAAATCCCTGGCTAGACATATGGTCTAAGCAGACAGACTAGGCAAGATCCAATTTCCATTAAAGGCAAAAATGTGCATAAGTGTTTGCAGTATCAGAGCTGTTATTTTCTCACTGCTAACAAACAAACATTTATGGCCCAATTGTTTAATTCCTGCTCATGCTCCACCATGAGAAAAGCTTCCACAATTAGCCTGTTAAAAATATATACAAAAGCATATGTACAGAAAGCCTAATCAGTCAGATCAATGGCAGTAATTGTATTGAATAATATTGTATCTGTCTTGCTTTGAGTAGTTTTTATTTATAAAAGATAAATCTGATTGAAAGGGAATTTGTTATTGATGCCGCCTCTGATATGTCTAACTTTTCTGGACATGCAATCATTTTATAAACTTTTTTAAATACATGACATAGTAAATTTTAGACAGCAATAGAAAAGTCACTGTCTATATAAAAAACTTATGTAAAACAGAGTTTTCCAAAATAAGACTAATGAAATGTCCTAAATCAGCAAAGTGAAGAGCAACTATCCAATTACTTTTAATTTTTGATATGTGTTTCTACACACTAGGTAAGACAACCGAACAGAGAGGAAAATTATTTATGATTGATACCAAGATAAAAATCATATGGGTCTTACTTCCATGATCATTTATACAAGAAATAACCAGCAGGAATCATGACCCGACTTGTTGCTTAATATATTTAGATCTTCAGCTCTTCCTTTGAATGTAGAGAGATCACTGAAACAGCTTCTAGATAATCTTATATCAGTTTGTCAGAAGATCATGTTACAGAACTCTAAGGAGCTTACCAAACTAGATTTTTAACAGCCAGCTTAACACAGCACGTCTTAGTGTTAAAGACCAAAACGTTGCACTGTCTTAAAAAAAAAATTGTAAAATTGTCAAAATGTAGCACCAAACAAAATGAAGAACCAAAAAATATAAATTACCAGAGATCCAAGTAAATATCAGATTTAATGTTCATAGTGCATGAACTTACAATTTACAATTTTATACATTTAAACAATTGTACTATCCAGCAGCTCAGTCATTTTTTAATATTCTGAAATTTAAATATATTCAAGAAAGCACTGAACAAAAACGATTCTGGTTAGAAAATATGTTTCCTAGATCTTACCCTTTGAGTTTCTATTTCTCTCAATTGCATTAGTAAGGAATGGGTAGTATTGTTTATTATATGCCTGAAAACCAGCTCTTTATTTCTTAAGACTTCTTTAGCTCCTACTGATTGTTCCTCATTTGAAGTCATAATATTGTCGTGACATCATAATTTCCATAGCAGCAAGCTATGTCACAAACAGTGTTATGACTTTGCAGGAAGACTAACTCACGGTCAGCAAGGATTCTATTGCCTTACAAAGATGCATTGTTTCTCTAAATAGAATATATCTCAAAATTTATACTATTATTTAAATTACCGTTATGTCTACAGCCCCAGTCATGAACCAGGACCCCACTGTGTACAAACACAGAACAAAAAGACAGTCCCTGCCTCAAAGGGTTTACAATTTAACAATGAGACATCAATGAGTTTTAAAGGTTATCAAAACTCCTACTCTCTCCATTGAAATGAAAACAGATTACATTTGATTTTGGTAATTCAGGTAATTATGTTTATGTGAGCAGAATTATGACATGCTATTTTCTATTATTGGGTATCTCATCACTTTATAACAATAAGTGAGGGCTCTAAGACCTGCCTACCAAAAAATGTCATACCCTCTTTAGTATACAAAGTGCTTATTTCCTATGGAATCTTTTGACTGAGGTGCTTCTGTGGTGAGCAGACTTCCCTGAGTGGGATGAGGATAGGAAAGCCATAGAAAGGAAAGCTGTATTGGCTGAAGACCAGTGGATTGTCATGATGTTTATTTGCAGTTAACACACAGTGTCATCTGAGATACTACAGTATTTATGTAGACCTAGGATAGGAGAGAACTGGTGTGGTAAGTATTACTAAGTGATAACTTAATGACAATCACTGCAAGCCAGAAGTCCACTGGAATTGTCAGCCTAGGTTCTCCATCTGCAGGTGGTATGCATGAATCTGCACATTTTAAGGAGTCGCTTCATTTAGTCAGGAAGAAATTTCCTGTCTTCTTTTAGAAGGAATGGTGAGTAGCAGAGTGTCCGTTACTCAGACATATAAAATGCCTGTAAAGTATGCAGGCAAATTAATTCAGATAAAATAAGAACTAACCAGAACCATTACCAAGCATTGGAATTGAATCTACTTCTTCTGTATTTCATACAGGATCATTTGATTTGATCCCAGGGGAAAAAAATAAAGTGCTGGATTCCTCTGGTGGGGAATTTGTAACCGGATAGAATCTTCTTCTGCACTAATTGCTGCTTTTTTGTTCTATGTTTTTGCTCCTGCACCTTTTCGTTTGGTAGCCAAAGTCTTGTACCTCCTGCCTATTGGGAACTTTCAGTGTATCCAAAGAAGTTCTATTCCTAGTTCATATCCTTTTATTGGGTAAGATTTCTGCAGAAATATTTATCTTAAATAATGAACTAAAAAATGATAGTATTCTCAAAGTCCTGTTGAAGAGACATGACAAAATGAGAAGTTTAAAAAAGCATTGCATAAAATGGTCAGTAACGTTATATCAGGGTATCATTTCTGAAAATGTTTATACTATTTTTTTCAAAATATTTGCCTTGAAAAAGCTAGATAGCCTCAGACTCGAATTCCCATTTGAATTTGCATGATTTTCACAGAGTGAATTATATTAGTTCAGCACTTCTGACTCAGTTTTCACGGATGATGTGCTTGCTGAGATCTTCTGTGGCCTGCAGGAACATCAGAATTAGTTTTAAGGATTTTTCCATCCATCAGAACATTTATTCCAGATAGCTGCAAAGCTACAGTTTCATTAGAACTCTTTTTTTCTTTTTATTTCTTTTTCTCTGAATGTACCATCTCCCTGCCCCCCATACCCGCTTGTCATCCTGGGAGGACTGTGGGACCACAATGATTGTTGAAGGTAATGAGACCACCAGGCTGGAGGGTTCCCTTCTCATTGCCATGAGGTTACTGGCTAAAATGGGACTCTAGTAAGAAATTGCACCTGTGATTCGCAGTTGTGTATGAGCCCTAGTAAGACTTTTAATGAATTCTGATTTATGTGATGAGATCGGCAGGCCACCCAAAATGTCACCCACATGTACTGCTATATCATTCTGCACCTCTGGAGAATATAGGTGATCAAAAGGTCTCCTCAATAAGGTGCCAGACACCACAAGAGACTTCCTTGATGTACATTTTGCAATAGGTATAAACCTCTAGTATCTGTGGGCAGGGCCGGCTCCAGGCACCAGCCAAGGAAGCAGGTGCTTGGGGCGGCAAATCTTAAGGGGGTGGCACTCCGTCCATTCTTGGGGCGGCACTCTGGCCCATTTAAAGTTAGTTTTGGGCGGCACGGTTGCAGCAGCGCTTCCACCTTCCTTCTTCAGCAGCACTTCGGTAGCAGTGGCAGCTCTTCGGCGGCATGACTTGGTTGGGAGCCGGCCCTGTCTGTGGGGCACCTTGTCTTTACTCATCATTGGTACGAATGGTTTATATTCTGTTATTAACCGGATATTATCCAGACCCAGAAAATATCTTGTGAAACTCTTACATGAACTCACATTTATCAAACTTTCTCTCTGTTTGGGTATACCTAGCCTTGGAGTCTGATGCAGAGCAACGTTTTTGGTGGAATTTTTTGGATAAAACTTTTTTTTTTTCCCAGAAAAATTCAGATTCGGCTTGACTGAAACATTTTACAAATTTGTGTCAGATTCTCGGAATTATTTTATTTGTGCCCCAATCCCTCCCCCATAAAGAACCCCAAGCTTTTAAAACATTTTCAAAAATAAATGTTTTGATTTAAAATTACTTTTATTTCAATTTTTTCTTCAGTTGTATTGATAAAAAGGTTAAATCCTCCCCAAATGAAATGAAATGTTTTTCAAATTTTTCTATTCAGCCACTGAACTATCAGTTATTTAAACAACTCTGTGGAACTCAAATAGCACCCCACTAAGGTAATTGCTCAGGGGTGGGCAAACCTTTTGGCCCAAGGGCCACATCCGGGTATGGAAATTGTATGGTGGGCCATGAATGCTCACAAAATTGTGGGTTGGGGTCAGTGGCGTAGCCAGGTTCTAACACCAGGGGGAGCGAACACATAAAAAAAGGCGCCACCCCGACTCTCAGCCCACTGCCAGCCTGGGTGAAAGAACCCAGGCCAGCAGCGGGCTCTTGGTGGGGCCAGTGGCGGGACCCCGGCGTTCTTTTGTCGGCCCGGTGTTCTTTTGTGGCTCCACCTCCATCCACTCTGTCTCCACCCTTTCAAAAATTAAAAAGGTGCCACTTCTGGAAAATGTACTCAGGGGGAGCGGCCGCTCCCCCTGCTCCCCCCTTAGCTACGCTATTGGTTGGGGTGTGGAAGGAGGTGAGGTCTCCGGATGGGGGGCGGGGGGCGGACTCTGGGGTATGGCCAAACCTGAGGAATTCAGGGTGTGGGAAGAGGGTTCTGGGCTGGGCAGGGAGTTGGGGTGTGTGTGGGAAAGCTCCAGACGGGGGTGCGGGCTCTGGGGTAGGGCTGGGGATGAGGGGTTGGGGGTGCAGGAGGGTGCTCTGGACTGGGACCAAGGGATTCAGAGAGCAGGAGGGGAATCAGGGCTGCGGCAGGGGGTTGGGGCGTGGGAGGAGGTCATGGGTGCAGGCTCTGGGTGGCGCTTACCTCAAGCAGCTCCCGGATGCAGCAGCATGTCCCCCCTCCAGCTCCTACAAAGAGGGGCAGCCAGGTGGCACTGCGCACTGCCCTGCCCATAGGTGCCGCCCCTGCAGCTCCCATTGGCTGCAGTTCCAGGCCAATGGAAGCTGCAGGGGCAGCGAGCAGAGTTCCCTGGCTGCCTCTACATGTAGGAGCTGGAGAGGGGACATGCTGCTGCTTCCGGGACCTGTGCGGAGCCACAGCAGGTGCAGAGTGGGGCAAGCCCCGGACCCCGCTCCCCAGCGAGAGCTCGAGGGCTGGATTAAAACATCTGAAGGGCCGGATGCGGCCCCCAGGCCATAGTTTGCCCACCCCTGCTATAGCTGCTGCTAGCATAGCATATGCTGAAACATCTGTAGGCTTGGAAACATCATAAAATGCCACTACTAGAGAGGCAGTCAATAGATTCTTTAGATCCTCAAAAGCGTACTCCCATGTATTTTTTAAAACAATCTGTCTTAAGAACTTCAAAAAGCAGTTTGTTATGATGGCAGATAAGATATGAATTTGCTCCAAGATTTTATACTACTCAAGACATGCAACAGTTCTGATATAGGAATGTAAGAATATATGATTTGCTAGATTGGATCATATCCATAGTCTATGTAGTGCAGTATCCTGGCCATAGGACCCTTATGAACACTTCCATATTTCTCTGGTCTTCTATGCATAGTCTTTTGTAAAAGTACATCAGTTCATATATTATATTTCTTTTTAGAAGGAAATGCTCATCAAACTTTTAAAGGAAGATGTTGTAATTATTTTCAACGTTTTCTCTGCAAAGCCATATGATTTATGAGTATTTTCAGCTTTCCTTCCCAATGCGTGAATTGTGACTTCGGGCTGCACCTGGGATACTCTTTGTGTTAAGATTCTTTAGAATGTGGTAAGATGCTCCTTCCACTTAGGACATCCCCATGGACTTAGCAAACAATGCTTTTCAGATGATTGACCTTTGCCATTTTCTTTTTCTCTTATTATTTCTCTTACCTTTACTCTTTTCTCTTTTTCTCTATTATCTCTGGCTCAAAATGAGTCAGAGGCTTCTGACCTGTTACGTGACAATGGCAAAGAGCTACAGAAAGGGTTGTTTCCTTCTTTTTTGCCGCCCCAAGCAAAAAAAAAAAGCAACAACAAAACTGAGCGCCGCCCTGCCGAAACAAAAAAAAAACCCACCAACCTCCGAGCGCCGTCCCACTGAAACAACCCCTCCCAACGCCGCCCCGCTGAAACAAACAAAAAAAACAACAACCCGAAGCGTGCCACCGCTGGAACAAAAACAAACAAAAAAATCCCCCCGAGCACTGCCCCACTGAAGTAAAAAAAACCCACAAAAACCTGAGCGCTGCCCCAAGATTGGCTGCCACTTAGAAGGTGCCGCCCCAAGCACGTGCTTGGTCGGCTGGTGCCTGGAGCCGTCCCAGCTTCTAACATTGAGCAAGGAACTTCTAGTAAAACAGTATTCTCCCTAAAGGGGACCTACTTCTCTCTGTTGCACTGTACCTTCTCCATATAAGCAGTTCTGCTTGTGCCTAGCTTCCTGTTAGTCTTAAAGAAACAGTGCACATATTTTTAGATTGAAGTGTCTCTTCAGGTATAAAAAGCACCAGTTCCTAAATCAAATAACTTTAAAAAATGGGCCCGAATTGAATACTGCCATCGTAGGCCTCAGGACCAGGATTTTGTGTTTAGGGAAAAGAAAGAAGCACATTTGTAGCAAATGCTGTTTTTTGTTTTTTTTATTTATTTAAAAAAAAGTCAGTTTGGAAGCCACTGAAAGGTTTGTATTGTTAGAAGTAGTTCCAGCAGAGATGAATTACTGGGCGGAGTTCAAGTCAAAGGCACAAGATAAATGTAATTTATCACTTATTTTGCAGTTTATCATATGGGAATCACCACCACATATGTAACACGAGGTAATGTCCACATTACTGAACAATCATTTGTTTCCCTAGTTAATAATTAAGTTATAAAAAGACACAAAAGCATCTGAATAACATTCTGGACTTTTTTTGTTTCATTTTTATTCTGGCAACTGAAACACTATCAAACTGAAATACCTTGATTTAAAACAAAAAGAATACAAACAATAAACATTCCTAGCTCAAGACTTTGTGTCAGAGTTTGGTCCACTGAGAATTTTTATGGATAAGTTATAAACCTCTCAAAACTGGGTTTATAGTAGCACTCAAAGACCCTGGACTGTAGGAGCTCAAATGTGCCAAAATCTCTTAGTCTGCCATAGCAGACAAACATTTCACATTCTTTGTTCAAATGTTCAGGTGTTATATATTGAAGCCCAATTACTTTTGAGACAGTGGAGTGCTGCAAACAGATGACTGAGACATGGTGCTCATTAATAATTTAAACCAGGGACGGAACTACAAGACTATCAATTAAAACTGAATCCTACTAAACTCTGGCACAAAATCAATAGAGTCAACAAAAATAAAAAGCAGTCTGGGAAATGGTGCCTTTGATGTTGCCTTTGAGGGAATTGTGTGTAAGCACAGACCTGCTCTTGAATGCGACAAAGATCAGCATGCTGCATGTGAAGAGTGACAGACAGTTCTGAATGTGTAAACAAGCTCAATATTTTATCAGTGAGCAGATAGCATGTTGTATAGTCATGGCATTCTAGGTAGTCACTACATAATGCTGGTTACCAATATATATATTATTGTATATATTGTTTTATAGGGCTGTGTGCTTCTCACAAGTTTTCCCATTCTTCGCAGGACTCAAAAAATAGCTAGATTCCTTGCAGAATATTTTCCCTGACTTTAGAGAGTACTGCTCCCCATTACACAATTTTCTCCATTTCACTGTTAAAAATCAATTCTGTATGGTCTGTAAAGATATCCCTT
Organism: Macrochelys suwanniensis; assembly: GCA_033296515.1. Taxonomy (NCBI): domain Eukaryota; kingdom Metazoa; phylum Chordata; order Testudines; family Chelydridae; genus Macrochelys; species Macrochelys suwanniensis. Next base: position 118,795,710 of record CM065778.1, on the reverse strand, counting down.
TCTCACAATTTCAGCATGTATAGTACTTAGCCAGGGCAGTTCCACTGAGGCACTGTGAATGGGAAATAGTGTCTTTCAGTAAATGGAGGATGGAGACAGGATGAAGAGGGATGGGTTGGTTGCTTTGGAGGTCAAAATAAAGGCGGATAATGGGTTTGCTGGAAATCGCTCATTTATTGCCAATGGGCCAGGTCAGCATTCATTATCTCCACCTCTTGCAAGAAGCCAATGTCTGGCCCATGGTGTTCAAATTATATATGAGAACATGAAGGAAGAGAGAAAACCCTGCAGGCAGTGGCATAGCCAGGTTTAGAGCACAGGGGGAGCGGCGGCGCTATAAAAAGGCACCTCCCCGCTCCCCCTGTACTCACCCAGCGGCGCTTTAAAGGGCCCGGGGCTCCAGCCGCTGCGTAGCCCCCGGGCCTTTTAAATCCCCTCCTGAGCCCGGCTCCGGCAGCGGGGCTGGGGGGGGGGTGCTTTAAAGGGCCCGTGGCTCCCCGCAGCGGCAGGAGCTGCTGGCCTTTGAAAGCGCACCCCCCTAAGCCCAGCTCCGGCAGCGGGGCTGGGGGGGCGCTTTAAAGGGCTGGCGGCTTCCCGCAGTGGCAGGAGCCGCCATCCTTTTAAAGCACCCCCTTCCCAGCCCCGCTGCCGGAGCTGGGCTGGAGGGGGGGGCGCTTTAAAAGGCCGGCGGCTCCTGCCGCTGCGGGGAGCCACGGGCCCTTTAAAGTGCCCCCCAAGCCCGGCTCCCGCAGCCAGGCCCGGGCGGCGCCTTAGCGCCGCTCCCCCTGCTCCCCCTCCAGCTACGCTACTGCCTGCAGGTTAATCATATCCCCTGTTATATACTGAAACCAACAAGAATACGTTTATGCTGCATCTGGGAGCAAACCTCCTAAACCAGATCCACAGACTTGTGCTAGCAGGCTCACTCTAGCACTCTAAAAATAGCAGTGCAGATGGTGCTTTAATGCAATGTCTACCCAGGTATTTTAGCACCTTAACACGTGGTCCCAGGCTAGGAGGCTCACTTCCAGATGCAGTGTAGACCCCAAAATAGTTGTAAAGAATTAGAATAGTTTAAAATAAAATAATTTCAAATACATGTTGAATGTGGTACCATTCCATGTCCTGGCAATGCTCTAGCATAACTCTGCTCAGACTGGCTCTAGGTCAGTGGTTCTCAAACTTTTTTACTGGTGACCCCTTTCACATAGCAAGCCTCTGAGTGTGGTTCTCCCTTATAAATTAAAAATACTTTTAAATATATTTAACACCATTATAAATGCTGGAGGCAAAGCAGGGTTTGGGGTGCAGGTCGACAGCTCGCACCCCCCCATGTAATAACCTCACAACCCCCCTGAGGGGTCCCAACCCCTAGTTTGAGAACCCCTGGTCTAGGTTATAATCCATTTTGCAGTGTGTGAAATATAAAAACTGATATTCAGTTAATCCTAATGCCACAGCCTGTGCAGTCAGTTTAGTAAAAGTCTGATTTTTATCCAGAAGCTTATACATTTAATCCTTTCTTGTGTGTCTTCATATATGCAATTTTGGACATTTGAGATATCATGGGTGTGGATCACTGGGATCTTCTTAAGCCTCTGTTGCTCATCAAGGGCCCAGTCCTGTACCAGTAAAATCAGTGGGATAGGAGGCCCTTAACTTCACTGGAAGCAGGATCATTCTGGAAAATATTCCAGGAGACCTACTTGTAAAAACCTAAGTACTCCATTTTCGCTCCATAGGAGAGTAATTTCCTAACTCAGCAATTCTTCTGTGGGCTCAGAGAACCATGGCTCACCTATCACCTCCCCATTCTCATGGAGAAATCTGGGGCTTCTAATTCCTTAACCCACATATCCGCCATGATGCAGGCAGGGCCGGCTCCAGGCACCAGCTTTCCAAGCTGGTGCTTGGGGCGGCATCTTGAATGGGGCGGCAGTCCGGGTCCCGCAGCGGCAATTCGGCGGCAGGTCCGCTCTTCCTGCTGCCGAATTGCCACCGCAGGACTCGGACTCCTGCCCCATTCTCGCCCGCCGCGGCGGCAATTCAGCGGCAGGTCCACTGCTCTCCCCTTGCCGCCGTGGACTCAGACTGCCTGCATTGGGGGCGGGGCCCCACTACGTCTGACTGCGTCGGGAGCCGGGCCGCCGCCACTGCTTGGGGCGGCAAAATTGTGAGAGCCGCTCCTGGATGCAGGGGAATGCCTCTTGCTCCACTCTGCAGCCCAGACCCATTATCCAGGAGCTCAGTCTACTACAGTTTCCTGAATAAGCCTCCTAGAGAAGAGCTGCAGAGCACAGAGCAGAAAGCTGCACCAGTTAATACAGCCAACTTTTCGGAGGAAGAATTCAGAGGAGCTTACCCAACTCTCTTGGTTTGCCCCCAGTCCTCTCCCTCCAACTACACAGAGCCCCAGTGGAGGGGTATTCACTGGAGTTTGAGCACACAGTATGGAGGCAGAACACCCTTTCATGAATATATGTGAATGCAAGCATGGGAATCCTCCATCTTCTGCAGTGAGAGGGGGAAAATCCTCCTACCTACAAGGAGCATACTGAATTAGGGTCATCACCTTTTCATTTCAGGTGTTGTGGAGTAGAATATGCAACAAATCCCATATGCAATGCTCAGAGTATGGATATGTATCCTCTGTGATCTTTGAAAATTTTATTAAAGAACTATAATTCTGGGGTTTGTGTTTCTCCCATTATTTTGAACCATGAACAACATTCACACAGGCAATCTTCATATCAATAAAGCAATTATAGCAATTAGCTCAGTATTTGCAAAATACCTTAAACTGTTGTAAACATATTAATAATTAATCAGCATCTGCATCATGTAGTGTACTCTCCCTTAATGTGGAAAAGGTTATTAAAGTACACTAGTGAGAGTTTGCAAAATTCCATGCAAGTTTTGCAAATACTTTTCGAAGGTCTGTTAAGCAATAATATTTTGTGTCTACCACATGATCTATTACATCTACTACATGATGTTCTACAAATGAAAACATAATGATAATTCATGTGTAAACTGTCTCCAATTTAATATGACACTTGTCATATCTGTGCATTATTTTTATTATTTATGTGGGCTGCAAGCCTGCAAATAATTGTGCATGTTTTATCATACGAACAACCGCATAGAAGGTATTGGAACTTCTCACATGTATAATTGTTTGCAGCGTCTTAGTGCCTGAAAGTGTGATAGGTGTTACATAGTCAGCAGGATATCTGCCCCAAAGAGCTAAAGCCCTGATCCTACAAACACGTATGCATGTACATAACTTAAAGCAGGGGTTCTCAACCTTTTCCTTTCTGAGGCCCCACCAACATGCTATAAAAATTCCACAGCCCACCTGTACTACAACAACAATTTTTCTGCATATAAAAGCCAGGGCTAGCATTAGGGGGTAGGAAGCAGGGCAATTGCCCGGGTCCTGTGCTGCAGGGGGTCTAGCGACGCTAAGTTGCTTAGGCTTCAGCTTCAGCACCGGGTGGCAGGGCATTGGGCCTTGCGCTTCAGCCCCACGTGATGGGGCTTAGGCTTTCTGCCCTGGGCCCCAGCAAGTCTAATGCCAGCCCTGGTTGAGAACCACTGATTTAAAGCACATGAATATTCCCATTGAAGTCAATGGATCTATTGACATGAATATTTAGTTGGGTTTGGTCCTGCTTTGAGCAGGGGGTTGGACTAGATGACCTCCTGAGGTCCCTTCCAACCCTGAGATTCTATGATTCTATGAATAAGGTTACTCACATGCTTAAGTGTTTGCAGGAGTAGGGCTTAAGTAGACAAAATATAGAAAAAGGGTGGAGAAAAGAATGCAAGATATAAAATAGGACCCCAATTTTGCCAACAATTATGCACACATTTATCTTTATGCACTTGAGTAATCACATTGACTTCAATAGATCTCTACTCATTCTTACAGTTAAGCATGACAAATTGGAGGATTGGGCCAAAAGAAATCTGATGAGTTTCAACAGGGACAAGTGCAGAGTCCTGCACTTAGGAAGGAAGAATCTCATGCACTGCTACAGGATTGGCTAAGTGGCAGTTCTGCAGAAAAGGACCTAGGGATCATAATGGACGAGAAGCTGAACAGTGTGCCCTTGTTGCCAAGAAGGCTAATTGGGCTGCATTAGTAGGAGCATTGCCAGAAGATCGAGGGAAGTGATTAGTCCCTTCTATTCGACAGTGGTGAGGCCACATCTGGAGTATTGCGTCCAGTTTTGGTCCCCCCACTACAGAAAGGATGTGGACAAATTGGAGAGAGTCAGTGGAAGGAAATGAAAATGATTAGGGAGCTGGGGCACATGACTTATGAGGAGAGGTCGAGGGAACTGGGCTTATGTAGTCTTCAGAAGAGAAGAGTGAAGGGGGATTTGATAGCAGTCTTCAACTATCTGAAAGGGGGTTCCAAAGAGGATGGAGTTAGGCTGTTCTCAGTGGTGGAAGATGACAGAACAAGGAGCAATGGTCTAAAGTTGCAGTGGGGGAGGTCTAGGTTGGATATTAGGAAAAACTATTTCACTAGGAGGGTGGTGAAGCACTGGAATGGGTTACCTAGGGAGGTGGTGGAATCTCCATCCTTAGATTTTTAAGGCCCAGCTTGACAAAGCCCTGGCTGGGATGATATAGATGGGGTTGGTCCTGCTTTGAGCAGGGGGTTGGATCCTGAGGTCTCTTCCAACCCTAATCTTATATGATTCTATGTACATAAATGTTTTCAAGATTGGGGTCTAAAAGAACCAAACCAAATCCATGGCACTTGGTTGGGGATGGAGTGTGTCTTGTTACTTCTAGGATTTAGTTGTAATTTAGCATACATTTTATTCTCTTCTTACTTTGTTTTAAATTTATGTACTTTTTTTATTAATTTACAATGTAAATTATGTAAACTGTGCCACTTACTGCTCTGTTGTTTATATGAAAACCCCGTTTCTTATCCCTTGGGTGTAGGAGCTCTGCTTATGGTTGATTGGCATGCTGACTGTTAGCTCCATGCATTTTGTTGTCTTTTAACAGTTTTCTTTTTTTGTTGGCTTTGGCTTTTTTAACATTTATTTACGGTGTAAAGTCTCCTGTTTAACTCTGTCTTGCCTATTGATATAACCCAGACCTGTCATTTCTCACTAAATGAAATATTCTTGAACCTGTTCCCTTATTAGCACCCAGGCTACCAAAATCTCCTTCTCCATCTTTTCCATAGTCCAAAGGCTGCTTCGCAGGTTCTCCTATGGGGAGAGGCCTTTCATCCTGGCTTCCAGGCTCTGCTGTGTCCCAGAAGCTCCCCAGCAGGATGAGGAGAGGTGAAATGCTCTGAGTCCTTCCAGAGGTGGTGTGAAAATCATTGCCTTGCCAAACTTCAGGTACCCTGAGTCACAGCGGTGTCCATGCATGCAGAGGAAGGACTGCTTCATTGTTACCTTGCATAGTTACCAACCCATGGGCTGGAGCCACATTTATTGCCATACTGTAATGTCATTTTTGCATCTCAACGTAAAATGTTTCTTAGATGTGTTTGTATTCAAAATTCTGATTTAATGGCACAGAATCCCCTTTTCGTTTGGTGTCAGATTTTAGCAGGGATAAATGTAGCTAGAATGACTGTTTCTTGTCTTTTTATATCAAATCTGTGTAAGGTGGCCACACTAGAGTCTGAACCCTTCTGTATCCACATAACTGGCAGCATAGAGCAGGCTGCTTAATGCTGCCCTTCGCTAAATGCCTCAAACCTGACATGGAGGAAGCACCTATGTGGGCAAGAGAGTTATTCAAGGTAGCTCAGGTTCCATGCTAATTCAATCTTTTCCCTCTCTTCTGATATGGGTAACAAGGATGTTGTAACCGGCATGAATAAATCCATTACTAGCCAGCTACTTTCCTGCAGTGGCGTAGCCAGGTTTAGAGCACAGGGGGAGCGGAGCTAAAAAAAGGCGCCGGGAGCAAAAAGCGTTGGGAGCAAAAAAAGGCACCAGGAGCAAAAAAAAATGCTCCGCTCCAGCTGCAGCGCAGGAGCAAAAGGTGTCGGAGCACAAAAAAAGGTGCCGCTTCTGCTCAGTGGGGGAGCGGCCGCTCCTCTTGCTCCCCCCTGGCTACGCTACTGCTTTCCTGGTTAAAGGTATGAATGAGTGATCCAATCTTTCTGAAGGTTCCAGTGGTATCAAGCTTAATAACTTTTGGGTATACTTCTTTAAATATCTGGACTTGCTTCAACAGACCAGGCGAGAGAATGTTTGCCGCAGCGCTGTCTGGTACTTTTATAACACAGATTTGTTCAGGGACATGATTGTCAGACAGCAGTGTTTCTGAGCAGGATTAATTCTAGGAAGAAGAGTGCTACATTGCATCTTGTTTGATATAGTTAGGAGCTGGTTACATGGGGGATCTAAATTATTAGGCACATATAAAGGAAGCAACTTATTTTTTAAGAAACATTGTAGTTTCATTATTTGATAGTAAGTTTTCTATTGGCTTGAGCTAAACCTTGAACTTTGAAATTGGGCTCATTAGTAGCTTGAGGATTTAAGACCCGCTTTCCTTTAACAAACTTTGTTTATAGCCCCAATTGTATATGAGATACATTAAAACCACATAATTCTGATTATTGTGTTGACCAGTGCAAATGTTTTCAGGCCTAGTAAGTTTTTTCTAGGTATTGACCCAGGCCAATGACCAAGTAAGGAATCAAAATATATTTTTTGAATGCCAGTAAAAGCACTCACTTGTACTCACCTCCAGCATTCACTTGCACCATACAGCCACAACTCCTCACAATAGTATCCACCTATACCCAGTATGACCAACCAGAAGTAAGATGGACATTTGCTTGCTATGGGATGGAAGAAGAAGAGGCTGATGGTGGGTAGAATGTTTGCTCTGAGAAGATGTTTCTACAATAAAAAGCACATTCATCTTCTATGGCCTGTGCTTGTACCTACCAGAGGATCCTGATTGGTAATCCTTCCATTCCACCCCTCTGCCTACCAATATTTAATCAAGTTTAAACTACAGAATAATCCTCTCATTAAACAATTGTGGTTTTGAAGTACACAAGTAATCAAATCAAATGTATAGTCTGATCAGGTATTATGACATGGATTTAGAGATGAAACAGTATTATGCAAAGATACAATATCACTAGGTTAATAACAATAAACTGATTAATGTAGAACATTTCATTCAAGCCCAAAGGAAAATAGGCTGAAGTGACTGACCTGGATGCAAATATGTAGAAATGCACAGGACAGATTTACAAAACATGAGTATGCAAAAGGCTCTTTGTGCACCAAAACTTAATGCTACTTGGATGAAAAACAATGTTGTTAGGCAACGTGTAGCAAAACCTCACAGGAAGAGATAACACTTCTGTGCATGTTCATGTTAGCATATATGTAACAGTAGCATTCAGCTAATATTGGTAATATGAATAAACAGTGCCATATTGAAATAATACCGAACACTAGATTTTAGCCCTGAAGAGAGGTTTTTGTTATACATATCTGGTACTTTCTGAAAATCAGGCCCTGATTCTACTGAAGTCAATGGGAAAACCCATCTATTGACATGAACATTATTATTCTCCAAATAGCAAACCCTGCCTCTGGAATGAGATTTTTTTCCTGCCAAAATGTTCTGTCTCCAGGTTTTTAGGAACTCCATGAATGTGGCTTTTTTTGGTTATTGGCTTGTTACAGTGCTAAAATAATTTGCGTACAAGAATGGAAAATTTTGGCCCCAAAGGTGAATGGAAAATTATAAATGTGTGAAACCTTAATTATAGTGCAGCTTTCTGTTGTAATGGAAATGTAATAGCCCAAGCACAAAACCTACATACTAGAGCTGGTAGGAGGGTGACAACTGCATTTCACGGCAACTTTCGAATTTTGAAATTTTGTTTTTGCTTCATTTTGGAAGGTTCAGGCCAGAAGGGACCACTAGATTATCTCTTCTGACCTCCTTTATATTGCAGGCCACTGACTCTAGCAGCACCTGCACACTAAACCCAACAATCAAAATGAGACCAAACTATTACAGCCCGCAAGACACTGGACTATTATGTACCACAAGCAAAGAATAGGAGGGACCGAGGTGCAGCAGTGCCTGCAATGGCAAGGAAATGATTGTGAGATATATCCAGATAATCCTGGCAAGTGACCCTCACTCACACATTGCATAGGAAGGCAACCCCCCAACCCCCGCCAAGGTCATTGCCAGTCTGACCTGGGGGGAAATTCCTTTCTGACCCCTTTGTATCAACCTAGCATAATTATCAACATTTTATTTTAAGAACAAACAATAGCTTGAAAATAGAGAACTAAAATCTTATTAGATACAAAAGATCATGTACAGTTCTTATCGTATTTAGCTTTACATTAAGAGCATAAACAGCCTAAATAATGTCACACTAATATTGATTGACCAAATGATGTGAAATTTGTATGATTAAGTTCTATTAAAAATAATAAAATACACTGATGAGGGCGACAGTATAAAGATGGAGACCACGTATGTGTACAGAATATAGATACTGTGACTGGAAGTAAACAGAAAGCTGAGCTGCCATGTAAATGACTGCAACTATATAAAAATAAACTTAATTTCAATAAGTAAAGGAGAGTGGCAAGCGTGTCCTCTGGAAAAAAGACATCAGTTAAGAATACAACCCTAAACTAGGACAAAAATGAGAGAGAGAGAGAGAGAGAGAAGATAAATATTTGCCTGAAGTATAAAATGGGAATGTGACTAGAATGTAAAGTTAATACTAAGGTTTCAACAGGGGCTGCATGGGTTGCTTGTGGATTTCCTCTGTAGATTCTTATTTTCAAAGCTGTGAAAGACCGTCCCTACTGTTTTTTAGCAAGACTTGGCAGCTATATGTTTTTTTCTAATACAGTAACCAAAGTGGATTGAAGTGATCTACTTGACAGACAATGTTTTTTGTTTTTACTTCCTCTGAATTTTTCCTTTACTATTTCCCTTTGATCAATAAGACCCTGGTTCTGCCAGTTTCTCTGTGTGATTGGACATATGCCCACAACTGAAATCAGTGGTCTCCATATAGATCTGTGGGGTCTGACCGTGCCTTGTACCTTACAGGATCAGAGGCCTTCATTTTTACTAATGATCAGAAAGGAAAATGATAAAATGAAAAACAAACTAAAAGCCAGGTTTAACACTTACCTGGCCTTGCTGCCTTTCAGTTTTTGCTATTTTGGCGCCTTGTCCTTAGACTGTGGCAAGACAATGTTTTGTTAAGCCATTGTGAAAATAAAATTGAATCCTGATTTATTTTATTTTTAAAGAAAAACAAATTTTAGGTTGATGTTAGAAATTTAGGATTCTATTGAAGTCCATGGCGAATCTGCCATTTACTTCAATAGGGCCAGGATTTCACCCTTAGTTTGACTGTTTTCATATTTTGACATGTAGGTTTTTTTAAACTACTGATCTACTGTTCTAGTTACTTAGCTTTTATATGATTGTTTTGTAACGTTAGCTCCATGTTTCCTTACTTTCATACAATGACTACAATGGTCCAGTCTACGTACAACCCTGCCACTGTTTTTATAGAGATTTTTGTCTCAGAACTAGACGTACCAAGAAACACAATGGTAAGTAAATGACAGACAAAAAATGATGTAGTGACAAGGCAATCACATGTTGTGTAGATTTTTGCATCCTAACAATGCCTCCATTTGTTATGATTGCTTCGTATGCCTTGGTGGGACAAAAAGACAACACAGGAATGATGACAAAAGGGGTCAGTGGAATCTACTCCTTGCACACTTTGAAAGATTGTTTATTTTAGGGCAAGTGGATATGCTTATGATTTTCATTGTCATTTGGATACACTTACTAATTTTTTTTAAAAAAGACAAAAATTCCCATAAATGACAGAGAACAGAAGGTCTGAGCCAAAGCCCATGGAAATCAGCAGAACTCTGTTAAAATTCTTCACATAAAACTGTTTGGTTGCTCTTTTGGGCATCAGTGAATGATTCAAAGATAAATCAAGGATCTGGCAATAAAACCAAAGCAAAAAGCATTTTAAGATGGGAAAACATCCTCTGGGGTCTCAAATAAATTTTCAGATAAGGAAATCGAAAATACCAATATATTAAAAAGATCTCCCTGGGTTTTAGTGTTTAGTGGCTTTCAGGCCTGCTCTCATTCTAACCTTAAGACTGAAGGGAAGCCATGGAACTTTTCTTCTTTATTGGAAAATGATCGGATTTTTATGAAGAGATGTGCTGTTGAAGACGCAGCACGGTCCCAGTGGGTAGGGCACTGGACTAAAACTCAATTCCTACCTCTGCCACTGACCTACTGCATGACTAGGGGCAAGTCCCTCTTTGTGCCTCTGTTTCCCAATCTACCCCCTTTTTTTTTTGTCCTGTCAATATAGATTGTAAGTTCTTTGGGGGAAGGGACTGTCTCTTACTATGTGCTTGTACACTCCCCGTTGAGCTGTGGCCCCTATCTTAGTAGGCACTCTTGTAATACAAATAATACACATAATTTGGCATGGTGCTGTATATATTTATTGTGTCGGTAATTGTTTCATCTGTACAGTCTATGTACGCATGTGCATGCATGGCTGGTAGTGTTTTAATTACATAGAAAGAATATTCTGGCAACACGAACTATAAATGCTGGCATTGTGTTTTTTTTCACCCAAGCAGTTGTTTCTAAGGGGGAGCGCTTCTAGAGGGTCATTTCATTTTACCTGGTTCTTCTGTTCTTCTGCAACTTTACAGAAGACAAGGAGATTGAAGCTGTGGGAATCTGTTTTTAAAGTAATAGCAAATAAAGGTCTATGTAGAACATTTCTGTCTGATAGGGAAATAAGGAAAAGAAGAGAGAACTTCTCGTATAAATTAATACAGTAAACCATGACATTTTAGTCTTTTTTACTCTGAATTTTAATACTCTCTTGAAATGACTATTAAAATGTAGCGCTACAAACAAAGAATGTATGTACAAGCAGCTATTCTTTTGTAAAATGGAGTATACAACAGTGAATATACAGTACCTGAAAGTGACCTTGATAACTAACTAACTTAAAAACAACAAGGAGCCCGGTGGCACCTTAAAGACTAACAGATTTATTTGGGCATAAAAGCTTATGCCCAAATAAATCTGTTAGTCTTTAAGGTGCCACCGGACTCCTTGTTGTTTTTGTGGATACAGACTAACATGACTACCCCCTGATACTTAACTAACTTAAGTGACATGGAATGAACTTTCAGTGATACATGGAAAAAATAGATACTCCGGTCCTGCCCCTCACCTGGTGTAAATCAGTGCAGCTCTATTGGAATCAGTAAGGAGGTTTACACTCACGGAGTCTTTGGCCCTCTATTTTGTGGTTTTTATTTTTGTTCTACGCACTGTGGAATTTTCTTTTATACCCAATATAAGAATCCATTAACTTTATTTTACAAAGTACAGATTCTGTTTTGTTGCTAGAGTTATAGTACAGCATCAACTCCCACAGAATACAGCTCCAGGAAGGAATCATCTTCAATGGAGAGCTACTACACCAGAACAGAAAGCCTGACTCCTATGGAAGAGTGGAAGGAGGAGGTAAGCCTGGGATTGAGAGGATCCTTTTCTTCTCAAAGTGGAAAAACGTCACCATCTTTTGTGGACTTAGTAGTGACCAGGCTTTCCAGCTCATGGGAGATGAATCCAGAGAAGGTGCCAAGCTCAACTCAACAATGTACAAATTTCTGGTAAAATAGACATTTAAAAAAATAAGAGGCAAAAGAAAAGGTACACAAGCCCTAAATGTGTAAGGGCCTAATAGTTCCCACCAGATTCACATGTGGACCTCTCAACCCATCTAGCATGTTCCTGGGAATGCTTCCCTTGGCATCTACATGCAGGAAGGGTTGCAAACCCAGGAGCTGTATTATCTTTTGCCCACAATTACATTGCCTTTTAAGGGTGGGATCTTGCAGCAGCCAACTCTACAAGATTCTTTTGTAGTATAACTCCATTGAGAGTCAGAGGATGGGCCGGTGACTCAAGAGCCAATGTAGACACACTAGCCAGTATGGATGGCCTGTTTGTTCAGTGGATTCCCAAGATCCATTGGTTTATGGAGAAGACCTTTTTTTTACTTCAATGAGGGGGGGGGGCAATAGACTTTCTCCCCATGGTTCCATCTTCAGCCTACTACAGTAACTCCTCACTTAAAGTAGTCCTGGTTAATGTTGTTTCATTGTTACGTTGCTGATCAATTCGGGAACATGCTCATTTCAAGTTGCACAATGCTACCTTATAACGGTGTTTGGTAGCTGCCTGCTTTGTCCACTGCTTGCAGGAAGAGCAGCCCGTTGGAGCGAGCTGGTGGGGGCTTGGAACCAGGGTGGACTGGCAGCCCCCCTATCAGCTCCCTGCTCCCCTAAGTTCCCTGTGCGGCAGCCCCCCAGCAGGCTACCAATTGCTGGCAGTTCAGCTGTCCCTCCCCCCACTTGGAGCCGCTCCTGGGAGCCTCCTGCTTGCTGTGCCTGGGGGGGAAGGGGGGAGGAAGAGAGGTGCTAATGTCAGGGTGTCCCCCCTCCCCCCTGCTCCTGCCCCCCGCTTACCCCATCTCCACAGAGCAGGGTGGGGGGAGAGGACACAACAGGGCTCAGGACGAAGGGAGCTTGCTGGCAGCAGCTGCTGTCTCAACTTGCTGATCTCTCTCTCTCTCTCTCTCTCTCTCTCTCACACACACACACACACACACACACACACACACACACACACACACACACACACACACACACACACACACACACACACACGGTGTGTGTGTCTGTCTCTGTCTGCCATGCTGTCTCCCCTCCCTTCATTCGTGCTGCCTTGTAGAGTGTGAGGCTACATTAACAACAATGCGTTAACCCTTGAGGGCTCAGCTGAGTGCTAGTTCATCATTTAGCAGTAAGGCATTCCCTAGAAAATATCCTACCCTCTTCCACCCTCTGACTCCATCACCCCAACCAAGCTTCACAATCATCATTGCTGTGTAAAGTATTAAATAGTTTGTTTAAAACGTATACTGTGTGTGTGTGTGTATGTGTGTGTATATATATATATATATATATATATATATATATATGTCTTTTATCTGGTGAAAAAAAATTCTCTGGAACCTAACCCTCCCTATTTACATCAATTCTTATGTGGAAATTGGATTCACTTAACATTTTTTCGTTTAAAGTCGCATTTTTCAGGAACATAACTACAACGTTAAATGCGGAATTACTGTAATGAGAAGAGTTCAGAAGAAATTCTTCAAGGAGAACCTTGCTGTTGCTTTTCTGTATGACCAAACTGGAGAGGTTCAGTAAATTGCCAGAAGCAGTCTCTCTCTTTTGCACCTGTTTAACACAGTCAGATGCACTCAATCAGCATCAAAGAGCAAAGCAAAGCTTATCTACAAGTGTGTGAGTGCTGACCATAGTTCTAGACCAGTAAGTTTTTAGGCTCTCTTTGTTATTATGACATGTCAGATTTGTAGTGGAAATTCTGCACTCTAGGGTATGGAGTGTATTTTGCTTTTAGCTTTTGATTTGGGGCTCTTCAATGGCACATTGTTATGCTGCATGGTGGAAGGAGAGAAGTAGAGACTTGGAAAAAGTTATGAACTTCAGAAATAGGGAAAGGAGGAAAACAAAGGAGCCAAGGAAAGTTCCTAGGAGAAAGAAACCTAGATCTCTGTCTCATAAGGAAATGAGGCAGGGTAAATGTCAGAATTTTAAATAAAACAGGGATTGCATGGTGGTTAGCAGCTATATATTAAAAGGAGCTGGGGCTATGGTGAGGTGAGCACACTTGTTTTTACAAGTACATTTTATGGGCTCTTTTGGAGTAAAATATTACTGGAGAAACAGGAAAACAGTAGCCAGAGCTAGGTTGTTTAGATGTGTTTCAAGGCATGGTGAGAAGTCACTTTGGATGTACTTAATATCATATCTATAGGTAAAACTTTCTGTAAGAAATGTCACACACAACAAAGAGTTTCATTGCTTGCTAAATGTGAGTGGAAAGGGATACATTTCCTTTCAACAAAGTCTATATAATCCTCTTTTATATAGAACCATACTGAGGGTCTCTAATCTCTCTAATAATGGGACTTTTTCTGTTTGTCCTTCTAGTAAGAGTTAGGCCTGGCCAGGGGTACAAAATGTATACGGTACTAGTTCCTGCTTACATAAGTACTACAGAGGAAATGTTACTAATCATTAGACTCTCTCCACCTCCCAGTCGTTTCTTCTCCAGGTTCACTGTATTTTCTCCCTCATACCATTCTTTCTTCTCTTAATCTCTTCTCTGCTCCCCATATTCTATTTGCCCCTCCCCATTCCATTTTGGTTTTTTGCAAATGCTTGATGACATTTATTAACATTTGTTAGCCAGTCACCAATACAGACAGAGTTTTAAAAGAGCAAGGCAAGGGGAGGAGAAAGAAATCCCATTGCTTCTTGGTTTGAGTTCACTTTTTCAGCAGGCTCTGCATTCTTTGGTGTCTGAAGTGGTCTCAGAATTATGGCAAACCAGGAGACCCACCTATGAGGTATCATATGTCATTGCATCTGTATTGTATACTAAAGTGTATAAGCTTATGTCATCACCATAGAGAGTTGCAAATAAAATGCTAATTTAGCCATAGGTATCTAATATTTAACTTGCTGATGTCCTAATACACATTGCACGTCTGGAAAATGATTTAATTGTATAGCTATCTCAGAGTATTTTGATGCAGGGTTAGTAGTACAGTCAGTGTATAATAGGTTTTGCCACAGTCCTGATTAGCTAGTTGCCTGGAAAAACCCTACCTACCTTAGCACTGTGATGTCCTAGATGTACTCTGATGCACATTAAAGCAAGATTTTAAAAAGCCGCTCAGATAAAAAGCCAATACTTTCGCATCAATTTTTCACTTCTCTGAGGGCCTGGAATACTTCCCTTCATACAGTTGCTAAATTGCTTGTATAATTTACTACTTGTCTCTCCAGCAAGATCACTCTGTACTGATAGGCAACACAATGGAGCACATAGCAAATATGACTCTTCC
The DNA here is from genome assembly GCA_033296515.1 of Macrochelys suwanniensis. Taxonomy (NCBI): domain Eukaryota; kingdom Metazoa; phylum Chordata; order Testudines; family Chelydridae; genus Macrochelys; species Macrochelys suwanniensis. Next base: position 118,780,634 of record CM065778.1, on the reverse strand, counting down.
AAAGTCACATTCCATAGATGTTGAAGGCCATGGTGAAATGGGGTAAAAGATCCCCTTCCTTTTTTATAATTAAAATGAGTTATTCTTCATTCACAGGGTTACAGATAGAGTGCCAAAAATCAGACCAGCTAAATGCTTTGGGAGGTGTGTAATGCTTTGGTAGATTATCTGAACATCCATTTCTGCAGTGCTTTCTAAACTAGGGCTGTATGGCTTCTTTGGAAGAGACTCAAAAGGGTTATTTTTATTTTTTTCCCCAGTAAATGCAGTTCTTCATACATTTGGATAAGTTTCCTACTTGCTTACTGGCAAATGCCCAAGGTTACTGTTCGCAAAATATAAATAGAGAATATTAGGCTGCTAAGACTGGGATCAGGGCATTTTCACATATGCTGTCATTCTAATCTATCAATAATTATTCACATATTTCTCATGAGAAGCCCTAAATAGCAATGAATTTATATTTTCAGAAAAGGAATCCATCCTGTTAAAATGCTTCTGTCAGTGCTACTCAATAGAACGATTTCTAGGTCAAGATTAGGGCATCATCCATACCTCTCAGGAGGTGTTTCCCTGACTCTTTTCTCCCCGATGCTATACATTACTGAACTATATCTGACCACAGTTCCTTAGTTTTTCTGATGCTTTATCAGATATAGATGTGTAATATACAAGCACCTTCAGAACATATTGTGGGATGCCTCGGGCATGTAAAATGACTGAAAGATGTTAGAACCCTTCAAATTGCTTTAGGCTGTTCAGGCTCTGGAAGACTATCGGGTTGTCTTTTAACATCTTCTCTTTCCCATTTCTTAAAGTGTGTAAACATGTGAATGAATGCTAATACCTGGAGTCCTGAGATGCCTTGACTCTAATCAGTCTGATTATAGATATGGGTATGGGACAGAAATTGCATCACTGGCATTGGCTGCTGATCTCCCCTATCAATAGCCAGGGAAAGATGATGTATCCCTGCTGATACATTCAGCTGCCCTTGGTGTCATTGTGCTCAGGAAGGATGTTGACATGTTTGTGGTTCATAGCTGGGTTATATGGAGTCACCTTTCAGTGACTGCTTATTTTTATATTAGAGGACTCGAAAAGTAATTATGTGCCGAGTATCTCAGAGTTCCATTTTGTCTGTGTTCTTATGCAATGTATATAAGAGGACAGTAGGACAGCTTGTAATTGACATTTATTACAGTTGTACCCATAGGTCCCAATGAAAATCACAGCCTTGTAGGTGCAATTCCTGCTGTGAAGATCTTACTGTTTAAAGATTAGTAAGGTGATGTGCTGTGGTACTTTCAATAAGCTGTTGTTGCATAGCTCAGTGTCTCAATAATATTGATCCTACCAGTGCAGTGGCATGAATAACTGAGTTTTGAGGTCGGTCCCTATGGCCTATTCTAAGGGGGGCAGGATGATTTGGGGGAATCTCCAGGAAGGATTTCTTGTGGCTATTTTCTCCCCAAAAATCCTTCTCATGGCTTTTAAAGCAGGAGTGCCTTCTTAACTCAATGATTTTTACAGTTCTTACTCAGGCTATGTATAGATTTAAACTGCGGTAGCAGTGTGGCTGTAGTGCTTTGAGTGTAGACACTCAGTACAGTGACGGGAGGGGTTTCCCCCCCCATCACTGGAGTTAATCCATCTCCACAATGGGTGATAGGTAGGTCAATGGAAGAATTCTTATGTTGACCTAGTGCTGTCTACATCAGGGGTTAGGTTGCCTTAATTACATTTCTCAAGGGTGTGGATATTTGAGCAACAGAACTGGGTTTACCTAACTCTTTAGTGTAGACCTTGTCTAAGATGAGTGAAACTTATTCATGTGAGTGAGCCTACTCAAGTAAGGGTTGTAGGAGGGGATGTTTGTAAACCTGAAATCAGTAGATTTTTTTAAAATTCCCAACATTATGTACTCTCTACATTGTTAGTGTAAAGCTTTGGCCAAGTATTCAGTTTGTTGATATTCTATCCTAATTTGATCAAACAGATATATTGACGGGGCATGTGTAGTGTTAATTTTTTCTTTGTTCCATAGTTTATATTAGTAAAAACAGAACAAAAACACACCAATCTTTTTATAAAACTATGGAATGCATTAGTGTCAGGATTAAATTGAACTGTGGTAATATTATGGGTAATGTGCTGAAGCAGGAGAAAAACAAATGCAAAAGAAAGATGCACAGCAGGAAGAGCGAGAGATCATCAGCAGACTGAGGATAAAGGAGTTAGAAGGCATTTTGGTTCATTTAAAGTTATGGTAGTGCACTGAATAGCATGTTCATTAAATTAGATCGATTTGTCCACAACCAGTAACTTCCCAACAATGCTCACTCTCCCATTACCTCTCTTTTAAAAGTTATAGTTATTCAGAAGGAGCAATCATTTCTGTGCACAATTTAAGTAACTTTTCATCATTTCATACAATCCTATCTATTGAACAATTTATTTAAAATATATTTTTCCTTGACACTCTAGCCTTTTATTCCCTGTTGTTTCTTTCTTACCTCTTGGGCTGCTCATTTATCTTACTGCCTGAAATGCCCTGTGGCTTGACTGCCACTGCAAGCATCTCTCCAATGCAGTCTAGATAATGCCAGTTTGCTTTCAGCAAAGTGTGCTTCATTTCCTTCAGATCCTTCTCTCTTTTAATATATGTCTGTGATGGGGTGGATGAAGCCCAGAGGCCCTCTGCTGGAGGCCTCAGGGTCTTGCCAGACCTGTCCCAGGAAAGGAGCTGTGGACCTAAATCCTCTAAGCAGCCTAGAGAGACTGTGCAGGAAGCAGCCAATCAGGAGGAGGATGAAAAGAGCTAGCCAATCAGAGAGGCTGCATGGAGCAAACAAACAGGGCCCAGGAGGGCCATATAAAAAGGAGCTGCAGAGACAGACAGTTTCTTGCTGGAGCCAGAGGAGTGTGGATGGTGCTCCTGTCTAGCCAAAGGGAACTGCAGCACCACGGACAGCTCAGTGCTGGCAGGGACTGGGGGAGTGAGAAAGAGCTCCTGCCTGGAGGCCGGGCCTGACCACAGAAGAGCCCTGAGCTAAGGCATCGGTGAAGGTTGGGGCCGTGGGGAATTGGCCCAGATAACTGAAGGCAGTTTAGTTAAAGGGACATGGTGTCATGTGGCTGCTATTCTTCGGGTCCCTGGGCTGGGACCTGGAGTATTGGGTGGGCCCAGGTCCCCCCCGCCCAGGCCACTGGGGAAATGGACTACAATTGGACAGTGATAAACCCCCAGAAGGGGATCTGAACTACTTAGTGGCCCAGCTGGAGAGGTGGGGCCAGAAGAGCCCTGAGAAGGTGAAACCATTGCCTCCAGGGAGGAAACCATGGGTGCCCCTCCCAATACCAGGGCCAGGACTGTTTAAAGACTGCAATCTTCAAACAATGCAACAGAGGTTCAAATTGCTGCCACCTTATAATGTTACAAACAGAACCAATGTTTTTTGGAACCTTGTCTTTGCAGAGATTACATCCTAAAAGGTATTGTGACAGACCCAGACAAGTGGGGTACAGAAGTCTGATAGAAGGCAAATATACTGGCCATTGGATGAATAGTTTTCTGTTCCCTGAGTGACCAGAGCAGGGGCTGCACTAGAACAAGCAGGAACTTTCTGGAACCAATTTAAGGCAGGCAGGCTAATTAGGACACCTGGAGCCAATTAAGAAGAACCTGCTAGAATCAATTAAGACAGGCAGGCTAATCAGGGCACCTGGGTTTAAAAAGGCGCTCCCTTCAGTTTGTGGTGTTGCCTGCGAGGAGCTGGGAGCAAGAGGCACACAAGGAGTTGAGAGTGAGAAGAGTTGAAGGACTGAGGAGTACAAGCATCAGCAGACCATCAGGAGGAAGGTCCTGCAGTAAGCATAAAGAAGGTGTTGGGCGGAGGCCGTGGGGAAGTAGCCCAGGGAGTTGTAGCTGTCACACAGCTGTTACAGGAAACCCTATAGACAACTGCAATCCACAGGGCCCTGGGCTGGAACCCGGAGTAGAGGGTGGGCCCGGGTTCCCCCCAAACCTCCCAACTCCTGATCAGACACAGGAGGAATTTGACTGTGGGTTCTACCAGAGGGGAAGATCTCTGAGGCGATCAAAATCCGCCAATAAGCGCAGGACTCACCAAGGTAGAGGAGGAACTTTGTCACAGTATGTATACCTCTGCTTTACCAGAGAATGATAGGCATTAAAGGTTGGAAAACATATGAAGTCATCCTGTCCATGGGGCAGATTCTCAACTGATGCAAACTTCAATGGATCTATGAGAATTTGCAAAAGATCTGCTATATCTCTTTTCTAGGGGAGGATGGATTATATATGGTTTGCTGCAGTAAGTTGTTGTTTTTACCAGGCAGGATTCTGTAGTAGATGATGCTATATTGTTAAACTATTCTACTCCTTCTGATAACTGTGAGAATGGCCAGCTTTGCTTCAGGTCTAGTCAGGCATGTTCTTTCTGCTTCCTTCCTGGGTCAAGTCACTCCCTCCCGCCTCTTTTGAGGTGTCATTATTTTAAAGCCTTCAGAGTCAGTGATGGCTCCCCAGACACAGTTAATCTATTCATTAGCTTTCTCTCCAAATTGAAATAGTCCCAGAATGAATCACACGACACAGAAGTAAGCTACATCTCTTAATGCATTACTGGAAGACACTCAGATGCTATGGTGATCAGAACCTGGATAGAACAGAATAATAAATTACTGATTTCAAAGACATATAGGTACCTGAATATTTAGAGGAAGTGCAGTGAGAAAATATCTACACTCCACTCTTTCCTTTCTTCCGCTATGTCTACACTGTGAACTAGAGGTGTAATTCCTTGCTCAGGTACACATACTTGCACTATTCTCATCAACCTAGCACAAGTATAAATAGCAGTGCAGCTGTGGTAGCAGGGCCAGTTCTACCTTTTTTGCCTCCCCAAGCAGTGCGCCAAATTGCCACCACGGGCAGCTGAAGACAGAAGTTGCTGCCGAATTGCTGCTGCCGCGGGAAGCTGAAGACAGAAGCTGCCGCCGAATTGCCGCTGCTGCAGGCGGCTGAAGAGAGAGGCGGTCACAGAATTGCCACCGCTGCGAAAACGCGCGTGCCGCCCAATGGCACACAGACTGCCGCCCCTTGCAGATTGCCACCCCAAGCACCTGCTTGGAAAGCTGGTGCCTGGAGCCGGCCCTGTGTGGTAGCATAGGTAGTTGTAGCAGAAGCACAGCTTACCTGCACTGAATACATACCCCCTGGTTTCGCCATGTCTCCACTGCTGTTATCCAAGATACCATGGCTACACTGCTATTTATATTCACGCAAGCTTGATGAGAGCTAGTTGCGAGTATGTGTACATGAGCAGGGGAATCACACCCCTAGTACGTAGTGTAGATATAACCTTACCGTAAATTACTTCATTAAAGTTGGCAATGGCTGACTTACTTTTTCTTTACTATTCCAGCATTGACTTTCCCACTTAAAATAATTTTAAATTACCAAAGATGATATGAATAATGGCTCTCTGCTCTTAGGCTGTTTTTATGAAGTGCTGCTTAATATTAGCAAGTCTTAGGAAAGTGAATAATAAGACAATTAGTTAAGCACTTTTTTTGTTTATTACTGCTCCTAGAAGAGTGCTTACATAAACAAGTAAAGCTGTAAGAATAATAGAAAATACTGTAAACAGGGACGCAATGGTTTGCTGCTCATGCTCTTAAATGTGATTATTAGCATTTGTTTCACTTATTTATGTTGTGGAAGTATATTTTTGAGACATTCAGCACACCACTTGGTATTAGTTAACTGCATCATGTAAGAGGGTCACTCTACCCTTCCCATCTTAGGTACATCACTGTGCCTCTTTGGTAATTATACACCACAAAATAATAGTGTCAAGTGAAAATCTTCCCTTCTGGGAGGCTGGTTTTATTAACGTACAACAAAATCTGTTCAACCTTTCACCCTTGAATCAGGGCTCCCCAAGTACATCTGGCCCTTCCCCAGTGCTTCACATTGGTGCTTCCATAGGCACACTGGACCATTGGCTGCTGCTGTAATGCAGACAGCTGTCCTTCTATTAGACTCTATGGGCCACCCCTTCCCAGTCCCTGTTTTCCCCCAGCTGAGCCTAAAGTACCGCTTTATAGTGTCTCCTCATGTAGTCAGGTGCCCCTTAATTACATGACCTTTCGTTAGTTCCTGTGTATTGATTGCTTGTGGCTGGGACCCCAGCCAGGGGAAAAAGGCTGACTCTTTCCCATCCATCCCAGAAAAGGTGGAAGCTATGTTGCGGTAATGGAGGTTATGTTGAGATAGGAACATTTTTTTTTCTGGTTCTTTATATAACTTTAAGATTTTTATGATACCCTTTTTAAAATCTGTGTGTTTTTTTAAAAAAACAATGCTGTGCATATGGTATTAGCTAAAATTTAATATCTGTAAAGACCAGAGTTCTCAGGATGAGTATACTAATTATGGGCTTGATCCAAAGTCCACTGAAGTCAGTGGAAAGCCCACTAAAGTCCCTTTGACTTTAGTGCCACATCAAAAGCCCACTATCTGACGTTTACAGGATTCATATCCACAGGTTTTTCACATGCCACCCTTTCCTCATCCCTAAGCTAGAAATCTACATAAGAAACTGTCACTTTTTCTAAAGATATTGCAACTTTGATATTTATCTCATGTAGTGACACTAATAGTTAATTGGGTATTTACGAGTAGTGAGATATTCTACCCTTCTAATATATACCAGGGAAAACATAGCTTGATTCTAGCACCTTCATATTTTAAATACAACATTCTCATATTTGATTAGATATTTTAAAATTCTCCAGCTAGCACAGAAAACCCCCCAACAACTCAGAAAACCCAAAACAAACGACCGTCAACAAAACACAGCATCAAAACGTCTTCAACACTTCAAAGAGCTAAAGAGAGGTGATATCAAATGTTAAAAAATATCTAGGCGTTCATATTTTTAAAATGATTATTTATATATTATATATATAATATGTGCTAAGTAATGTTGATCAAAGGGATCTTTGTAGTTCTAGATTCCTTAGATTTATTTGCAATTTCACCTTGCATATATTCAATATTGAAATCAAGCACGTAAAAATATCCAATCAAGCATTCTGAGTGTTCAGTCAGCATGTATTTTTCTTTAGATTGAAAACTAAAAATGTAGCTATTGATTTTCTGTTTCTGGTTAACATATTAGAGTACAATTCATTTTAACCATACATGTATATTATCACAGTGTGCCCTTTGAGATACATTTGTACATCATTTTGAAATGCTTTCCTTACGGTCAAGTACTGTGTTTTATATTAATGTTTCTGTTGTTTACCTAGAGTGAAATGGTACAGTTGCTGGAGAATGGAAGCATCAATTTCAAGACGGATAGGAGTTTTCTGCTTATTGATGCCGCACCAGTCTTGCTGTGTTAAAAATGTAATTTCATTCTTTCTGTTCTGAAAGGCTTTGATGTGGATTAAGAAAATAAATTATAGTCTCTTTCTTCTTTGAAGACTGCAATAACAACTACTGAGATTAGCTACTAAAGAAGTCTAATGTACAGTAACTGTACCTGTCTCTCTGCAGTGTTGTAAGAATTATTACAGTAGAGATAGTGGAGTATTAAATATGGAGAATACTAAAGCAATCTATTTTAATACAGGTAAAATCTATCCACTGATTATATTCCTGGGTATTATGTAGGTCATTTGACCTTTCAATTTGAAAAAAAATGAATAAAGAACATATCTGGATTGTTGTTATACGGTGATTTTGGAAAAATATATTTTATATAACAGAAGTTTAAAAGGAGCTAGCCCTAAGTGTTAGGCACATCGGACATAATTAAAAGTACAGTTTGACTTCTCATTATTTTACTTCCATTAGATGAAAGGGCAGAGTCTGTGCTGCATCTCCTGTGATTTACAGAAAGATCCAACTGGAGGAGGGGTGGGTGGGAAAGGTGCTTTTAAGACATCTTTGCACTGTTCAGATTCTGGGCTTCTGCAGGGGACCTTCAGTGTAAGTTACAGCCAATCCAGCCCAGTGTGCTTGTAGTGTAGACAGTCATGGCTTCATCAGGCTATGGCCTAGAGTCAGAATGCTAGGGTGAAATTCTTGGTAGGTAGGGGAGCCACTGGATCTCTATTTCTGTAGTGGAATAGGCAGGAGAACTATGGGAGGGAATGAGATCAGACCTAGCTCTAGCTTTTCCCCCTTCTCTATTTCTCCTTGGTACTCTATTAGGTTTCAGGGAAGGGTGTTTGTCTAAGGAACAATCTACCTGAAGAGATTAGAGTGAACAGAGTCTGATATTAGAGCACAGTGCACGCCCCACTTACTTAATGAAGCTTTCCACTGTAGCCAAGGTGTCAAAGAAACACAGTCCCCAACAAGCAGAGCTTCCTAGAACCCCAGAAGAATCCTCTGTAGCCTCCACTTGGACACACACTCCTAATTATTCCCTTTGGTGCGTGCCAGACTGGGAGCTAGGCAAATAAAATAGGTGAGATACATTTTTAATTGTAGGGGGTCCTTTCGTGGCAGACTTTGAAAAGGTGAGTGTAATTTCCTGCATTTCAGAATTTGGGGACTATTTAGAAATAAACTAGCAAAAATAATGTATGTATTCAGAATTGTTAAATAAACAATAAATAGCAAATTATGCCAACCTGCACGTAAAATCCTGGTCAGAAAATGCTCTCATGTGTTTACCATTTGAGCCAAACCTACATCCTGTGTCATCTCTCACTCTCTCTCTCTCTCTGTGTATACAAAAACAGATTACTTCTTTCTCCATACATACATTATAAAAACATTAGACTCCCATGCCTCATTCCTAACCAAGACCCTTAAGAACCCTTCAGTGTCCACAAAAAGTAACACACACAGAAAGCTTTTATATAGCACTTATAAGATGTACTCTAGCTCAGCCATAAGTTATTGCCTCCATGCAGGAGTTGCTCGGTGAGGTTCTATGGCCTGTGTTGTGTAGGAGTTCAGTGTAGATAATCTATGAACCTATACATGAACAATTAATGAAAGTTCGAAATGGACTCTCTCCCTTACATTTTGTTTGCTTTCCTAAACCCCCACTCAAAACCTCCTTGTCTCAACTTTCTTTCCTTCTCTTTCTTTTCCCCCTCCTCTGTCTTTTTCCAACAGATAATTTTCTCTCCTTCCCCTCTATCTCCTCCAGTTTCTTTCCCTTCTCAAATGCTACCCCTCCATCTAGCTCACTCATTCCTGCCCTCACCTTCTCCCAGCTGTCTTACTTCACCTCATCTGTGTTTTAATATCTAATTCCATGGCCCTTCTTTTCCTGTTTACTCCTCTGTCCTTTTCACTGCATGTTCCTTTCTATTCTTCAGGTCCTGTCTTCTTGCTCCCCTCCCCTCCACATATTCTCTTCCCTCTCCCAAAGCTTCTCTAGCCTTTCTTTCTTTTGCCTCTATGCTTTTGGGGCTACCTTATATCTTAATGCTGTCAAAGTCTGGGGGGCATGGTAGGGTGCTGCAGTAAGAGTGGAAGAGGAAGAACCTGGAATGGCAACCAGAGAACATCAGGGAGCATGATGAGATTGAATGGAATTATGTCTTGTCCCTTTAAAAATGAAAGTGGCACCTGAACTCTTTGTGGAAAAAAAGTTTTTTTTTAAAATAAATAAAGAGAGCTGATGGGGAACAAGAGTAATCAGTGTAGCATGGTGAGTAGGGCTCCTGCAGGAGACCAGGCTTATGGTCAGCTAGTAGCATAGCTATTTATGTAGCAAGGCTGCAGAGAGGGAGAGGAGTGGGGGCAGGAAATAGAGGAGAGAGACAGGACTGTGGGCTGTACTGTGGTCAAATGTGGCACTGGGATTGAAGGAGTGTGAGGCCTGGTCACTTGCCCAGCAAATATTTTGCTTTCTAGAGAAGGTCCAAATTCACAATCTCTGCATTGACCCCCGGAATATTGCAGGTGCAGATAGTGGAATACAAAGCTGTAAGGTGATGCTTTCACTTGCTGCTGCTTGTGACCTATGCCATCCTACCTCAGCCCCCCAAAGAGAAACTGAAGTACCAACAATTTGGTGTCAACACAGGTAGCAGTCCTCCTAATTATTCCCTCTATTCAGCACTGGTGAGGCCACACCTGGAGTATTGCGTCCAGTTTTGGTCCCCCCCACTACAGAAGGGATGTGGACAAATTGGAGAGAGTCCAGCGGAGGGCAATGAAAATAATTGGGAGGGGAGGCTGAGGGAATTGCGGTTTTTTAGTCTGCAGAAGAGAAGTGAGGGGGGATTTGATAGCAGCCTTCAACTACCTGAAGGGGGGATCTAAAGAGGATGGAGCTCGGCTGTTCTCAGTGGTGGCAGATGACAGAACAAGGAGCAATGGTCTCAAGTTGCAGTCGGGGAGGTCTAGGTTGGATATTAGGACACACTATTTCACTAGGAGGGTGGTGAAGCACTAGAATGGCTTACCTAGGGAGGTGGTGGAATCTCCATCCTTAGAGGTTTTTAAGGCCCAGCTTGACAAAGCCTTGGCTGGGATGATTTAGTTGGTGTTGGTCCTGCTTTGAACAGGGGATTGGACTAGATGACCTCCTGAGGTCTCTTCAAGCCCTAATCTTCTATGATTCTATGATTTTAATAAGGGCTGCCACTAGTTAACAGGCACTGCATCTCCATCTGAGGGTGGTCCTTAACCTCATCCCAGCAATCTGGATTCTAAGGCCAGCACCACTTCTGAATCCTGCCTGTTTGCACGTCTCATTAAAGTCCAGATGTCACTATAAGTCTTATCACATCATCGTACTTCTGAGAAGCTCATGTGTAAATAAAGCATTAGGGCTGTACTTCGTTAGGTATTCTTGTTATCCATGTACCCTATACAGGTTGCGTGACACTTTAATGGGGGAGGAGCTGGAAAAAGACAGTAAGGATAGTGTGTGTATGGATGAAGTTGCTTTTTTCTGGTTTGCACTCGGTATTGACACCATACTGTCCTTTGTATAGTAATTTCCCTGAAATTATCCATGTAGAATGACATTGGTATGCCAAACTTGACTTGTGTTTCCTGAAGCTGTTTTGGCTCCCATGTTGGAAGCAGTTTACATTTTCTGATAGCTCGATGTTGGCAGATTTTAAAGTTTTCTTTTCCTAGTAGGACAAAAATAAAACAGTAGTGAGCTCATGAGCCAGTGTTCAGATCTCTGTCAAACAGATTGCTTGCATTACAGCTGCAGCAAACTTTGACTGTAATAACTTTTTTCATTTAGCAGAATCCTTCCTTGCATTCTGTCCTTCGGTACCATACTAATCTTTGTGAATTAAATATTGCTGTTTTGACAGTTTGTCATTTTTAATTTGAGTAGCAAACACAGTACTTATATTCATTAAATTTACTCTTTCTAATTAAAGGTTGAAACGGCTTTGCGATTTCAGTCCCAGTGTTGGTGAACCATGGTGCATGTAAATTTACTTTTCTTTTTGTATGCTACACAATTACTGTATGCAGAGATGTTGACATAAATTGTTATTTGGAGACTACACATATCAGTAGAATGACAAATTCAGGAATTATTTTGTTAGGGTAAATTGTTTGATTTGTTTTCTATGCTGAAGTCCAATGGCTAGTACTTCTCAATGTACAGTTATTGACATCAGTCACACAAAAGCTGATAGGACAATCCCCAGCATCTTCCAATGCAGTTACTTAAAATCAAAATAGCTTGGCATTCACAGATGTTAAAATGAGTAACAGATGTTATACTCTGTGGGTTGTATTGTGAGAATATTATTTCTCCTTGTTTGTCCCTTAGAAACTATCTTCCATTATTCAAATATGTTTTTTCCAACTTTTTTTGGGTTGGAGTTGGAGAGTGGGAGAAAGCTATGTAGCATGTGCTCAGGGCACTAACTTCCATGATTGCTTCTGATGTAAAGCTGACAAAAATATTAGCTTAAAAAAAAAGGAGGCATTGATATCTGTCATTGGTGGGGTAGGTAGCATGAACTAAACTGACCTGGCAGTTGATTGGCAAACCTGAGGGTTTGGGAAATAAATAACAGAAAATTGTTTTATCAAGTCACTTCCATTTAGCAGCTTTTCAGAATCTTAAAGAGGGAAAAAAAAAAAAGATTCTAGACACACCTGTGGGCAGTACTGTGGTGGGTCCTTATATTTTTCTCCACCAATATGCCCATTCCTAGATAACAATTTCCCAGAATTTCTAAGTATTTTGAAGAAATGTCTGCATGTTTGCATCCATTTTTGAAACCTGTCATTGCTCATTGGGTTGAAAATGAAGGCAGCCACTGACTCTGAGCTTCTAAACTGTCATACTCATGATTCAAGCCCATGAGCCGGTGCCATTTCAAGATAATGTTCACAATGTAATCACTAAAGCCCCCTGACAGGTTTCTGAATTTGATTGTGTGAGGGGAGGCCCACCCCTGGGCGCAGCAAGGGAGAAGGGAGAAATATGGACTGAACTGCCATTGTAGGTACTTTGAAATGCTTTTTATTGTAGCTGAAATGTATAACAGTGCCCAGAAGTATCATTATAGTTAATTAAGGGTCTGTTAGTACTTTATTTCTAATGTGAGGCTTTTATTTTTTCTGGGGTTGTTAACTTGATAATGAAAACTTGCTCTAGGCAAAAACTTGGCACACAAGGTCACAGCTTGCAAGTAAATTTAAAATTAAGTAAAACAACAAACATTAGCATATTGTTTTTGCTATTTTTGAGAAATATAGAGAGAATGTTTTAGGCTTTTTAGTTATATAGAACTAATTACAAAAAAAATCAGTGGCTGTAGTGCTGGTGAGATGTGCTGTATCGATCATTTTGGAGATTTGAGTGTAGTGTGAGGGCATAAACACAAAGACCCATGCCTTACACAGCAACCAGAGAACCTCCTATCTTTATTAAGCTCCTTGGAGCAGTACATCCTGGTCCTCTCTGGTAACTGGGAAGGTCCGGGAACTCTAGAACCACTCTAAAGGAGTCCTCTCATTTTTATGGGACATGCATGGCATGGGTAGTGGCAGTGCAAGCGTCCTGCATGTTGATGACTCTGCATGCTCTGGTGCATGCACAAGTATGCACCAGGTACATGGCTCCCCAAATCCTGAAACCCCTTTGCAGTGAAATTGCACTGGTTCCACAGTGTCTAGTGACATTTAGTCCTGGGGAATGGGAAGCAGAATTTTCCCCTAGTACCGCTGTGAAGATGTTATTCGAGAAGCAGTTTCCTAATTTATGCTGGGGTTTCAAAAGTGCTTAAGGGACTCAGGGACCCAATTTCTATTGATTTTCAGCAGAACTTGGGCACCATTCTTAGGCTAGCGACAAAGGGTCCTGTGGCACCTTATAGACTAACAGAGGTATTGAAGCATAAGCTTTCGTGGGTGAATACCCACTTCTTCGGATGCAAGCACTGCTTGCATCCGAAGAAGTGGATATTCACCCACGAAAGCTTATGCTTCAATACCTCTGTTAGTCTATAAGGTGCCACAGGACCCTTTGTCGCTTCTACAGATCCAGACTAACACGGCTACCCCTCTGATTCTTAGGCTAGTTTGTGAAAATCTCAGCCCATTAGTTCAGTTTATTATACCTTTCTGGATAAGTATTTTACTTCCTATTTGTTGGGTTTATAACATAATGTAATTAATCTATAAGTAATTTATTTTTGAAAAAATCAGCTGATCATTAAAATAATGATCATCCTTCTTAAACCATCAGCTTCACAATTTAGCAACCCACCAGAGTAGTGAGGATTCCAAGCCAAAATGTTTGTATCTAGATTTGAACTTCCACAAACTCCAGGGATGTTCAGACTCTGTTTCTGCTTAATCTATAAACCATAGTCCTGGATCTGTGTGCAGTTATGGGGGAGGGTCAGATTTGTAAAGATATTTAAGCACCTAAAGGTGCAGATAGGTACCTACTGGAATTTCTAAAAGTGCCCAGACATCTAAATTCCCATGGGAGCTTTTGAAAAATCTCACTAGGTGTCTATCTGCCTTTTTTAGGCACCTAAATACCTTTAGAAATCTGGCCCATGTCCTTTGTTAGGCAAATGTCCAAGAGAAGTTCAGTGTGAGTTTGGGTTGACTTTAGAGACCAAATAAGGGTTTTAGGATTTGACCCTTTGAGAATACATGTATGATCACACAATCCTATAAACATGTGATTAGTCCTAATGAATTTTGGCTTGTAATATTTTTAGTTAGTTCAGGCACCTTGCCTGCATGCCTGTAAAGCAGCATGATTAGTAATTTGTATGTAAAGAGAATCATAGTTATTATGTTGAATTAGTACAGGAAATATAAGGCCCTCACAAAGAATGAAGGCACTATACTGTGTTATGTATCATAGAATCATAGAATCATAGAATCTCAGGGTTGGAAGGGACCTCAGGAGGTCATCTAGTCCAACCCCCTGCTCAAAGCAGGACCAAACCCAATTAGATCATCCCAGCCAGGGCTTTGTCAAGCCTGACCTTAAAAACATCTAAGGAAGGAGATTCCACCACCTCCCTAGGTAACCCATTCCAGTGCTTCACCACCCTACTAGTGAAAAAGTTTTTCCTAATATCCAACCTAAACCTCCCCCTCTGCAACTTGAGACCATTACTCCTTGTTCTGTCATCTTCTACCACTGAGAACAGTCTAGATCCATCCTCTTTGGAACCCCCTTTCAGGTAGTTGAAAGCAGCTATCAAATCCCCCCTCATTCTTCTCTTCTGCAGGCTAAACAATCCCAGTTCCCTCAGCCTCTCCTCATAAGTCATGTGCTCCAGCCCCCTAATCATTTTTGTTGCCCTCCGTTGGACTCTTTCCAATTTATCCACATCCTTCTTGTAGCGTGGGGCCCAAAACTGGACACAGTACTCCAAATGAGGCCTCACCAGTGCCGAATAGAGGGGAATAATCACGTCCCTCGATCTGCTGGAAATGCCCCTACTTATACAGCCCAAAATGCCGTTAGCCTTCTTGGCAACAAGGGCACACTGTTGACTCATATTCAGCTTTTCGTCCACCGTAACCCCTAGGTCCTTTTCTGCAGAACTGCTGCCCAGCCATTCGGTCCCTAGTCTGTAGCAGTGCATGGGATTCTTGCGTCCTAAGTGCAGGACTCTATGTAGCCTATAGATTACCTGTGCTGGGCTAAATCACCATCATAATGAGGTCTATGATAGAACACCCAGTGACTTCAAAGGGAATAGGACTAGGCACCATATTTTTATGAAATCAAACAGTGTAAACTAGCATATTTGCATTTGTTAACAGATACATAGTAAGTTCCAAGTCAATACAAGTGCGTTCTTATGTAAATAATGTCCACATAATATAGCTGTATACTTATATTTAATGTGTGGTAGTACCTCATCTTGCACAAAGATGAAGCAATGTAATTCTAAATGTAATAAGTGTGTAACATATGATCAACACAATTGTTAGCCAGATCAGCAAGATAAAGTATATTGTGCAGTCAGTAAAGTCTGTGCAGTCAGTAAACTACTGAGCTAGTTAAATAGACTGTAGCTGCCAGACATTTTTGCCTTAAAATGGTACCTGGAGATATATGTACATTGAAAAGAAGGGAATTTAAAGGGTTGAACAATGGTGACCCATGCAAGATGACTTATGGAAAGTACAATCTTAACCAGAACCACTGGAGAATAAATTGTAATGGAGCTGGCCCAAAGTAAAGTTTAGAATCCAGGCAAAGTACTATTATTCTTGGAATTTGAGAGCTGCACAATGGCTAGATGTCCCTCGGGGATTCATGTTGCTAAAGAAACCTGAACCTAAAACGTGTAATGTAATTTTGATGAGAAGGAAAGGGAGCCCAGAAGGGACACTCTGGAAAGGGTGACGTTTTTAGTTAGCCCAGCTGATGTTGCTGCTAAATAATAGCTGTATAAGCTGTAAAATAAATGTGAAATTGACACTGAAATTCAATGGAAAGGTTATTTCCTATGTGAAAAGATCATCTGATGTGCGCATGGCACACTAGAGTAACTTGCTTTTAAAGGCAAGGGGCCTGTGATGGGGTTGGGACTCATCACCGTGGCGCCCCCTGCCGGTCTGTCTGGGAATTAGCTCTCGGCAGTCCTGGAGTACCCTCCGCCAGTGGTGTCCTGTCCGCCGCTTCCTTGCTGGCACCTGGACCCACGTTGCTCCCTGCTTGCGGCGTCCTCTTTAGGACACTGCTACGGGCTGGAGCTCTCTTATGCTCCTCTGAGTCTGCCCAGCACTGCGCTGCCCCAGGTGCTGGTCTCCTAAACAGGAGACAGACCTTCCCCTCTGAAGGCCTGGGAGAGACTCCCTGCTCCTCTGCTGAGCAGCATTTTTATAGAGCTGAGCCTGGCCCTGACTGGCTGTCTCCAATCTGGACCCTGATTGGCTCCAAATAAGCCCTCCTTGCGTTGGCTGCCCGTCTGCGCAGGCTCACTGGCCTGCTGCAGCCCACTCATGGAAGGGGGTGGGGCACCCACTCCAACACAGAGCCTAATGCTGAGAGGTGCTAAACATTTCCTGAGCACCTGCCATTGAAGACAATTGGGTCCTCAGAGCCTTTCAGGATTTGGCACAAAGTTTTTGGGAGAAAAATAACTCCATTTTAGCTGCAGCAGTATATCAATGCCCTGTCAATGGAGTTCCCAGTTTTTCCTTTCATGTTTTTAAATATAATTACCTTCTTTATTCTCCTCAGGAAGATTATGCCTTTTTTTTTTGGGCCAACTGCCCATTCTGCGGAGGAATCCTGTAATGCAGTGGGGTGGTGACGATGGTCCCATCAGCGATCAGTGCTGAGGTAGAAAATCTGCGAAAGGGTAAGTCAGCTTTTGTACAGGATAGCACAGCTCTTCACAGTCCCCATCCTGCCATGAGCTGGTAGAGCCCCTGTGTCTGTGGTAAGTCCAACTGAGGCTTTGTAGAGGTGCAGGGACAGCCAGTACATGGCTCACTTCAAGGTTGGGGCCCAGGTCCTTCATGTTTTCTATACTATATTATGTTGTTGCGCATTGGGTGAAATATCATTGAAGCTGATGGGTAGAACAGCCCCCTTTATTTAAGAAAGCTGTAAGAAACAGTTAAACTCCTTTCCAGCAGCCCCCATCTAATCCAAAGGCATTTGTGAGTCTGCCCAGGAATTAGAAGTATGTGGAAAAGGGCTTAATTGGGTATTGTTTTGTGTGTATGTGCGTGTGTTTCCCTGGGTACTGGTGTGTGTGTGTGTATGTATGTAAGAAAGAGAGGGAGAGGGAGGCAGAAGCATACAGAATAGCCACAGAAGTACAGACAGCAGCAGACTTAGAAGGGGAGAAGACACACACAGTCTGGACAAGCTGGGCAAAAGAGGTATAGTTTCTTCGCTTACAGCGCTATCTCCTGTGTTTTGGTTCCTCCTGTGTTCAAGAACACAGGACTTTGTAAATAAACAGGACTGCATCAAAAGTGCCTGATCCAATCATCCATTTCTCTTCCTAACTGGAACAGCCTGCAAGACCCTAAGTTTTTGGCTAGATGCACAAGGTGAAAGCGGTATTATTATGTTCTATTATGTTATACTATAGCCTATATATAAAGAAGAAAATGTTCTAAACCCTCTTATTTGTCTCCATCTCCATCTATTCTCTCATTGCTCAATATTGTACATTAGAGAAGAAACCTAGATAGACGAGGTGACCTAATAGATATTTGCTATGATTTCCGCCTCACTTGCTTTCCCAACCATTAATTCCTCTGCTCCCACCATCAGTTGCTTTGTTCCATTTGCCATGAGTACACCAGGTAAGCCAGAGGCTGGGGAGAAAGTGCTCTAAACATACTGATCTGTATCTATCTGTGTAGATATCAGGTTATGCCAAATTAATCTGAACATCTATTTTGATCACCCCAATGTGTCTAATTTGGGGGAGGACCCTGTGAGGCTGGACTCAGCAGAAAGTACCACCCAGCAGGACCTGGGTGGCAGCTCCTCACAGCCCACTGATTGGTTGGCACCAGTGCTTAAGCCAGGAAGCCATGATGGGAAGCTGTATGAGCAACAGCACAGACTGCCTGCCTGTCTCTGCTTCAGACCTTGTGTGTATGCCTGAATCTTGTCCTCCGGCCTGTTGTCAGGGTTCCCTCCCCACTCTGAACTTTAGGGTACAGATGTGGGGATCCGCATGAAAGACCCACTAAGCTTATTTTTACCAGCGTAGGTTAAAAACTTCCCCAAGGCACAAATTTTCCCTTGTACCTTGGATTAGGTAAACGCTGCCACCACGAAGTGATTTAAACAAAGAACCAGGGAAAAGGACCACTTGGAGTTCCCCTTCCCCTAAAATATCCCCCCAAGCCCTTACACCCCATTTCCTGTGGATGCTTGAGAATAAACAAGATGAGCACAGACCAGACCAATCAGATTCTTTAAAAAACCAGAACTTTATTAGAAAGAAAAAAGGTAAAAGAAGCACCTCTGTAAAATTAGAATGGAAGATAATCTCACAGGGCAATCAGATTCAAAACACAGAGGATTTCCCTCTAGGCAAAACCCTAAAGTTACAAAAATAAAAACCAGGAATACACCTTCCTCTCAGCAAAGAGAAAATCACAAGCCAAAACAAAAGATAAGCTAACGCATTCCCTTACTAATTCTAATGGAGCTGGATTGATTACTTCTTGATCGGTCTCCGGCAAGCACACAGAACAGACAGAAAAAGCCTTTCCCCCTGCCCCCAGATTTGAAAGTATCTTGTCCGCTTATTGGTCCTTTTGGTCAGGTGCCAGCCAGGTTACTGGAGCTTCTTAACCTTTTACAGGTAAGAGGATTTTGCCTCTGGCCAGGAGGGATTTTATAGTACTGTATACAGAAAGGTGGTTACCCTTCCCTTTATATTTATGACACCTGTCTTGGAATATGACCTCATGGTAACCTGACCATACCTGCCTCTTGACACCTGGCTCTTGGTTTGCCCTCTGGTCTGTCTTGGACTCTTGCTTTATGGCACCCCAGCCGGCCTGACTCCTGTTCTGACTACCCACATTATGGCTGTGACAGGTAGAGATTATCTGTGTAACTTTGTATGTGTGGTATGCCCTATACCTACCTCCTATGTTTAAATCTGATCAACTCATGTAGCTTTGCTGTTAGTCTTTAAGTTTAGTTTAGTCTTTAAGGTGCCACTGGACTCCTCATTGTTTTTGTATGCCAAATAAAGGTACGTCTGTGGTGAAATCTGGAGTTGAACTGAGATTTTTGGATCCCAGAGAACTGGATGAAGTGTTTTCCCAGAACTGGACAAGATGTTCTGGATAAGATGAGTAGAAAAGGTCTTGGAGGGAATCCCATAAGCTAGTGAGTTTTAACATACTACTGTTTCAAACAGCACTACATATAAGTGCACTGGGGAATTTTTAGTTCACACCAGCAGGGTCTACATGGACCAATTAATGTGCAGTATGTTAGTGAGCTTTAGACATCTGACCCTGGTAAGTATGCATTGCTACTCTGTGAAGACAAGCCCTTAAATGGCGTAGTAGCCAATATACCATATTGCTTCTTATGCAGTTTATTCACCCTAGATTCCAATGAAGTGCACACGAAGTCAGTGGAAAGACTTCATGAGTTTTAGATTGAGCATAGGGAAAATTGGCATGTTTATCTGTGAAAAGCAGTTGTGTGGAATTGCATATGTTTCGCTTCTCCTTGGTGCTTAGTTATTTTAGCAGAGTCATTTTCATGACAATGGCTAATTAAAATTGGGGGGAGAAGAGGGGAGAAAAATATGAAGAGAAAATTTTTTATACTCTCAGTAAACGAAAATAAAAGACTGATTTGCAACAGTTACAGATCTGATGTAATGGCTTGACATACTATGGCTATTAAACATTTGGAATTGGTAGCTCCAAAATGTTGTTATGCCATGTACTTTTTTTTCTCAATAAAGTTCCTTGAGTAGGGTTTGGGATGGAGGGGTCCCTTTTTATTTTCTTTTAATTTTTTATGAGTTTGTAGCAGCAAAGACCCAACTCCATAATGATATGTCAAAGATATGGCCTGGTTGTCTTCTGACTATTTGATTATGTTTGCATTTGATGATGATATTTTTGTGCTAGAGTCTAGGGGCTTCAGTTATAGACCAAGCCCCCATTGTGCTAGGCTCTGTATAAACACACAACAACAAAAAGAACTGTTCCTGCCCCAAGGAGTTACAATCCAAGTATAAAACAAGAGACACCAGGTGGATGCAACAGACAGACAGGGAGAGATAGTGATAGTCACAAATAGGATTTGAAATTAACCAATGAGATTAGTAGGGAAACTTTACACATACAGCATGTTGGTATTACTATTTCAACCAATCTGATTGCAGACTTCAGGCAACAGCTCATAATATTGATTTGCATGGTGCAAATTATCTCTGACAAAAAAACCCCAAACCAACTAGTCATCAATTTCTACCTGCAATTTGTGTGGATTGTTGAATCCTGAAGTCTAAAGCTACTATTTTCCTGCACTTCTCAAGCCAAATTTTGGCTTGAGAAATAATTTAAGGGGGTATAAGCTTAATTTGATGCATGGAAAAGCTTGCATGGAACTCCCAGCGTTCAAAATAGAACTATATAATGTAGCCTCTAGCATGAGCTATGTAGGAGAGAAATATTGTATAATTTTTCTCTACAATATTAATTATAATTAAGATTATGTGCAATCTAAGACACTGAGGAAAAGAATCTGCTGGAAAAGTGAGAACTACAGAGGTTTCATAAACAAGTTTTAATTTGTATCATTCATTTGGTTGAGGACGGTAGGTTATTTTGCTTATGCATTATCCTACAGATTTCCTAAAGAGGAAAAACATTTTACATTGGCTAGTTGGATTTCTTTTGTAGTATTATAGTTTTAGCTTTCAGTGTAAATCAATGGCTTACAAAGAAAAGGTGAAGAACTCACTGAAAGAATAGGAATACATTCTAGAGCAATATATTTTAACCTGCTCTCAATTGAAATTCAGCTTGTGCGAAAGATCAAAGAGACTGTCATTGTCTTCATATAAAAGACAATGAGTTTTTATGTTTTTGCTCTGCTTGCCACTTCAATAATTGATGGTTTCCTTATATAAAATGGAAAATGTTTTTCATCAGAATTCTCAGTAAGGAATCAAAGCACTTACTATATCTTATTACTTGTAGTTTTAGGGTTTGTGCAATGTTTATTAATGTGCATATTAAGGCCATTTGATAAGACAGCAGGTGCTATTTTGTTTGTCAAAAGACTTCTCACTGGGCAGTGAATTTAAAATGAATACTCACGTTAAGTGATTTAATTGTAGTTTATTTGATCAGTAAAAATTAGATGAGCTTTCCCTGCTATCAAGACATTTATGCTGAGTCAATATGGGGAGCTATTCCCATGGAAGCAAAAATTAATACTAAAAGCCTCTATTATAAAGTCTTTGGACCATGTTATGTCATCTGGTTTAAGCATGGAGCAGAGATGCCCAGCCCCACCCTGGCCATAGACACTACTACACATTCACAGTCCCAGTCTCTCTGGTGTTAGGCAAAGGGTGGTGGGAAGAGGTCCCAGACAGTCTCTCACCTGGAGACCGGTCCTTGGAGATGACTGAAGCTGTCAGTGACCAGGATGGCCTGGAGTGGAGGCAGTGGCTCCTCTGCAGGCTTCACCTCCTGGGATCTCCCACAAACCTAGCTCCCAGAACCCTGGTCCATCATCTCCTCATGCTGCCTTTTCTATCTTGTCTGCTTTCAGGCCCACTCTGGAAGGAGAGATGATAGTTCGGTGAGGACATACATATGCCACACAGCAATGTGAAGGGGGGAACTGCCAGACACCTTTTGTAGGTGCTACTTGGCAGGAAACCTGGGCCCCCTCCTTAGGAAAATTTGGGTTGTTCCCCTAGGATGGAGGATATACAAAACAGCAGAAAAACCTGCTGAAATGCCTCAGATGTTCTCAGAGGAGAGAGAATTATTTCAATGTGGCGTCAGCCTTCCCACTAACCTCTGACTTTGAAAGCTCTGCACATTTGTGGCTCCATAGTTTGTGTTGAGGGGGGAGGTCATGGCTGAGCATGGAGAGCGACTCTCCACTGAGTCGTCTTCAACCCCATGGGGATTTCCCTGCATACAATAATGTTGGAGTCAATGTGAGTTGCAGATGCTCAGATCTCTGAGAACCGGGCCACCTGCTTAGATGTTTACTTCAGGCATTCTAATTTGAAAATGTTGGGTGAATATATTGAGAATCCAGTAAAAATATTTGTAAAAGTCAGTTACTTTTGTCATATAACTTGCCCTATTTGGTTTATCTGTACTGCTGTATCCAGTCATATTATTAAGAAAGTGAATAAGAAGCTCATTAGTTATAAGAGCTTAAGAAAAATAGTACTTGTTGCTAGTATAACAGTTGTCATCTGTAGATGTTAAAGCACTTTATAAAAGAGGGCAAACATTATTATCATGCCCATTTGAAAGAATGAGAAACTGAGGCATAGAATGGTTATATGGTTTGTTCACAGGTGCCCGGTAAGTCAGTGGCATAACTGGCACTAGAATTAAGGCATTCTGTAAGCTTGACATGATCTTAGTTACACTAGTATAAAATGGAGTAACTCCTTTTACTTCGGTGGAGTTACTCTGGACTTATCCTGTTGTAAGTTTGATCAGAATCTAGTCCTAGAAAACACTATTTTAACGTTTAGATTTTTTTAATGGTCTAAAGCATGTGTGTAATTATACATATATAATTCATAACTAGTAAACTTTATTTTATATATAATATAAACGTATTAGTTATTTATAGTAAACATTAATAAATTCTAAGGTATGAATGAAATTTATATTTTTAGAAATAAATTTTCTTAGAAACACCAAAGCAAAACCAAAGGGCCAGTAAAGAGTACATTATTTCCATATAGAATCTGTTTATTCTCAGTTTAAAAAAAAATCAGTTGTATCAGCAGCTACAAACTTTTATTTGAATTTTAGAACTAGAGAAGCAAGAGCTGTTCATTATTTAAAAATACAAAGACATATCCTGATCCTGGAATGTAATTTTTGTGATCAGATCCCTACATCCATGCAGTGCCCATTGTCTTCATTGAGACTCAGTGTGGGTGCAAGAGCCATCTGCGTGGATCCGGTCACAGGACTGGAGCCACACACAATGGTGCAGACTTGACATTTTTTGGTTGGCATGGGAGAGGCAAAATTCAATTATTTCAATGTTTGCATCTGTTACTTATTGCTAAAGATAATAATTAAGGCTAAAATGATAAAAATCTATAATTTATACCAGTAATGTATTTTTGAGTTTAGAGCTTGCTTTTGTCACAAATTTGTTGGAACTAAGCCAGGATGTGTCATAATCTTACTATTCATAAACAGAAACAGTGTGCTTCTGAATGGTAAATTTTAGTGGAACTGTAATACCCAACACTTTAGAGGTACAAGAGGTATCTCTTTGAACATGATATTGTATGCTTACTGATAATTTCCAGTGTGGAAATATACACCTTATAACACCATCTCTTAGGTGTGGAGAATCTCATAATAGATTCCTGGCAAGACTAAAGTAAAGTAAAACCACACAATTACTAATTATATACAAATCCTGTCCTTTCTTCCACAAGTACCAAGGCCCCTAAGCACTTGGACTGTGTAGGAGTTATACTACTGTGAGTCCATGTAGGTATCAGTACCTGCAGAGCCAGGCTCTACTGGGGCTGCTTTCATGCTGCCACAGAGTAGAGGATTGTGGTGAGAGTAGGGGTGTCTGTGACAATTCAGAATCCTACTTATCAATTGCTATAAATTTACCCTGGACCATGCATGTTGACATACTAGAACTTGGCACGATGAACAGGATTTGTCCCCTTTATTTTTTTTTCAAGGAAAATAAACATATTTACACAAAGCTTATTTCTGTGCACCAGCTTAAGTGCACTTCTTTGAAGAGATTGCTTTCTCTCACTTTGATGGTAATTGTAGGTGAACAAAACTGGTTACATGGAAAGTGGAGAGATGCAGGAGGAAATGAAAGATGAAAAAACAGCTTCAGCTTATGTAATACATGAGGTTCTTGATGCTCTCCATAGTGAGGGCATTCACAGCCTCCTAACCAATGTTGTTGTTTCCTTCCACAAGCTAATTTTGTATGAATACCTCCCTTATGTACGTGGCACTTCTGTCCTTTGGTTCCTTGCTCAACAGTGATCCTTCGTAGCACCTATATAGTGTCTTTCATACAAAGATCTCAAAGCAATTCTTATCTTCATTTCATAGGTTGGAAGAAAGTCACAGAGAAATTGAGGGTCTGATTTTCAAGGATGCTGAACAGCTGCAGCCCCTTTGACTTTAGTTGGCATCATGCATACTCAGCACTTCAGGAAATCAGGCCCTAAATGATTTGTGCAAAATCACACAGGGTACGTCTACATTTCCAACTGGGAATGGAATTACCAGTTCAAGAAAACATACCCACACTAGCTCTGATCCAACTATCATGTTAAAAATAGATTGTAACCACTGGCAGTGCGAGTGGCTAACTGCCTCAGTACATACCTAGCATGTCAGCTGGGTATGTACTTGGGGTGACTAGGTTCCCCTGTCACTTGTGCTATGGCTACGCTCCATCTTTAGCTAATTAGCTTGATCCAAGCGACTGTGAATATGTCTTCTCGAGCTGGGTATTACACCCTGAGGTTGAAGTGCACACAAACCCATTGTCAGTTAGTAGCAAATCAGGAATTAGAAGGCAGGGCTGCTGACTCTCAGTTCCTGGTGGTAACTACGTGCTGTTAACCCAAGATAAAGTTATCTAATTCACTGCAAAGGATTAAGGATAAATTGGACACAAACCTAATAGTTCCACAATTTATTCTTGGGATCCTCCAGGCTAGAATGAATAGTTCTGTCAAAAAGGCTCACTACAGATCTTCTGGAAAGTATGCTGAACTCATGTAAATACTGGGAATATGCATCTCAGCTGAGGCAAAATATCTCTATATAGTCCTAAAGAAACCTTGATAAATCTCTCAAAGTTTTCAGTATCCCACAAACTCCAAGCCTTTTTCAGGAGAGGGTAACCGTGCGTATGTGTGTGTGTATGTGTTCATCACAAACTGTTACAAGAGAGAGTCTATCATGATGAGGAAATGGAAATAGAATTCCACTCTCACTCTAATTACTTGTTATAAAGCATAAAACTGTTTACATATATGAAAGGAAAGCACAAATAACATGCAGTAATCTGACATAAAAACCAAAGGAAGATCAAACAGTCTGAAGTTGAATTCCTCCAGAAGAATTCAGAAGGTTAGAAAGTAATTAAAAAGTTAGATTGGTTTTTTCAGCATATTGCAACAAAAATAATAGAGCTGTGAACTCAATAACAGCTGAGCTTTTGCCTGGCAAAAATATTGTCTTGTTCTTTAACTATTTTAGAGAATTTAAATCTGCATAGATGGGAACAAACAAGGAATTTCCTGTTCTAATGGCCCCTACATTTTAGGGTTACAAATAAGCCAGTCAGAAAATCTGTTCTTTTGTCACGTCACTTTCACACACAAAGTTAACATTTGGGAAAGGTTTACGTTATTGAAATAATACACAATACAAGTATGGCATAAACTGTTGAGTCATTAAATATTGATTAGGTTTGGTGACCTTCCACAAAGTAAATAGCCTAGTTATTTTATTAAATGTCTCTCTTGTAAAACACTCATCATGCTCTCTTACCTATTGTGCTTTATGTCCAAGGGGAATAATATGAAAGAAGTGAAACACACAATCAACTGCACAGTATAAAATTGCCTGTATGAATGAAACAAAGTCCAGCGTTCATAAACCTACCCACCCAGTACAAATAGAAATGTTTCTAATATTTATAGCTTTAAAAATATAAACGTAACCTGGTCTACACTAAAAATCCAAATTTAAAACAGATGCTGCTACTTTAAAAAACACACACAGATTTCAAATCTTTTATTACAAGAAACCTTTCCTGATATAATTTTGTTTTTGCTTTTTCCTGTAAACCAAATTAACCTTGGAGGAAAATACCTATTTCATTTTATACAGAGGTTCATGAGAAAGTGAAAGATGTATGGATAATAGGGTATGCTACCAAAACACAGGGTGTGATTTTGTAACGTAGGAGTTCTAGTACTCTATAGGGTGATTTAATATGATATTTATCTCCTTTAGAGATGTTGAGATAACCCTCAAAGGTTCAGGCCTTCAATTATGCGATTATTACCCTACCTGCGGAAGGGCAAAATTCTTGTTTTTGCTTACCTTGTCCATAAAGTATATCTGGTTTCTAGGTCAGTGTATATCTAGTTTATCTTTCCTTATATGTGGATAAATTCAGTACAGTTACAACAGTGAAATGCCAGTATATGGCCCATTTTTGCTACATTTAATACAATTCATTTAATGAAATTATTAAATCCATTGGTGTAGGATAAACGAATGGTAAAGCAAAAGTAGCTAGAGGATCACTGGAAAATCCTATTGTCTTTAAGTTTGATAAACACTCCGCCAGTTTATATACATCTAGACCAACATGGCTTGTTTAGCTGGGTCATAACTAATAGCTTTAAGGATGTGCAGATATACAACTAAAATACCTTGAACATGGAGATACACTATGGATTTATCTTGCTCAGTGGACGATGTTGGCTGCTTGTGAACATAGGATTTTCCATACTGGATCAGACCCATGGTCCATCTAGACCAGTATCCCCTCTCTGACACTTGCCTGATGCTTCAAAAGAAGGTGCAAGAGACCTAGAAGTAGACAATTATGGAATAACCTGTCCAATGAGGTTCCCCCCCCACATCAGATAATAGACAGGATATATCCCAAAGCTTGAGGGTTTATATCCCTTACAAAGTTTTGAGGTGGTGGTATTCTTTTTATTTTTCTCCTATATAACGTAACTATGGCTGTTCCTAATATCCATAGGTCTAATCCTCTCTTCTCTCAGAATGAATTATACTGTTTCATTCATGTTGTACATTTTGTGGCCTTTAAAAGACATGGGGTCCAATTCTGCTTCCTCCAAAGGGGTTTACTTGCATAACTGTCCATTATTTGGTGTCTTATTGATACATTTGATACTGGCCAGGGACAGGGTATTGGACTGTAGATGGGCTGATGGTTTAACACCACTTAGGAAATTTTGCAAGCAATTCCAAGTATGGAGTGATGATTAAATTCTATATTCCTGTTTTAGGTATACTGGATATTTTTAATAAGTTGTCACATTGTACACTCTGCAGTAAGTATTCTTATTGTATAGCTGGTATATGGAGACTGCTGTTTGCTTAGTGCAGATTTAACAGTAACAAGTGTATGTTATGCTCTGTACTAAACTTTGTCATAAATCTATATGACTCTCACATAGTGTTTTCAGCTATTCAAACAGCATAACAGATAAAATCCAGCAAAGTCTGTCAGTCTCTTCCTATGAAAAGACTGCAGTTGTTAGAATATCAATATTTACAGAATTCTTAGGTGCAACTGCTTCAGCGGAGTAATTAATCTTGCCTTTCAGACTCACAACAGAAAATCACTGGCCTGTGTATTAATCTCTCTAGTAAAAGCATCATATAAACAGCCTACATTAGTGTCAAAACAGAATTTTACAAAAAGACTGAAATTGATGTGATCCAGCAACTTGAACAGTGACACTAAAAACAGTTCTGTAAACAATTTTCTTTCTTAAGTTACTCTCTACTTTGAAGAGTGAGATGAAAATAGTAGGATTTTAAAATGAGTTATCTTTATAGATTGTCAGATGAGATAAATGGTCATTTAAATTCAGTAATACTGTTGCCTGAAGCAGAACAAGTCTTAAGCGGAATACAGAGCAAAGAAGGAAAGGAGGCTTAAAAATGAAATTGCTTAGTAGGAAAAGGTAACGGACAGAATGTTATAACTACAAACTTTACAGGACCATTGGTTTAGACAAGCTACACTTAGGGTAGGTCTACACTACCCGCCCAATTCGGAGGGTAGAGATCGATCTTCTGGGATCCATTTATCGCGTCTTATCTAGACGCGATAAATGGATCCCAGAAGCGCTCCCCGTTGACTCCGGAACTCCTGCTCGGCAAGAGGAGGAAGCGCAGTTGACGGGGGAGTGAGCCTGTGCCGCGTGGACCCGAAGTAAGTAAACTTAGTTCGATCTAGGAAACATCAACTTCAGCTACGCTATTCTCGTAGCTGAAGTTGCATATCCTAGATCGATCCCCCGCCCCAGTGTAGACCTGCCCTAAAGTGAATGGAGGGGCAAGGGATAAAGCTGACCTAAAGCCAACTTTGAGATCCCTCAATTCTGGGGACAACCATAGGCCATTTTGGCTTTCAGCAGAAATTAGAGAAGCCTTGGGGCTTCCCTAGCTCATGCCACTGGTAATATCTCCTTGGGGCTGGTCTGCTGGCCCAGGATCACTAGAGTGCAATGCACTGTGGCCATTCCTCCTTCAGTGCCCCAAACACCCCTACATAAGGGCAATGATGTAAAGCTGAATGAGCTAGCTCTACATCTGTTAGCGAATGCTCCACCCAGTTTCCTCTGAAAAAATATAGTGGGGGCTGAAGGTCTGGCACATGGCCTGGTACTTCATCACTGAACTCAAGAGGGGCTAGATTTTCAGAGGGACTGAGTAGTATTCAGGGTTTCCAGTGACATCAATAGGAGCAGGAATAAGCTTTTATATTGCATGAACTCAGCACAGGTTTAAAAATTCAATGAAACCCTCTGCCTTATACTGTAGAATGTTGTCCATGTATCAGACTGCAAGTGTAAAGTTAAAGGTTTTGTTGTTAGGACCTAATTGTTTGAGAGATGAAGCAAAACTGTAAAAAGCCACACCTGCTTGTAGGAGAAAAACAAATAAACAAAAAGGAACAAGGTCTTTTGTAAAAGCAATTTCATTTCTTTGTAGCTTGATGGGGTTTGGAGTGTGAAGGTGGCTGTTATTGTTGAAAAGCTTCTTAGTCTTCAATGTTAGAAAAAAATCATAACAAACCCCAAATAGAGAGTTTTGTCATAAACAAAAACACATTTTCTCCCTTAAGTGTCTTTCTTTCCTCCTGAATCAATTGAGCATTTGGTAAAATATTTGTCTTGTATCTTTTCAAAATATCGTATAGATAACTTAATAAATACCTGCAATGTCTCTTGCATCTACAGTATTGAATAGTGTAGGATCTAACATGGACTGTGCACAACCTTTCATGCTTGATATAGCGTGATATCAACTCTGCTGTCTCTATACTGTATA
Source organism: Macrochelys suwanniensis (assembly GCA_033296515.1). Classification (NCBI taxonomy): domain Eukaryota; kingdom Metazoa; phylum Chordata; order Testudines; family Chelydridae; genus Macrochelys; species Macrochelys suwanniensis. Next base: position 118,751,314 of record CM065778.1, on the reverse strand, counting down.
ATTTTAAGCTGTTAAAATAGAGTTGTACAATCATACTGGCCTTGAGCACATCTTGATCTTTTCATCAGGGAATCCCCAGCAGGGGAGCTGCAGGTGTTTTCCCACCCTCTCTGCACCACCTGAGCAGTGTAAAGGCAGCAGCATGGTGCAAAGATTATGCCTCTATAACCGGGAGTTTCATTCGTGTGTGCAGAAATTCAAAATTAATACAGAGCATACAAGTATCTGAGAGCTGTTGGAAAATATAAAGCTTGTTCAGTATGAGCTGAAAGAGCCAATTGTAATGAATTAGCTACAGAACTGAATTTTTTTTTTTAATTTTTGAGTTGTGATGTTTTGCAGACCTTTCCCCTTATCTCTTGCTCTTACCTTACTATCAACGTTCAAGGCCAGTGTTTGACAGTAGGGAGCAAATTCTGCTTTGATGCACATCCCAGGAAGTTCCACTGAATACTCCCCAGGTCAAAATTTGGCCCATGAATTTAAGAAAAGTGATTTTTAAAAGAAAATAAAGCACATAAGTTTAACGCTTGAGAGAGGAAGGAAAAATCAGTTTCTACCATAAATTATTGGAGAAAAAAATGATCAAGGGGCACAACAGGAAACCATTAGAGTTCAAGGGAAGCACTGAGTGTAATTTCAAAAAAATTTCCTCAGGGCTTATTTTAAAATTGCTTAACTTTCTGCCTATAGAGACATGCATGAATACTTTTCTTCACCTCTCTAGTTTTGTTGATGCATGTTTAAAGTAAGAGAACTTTAAGACGAAACATGAGTTTTTGAATAAGTGGAAAGTCTGTAAAGAGGCAACTGTGTTGTTGATTATCAGCTGAAATATGACCACATCTAGATGCAAAGATTTTATATCGATAGATCTGTAGATTGTCTCATCAGAATGATACATTTATAGTGTGCATGCAAGAAGCAACAGACACTTTTATAATGTCCAAGACAATACAAAAATGTACTGGAAAGTGTTTCTTTTTGCTACTCTTTCCATAACCTATCAGACTCTGCCTATCTCTGGTTTCTTTTCAGATACTTATTCCAACAGACTATTTCTTCAGGCTCTAAATGAAATGAGTTTGATAACACATAGTATGTATTCCAAGCTCCCAGACAGGAAAGTCCACATGTACAATACGTTTTATAGCAGGGGAAAATCTCTCTATTTTTAATCTTTCATGTGATCTTAATGCTTTTGAAGAGTGTCATACTTACAGGACCAGAGACTGAAATCCTCAATTTATCTCCAGAATGGGCAGCAGCAGTGTGAGCTTCCACACACCACCCCAGCAAAGGGCCTCTTCGATTGTCTGTATCTAAGACCGAGAGGGCAATATATTCTCTATGCCTATGTAGTCCTCTGCTGAGATGGCCAATAAGGCTGCTATTTAGTACCAATTTGATTTTTAATCATCTCTCTTTGTATGTGTATGAATAGACTGACACATAAGAAACAAAATAGATGTTTCTGAAATGTTAAGGTTTAAAATATTTATTAATCCATCCACGAATGAGAATAAAGCCAGTACCGCTGGTTTCTTAGCTGACTATGCTAGGAATGCTGTGACTTTCCTTTTAAAAGTCATCTGACATATTAGTGTTTGCAAAACCAAATATGGGAACACAACTACCTGCCATGGCGGTTTAGTTCTTTGACTTGCTCTAGCTAATGATTAAATACCAGGTCTACTGTGATTTAGAAACTCTGGGCCTCACCTTGCTCACACAGGGCTATACTGGAGAGCCTTTAGTCATGTTGGGTAGTACCTTGCATCACAAGTAGTCCCAGTGAAGTCAATATGAGTCTACTCACATGAGTATTTTCTCAGCCATGTGAAAAAAAGAGTCATAGACTTGCCCACTGAAATTAATGGAAGCAGGACCGGGCTATTCATGTAACAAATATTTAGCTCTTAAATTCACCAGGATTTCTTTTCAGAAATGAGAAGGAACATGTGAACCTTTCAACTTGACACAAATTGTCTTTGGCTGGTTGACCCAATAGAAGTATTGACTTCAGAGCAGGTAATATTGAGCACAGTAACAGATTCCCAATCAGCACAGTGATAGTCTTCTTTGTGCCTCTTTTATTCTAGACTCGGATGAGCAATGAGGAAACCCACTTGGTATGGAGCCTTATTATTTTATTATTTGTTGAAGTACTCCAATTGCAGTGCCCTTTAAGCCCAAAGCAAGAATAAAAAAATGCAGTGACATAAGTGTTTTTACTTCTTGGAGTTCACAAAATTGGAATAAGTCAAAATAATACATTAAATGCTACAATAAAAATTAGTTCATACTTTTAACATTTCATTTAGTCTCTGTCTCTGTCATTTCATTCTGTCTCATTTAGTCAAGCTTAATAACATAGCAACTAGGAAAGTCACAAAATGTGGTTTCCCATCATATTCTATATTTCATTCATAAGTTCACTGATTCTTCTAATAGTATTATTTGTAATAATTATTAACAACTAATATTAGGTCTGCAGGTCTCCTTATGGGCAAGTAAAATGACAGATCCTTGTCCCAAAGAGCTTACAATCTAAATTAGATTCCAACTGATGAAATACAACAATACACAAAGAAAGGGGACATTAAGTAGACATAGCAATGTCCAAAGTCATTGAGTCTCGCCTCTGTGTAATACCAACTTGACAGGTTGGCCCACTGGTAAGAGTCATGACATTTGTTGACAGTTCATTATTTCAGAACTTTTTTGATCAATGGAGAGTTACAATATTGCCTATTCCTAAAATATGAATTGTCTTAATCACAAAAACTGTAGCCCTATTGTTCAGTGCAGATTGTGAGAATAACTTCTCACTTTAAATAGACTGTAAAGACAAATTCTGATATTGTTAATAAACACCAGTATTTTGGAGCTTATTGTTGGCTGTCCCTCCCACCTAAATTGAAAACTCAAGTTATTTATAATTATTTGTGGTATGGAAGGAGGGATAGACAAATTTTCAGAAGTGCTTAGCACCCAGCAGCTGAGAATGTGCCAGAGAACATAAATGAACGTTCATTGATAAAGCTTTTGTACTGTACTTGTACAGCACCTTCTATAATGGGGTCCTAGTCCATGACTGGCCTCCTGAGCATTAGTGCACTATAAAGAATAGTACAATAATTTTAGGAACCAGAATCTCTATTTCATGGTAAATTCCACAATTTTGAAATTTTGTTTTGAATCAGAACAAAATATTGAATTTCAAAATTTCCTGTGAAATGAAATTTTTGAAGAAAAATTACTTTCAGGCCAATCAAAATGTTTGTTTGATTTTTTACTTTTTATTATTTTTTATTTTAATATGCATTTATTTTTATATATTTTTATTTTTTATCTTAAAATTTATTTTATATTATAAGGAAAATAATATACAATGAAATGGTATCAGATAAAAATAAAATATTTCTAAATGAAAAGATGTTTTGAAATGAAATATTAAAATGTTTCATTCTGGTATGGTCCAAACATTCCATTTTCACCTTATCAAAATGCTTCGTTTTAATGTTGTTACAATAAAATCAATATGTTCCCTCAGAACATTTCAGTTTAGATGAATCAATGTTTTCCAATGGAGAAATGTTCCATTAGAAAATTTTCAGTCGGCTCTAATAATAATAATAATAATAAATTAATAGCACCCTTTTCAGGGCTTTTAGGACCATGTAAAAGTACATTAACACATAGTTTATTCTTGTCATTCAATAAATTGAGAGTTCTATTTAGAAATTGCACAGGTAGTTTTTATTGTAGCTGAGGATCTTTCTGAGGATCTTCTGCTGTTTCTAAAGACCTCAACTCAGTACTGACTGAGCTTAAATGCATGTGTGTTATGTAAGTATATTGAACTGGTTACTGGACAGCTGGATTGAGGCTGGCCAAACAAATTCAAGATTAGAAATAATCACTTCAGCAACAGTATATTAGTTTTAAATTCATAACATAATTGTTGTATGAAAAATCACAAGTACCTTCAGCAGTGAATAGTTTCAATGTGCTAAATGTAAATAAAATAAATTTCAGAATCACCATGGTGCCTAGTAGGTGAAATAAATCTACCCTCTCACTCCAATCATTTATATGCTTTCTTTGGTGTTTAGGCTTACACTTGATTATTAACAATATATTCTTTAAATTGATTTAATGCCAATGGCGTGCTAGGTATTTAGATATGAAGGAGGGAAGATGCCTGCTTTGTAAAGGTTCATTTGATAATGTGCAAAGGTTGAGTGGGAGCTGGCTATAATAAAAAGTCTGTATTTAAGCCGTGAAGCATGCATGAGCATGCATCATGAAAGTCACATACTTTTCTCTTCGATTTTTTTTAGAGTTCACTTGTTGTTCCTCTCTAGGGAATACCAGATCTTGTAGGTTTCTTGGGGGAAAAAAATGTATTTTAAGGGCCAGTGTGAAAGAGAGGCAGACCAGCTCAGGGAGGGTATTCCAGGTGGCATCATGGAAGAAGGTACAAAGATGAGAGTGGGAGAAGGAAGCAAAGGGAGTGGTTAATTGTAATCAAAATGAGTGAAGAGGGTTAGGGAACAAAAGAAGCTGAGGAAAAAATGGGAGGGCCTCAAAGGAGCATCAGTAGGCAGATGGAGGCCCTCCTTCCCGTATTGTGTGGGTGGGAGCCTCCTCTGGAGGTTTCCACGCGATCTTCTCCCTTTTGCCTCCATGTGAATTTGGTGGTAGTGGGGAGGGATGAAGTTCAAGAGCTCTCAGCAGCCTCTCTCTAGCTAAGAGGCTCATTCTGACAATTACCATGAGGAACAGCAGCATGGAGGGAGAGTGAAGCCCAGCTGGGTATTCCCTGCCAAGCCAGTCCCTGGCATAGCTGCTGGAACTAGGGGTACAGCTTGAAGTGGTTTCCATCATATACAGGGTTTAAGTTTGGTTCAATGGCTTTCAGCACCTCCACTATACAAATTGTTCCAGCATCCCAGGACCACCAGACTCCACACTGTACAAATTGGACTGGACATTTTTAGTCTCTGCTGGCCTATCCCTCCTTACGCTCCCCCAGTCCTTTACTTCTTTCCCTCTGTTTTCCTCTTCCTCTTTCTTCCTCATGCTGCTCTTACTCATATTAACTCCTCCTCTCCTGTCATCCTTCCACACTTACTGCTGCCCTCAATTTAAAAAATAAACAGTAACAAAACAAGTAATCACCAACACAATCACCTGCATAACTTGTATTCTACACCCTGGAACCCCACCTTTGCTTATTTTTGTGTCTATTTGATTCTGAGGGCTCTGGGTCAGGGGCTTTCTCTGCATGTACTGTAAAAAGCCCAGAATAATGGGGTCTTGATCAGAACTGGGGCCTTTGGACACTACAGTGTTATAAGTGAGAAATAATAATAAAATGACAAAGATTCCCAGGCTTGCTACCCTGTTCTGTACAGTGAGGCATTTCCAGGCTGGTTCTCACACTAGGCCTGGCAGAACTTTTCTTTGAGTATGATTGCCCATACAATTGTGCTACTACTTGTATGTTACTAGGCAGTAGTAGTATTTGACCTGTAGTACAGCTGGCTGTTGAGGGAATTAGTGCTTGATCCAAAGCCCACTAGGATAAATGTAATTCTTTTCATTGACTTGAATGGGCTCTGGATCAGGCCATGGAAGAGGCTGGACTGGCAGTATGCTAGTTCCTGTGCTGCTGTTGGACAATAGACAAGTGGAAGTGCTGCCTGCCTTCCAAATAGGCCAGCCTCGCGTGCTGCAAATACTTAGTCCTGCCTTGGGTGCAGGGCACTGGACTGGATGACCTCTCGAGGTCCCTTACAGTCCTGTGATTCTGTGAATTAACAAGCATGAAAGCCTGAAATAAAAGAGGCTTAATGCTGAACAGTTAGTACTGTTAATATGCCAGTGAAATAATTGTAAGACAGTACAAAAGACATGTGGAGACTAAGGAAAACAAATTCTAAACATCTCCGGTGAGAGAACAAAAGATCCATTGCAAGCTTTGAACCTGCCAGATTAACACACTGCAATGTGACTGCACTGTCAAGAAGCCATAGATGTACCCCGCATTACAGGAATATCTTAAATTGCTATGTAGTGTGGGTGTGATCAGTTTTGTTTTTATAATGTATCCCTCCCAAAGTGCACTCACTCACCTCTTATGAACGAACTTACTGTTAGAATCACAGATATTTAATGGGACAGTGTAAGGTTGTTTGGAGATTACACCAAAGTCAAACCTGTTCAAACTATTTTCCTGATCAAAACTGAATAAAATGCAAAAGGAAACAAGCTGCCTGCTGTTCAGGTTTGGTGAGGGCATTAGAAGGAGACGAGACAACCTGGATGGAGGAATGGAGGCATTTGTGAAAGGGGTATTGAGGCTGGTGTCATAACGTGCAGAGGAATCATGAGGGCTGCCAACTGACAAAGGGCCCTATTCATCACAGCATTACTCCAGTTCTATACAGCGTTGCCAACTCTCGTGATTTCATAACGAGTGTCATGATATTGGATGTCTTTCTTGAAGTCCAAGCTGCTGAAATTAAGAGATTGCATCAGAATCTCAGCTTTTGTTTAAAATTGTTTTTCTAGACCTCGTGGTTTCAGAAAAAAGCTTGAAAACATCTCCTGAGTACATGCTAGAGCAGCGGTTCCCCAACTGCGGGTCATGATACCAAGAGAGGTTGCTCCACCAGTGGAAGGGGTTGTGGCTGGCCACCGCTTCCCACAGCTCCCATTGGCCGGGAATGGTGAACTGTGGCCACTGGGACCTGCAGGGGTCCGTGCTTGTGGATGGTCAACGTAAACAAAATGTTTCACGGCCCGCCAGTGGATTACCCTGATGGGCTATGTGCTGAAGGTTGCCGACCAGGGCCGGCTCCAGCTTTTCTGCCACCCCAAGCAAAAAAAAAAAAAAAAGGTCGCCGCCGAAGTGCTGAAGCAAACCGCCCCCCCACCCAAAAAAACCCGCTGTCCCAGAATCCCCAGACTGCCGCCCCCTACAGGGTGCCGCCCCAGGCACGCGCTTTGCTGTCTGGTGCCTGGAGCCGGCCCTGTTGCCAACCCCTGGTGTATGGGGTTATTTCCACAGTAATATTTATTATGGTCATTTGTCTTGATTTCTGAGCCTTTAGGGTGCACTTAGGTCAAGTTTTCAAACTTCCTCCGCTTTGACCTGAAAACAATTAGTTATAGCTATAGATATAGCTATATCTACATATAATCTATATAATATATAAATATAAATAAATCATGATTTTTAAGCCAATGTCATGATTTTTTTGAGGCCTGACTTGTGTTATTTTATTTTTAAACTCTTGGGGTTAAAAATATTGTTTGTCAGTGTAACGCTAATGGAAAGTGGAGTAACACCGTGGTGAATAAGGTTCAAAATCTTTATACTTGCTTGAAAATCATCTAGCACACTCTTGATGTTGTAGAAATTATTAATAATGATTTATTTATTGTTTGTTAGTAGGAGTGCCCATGATGTACTAGGCTCTTTTCAGACAGATAAGAAGGGCTGTCCTTGCCCTGCGGAGAGCATCTGTCTAAGGGTGGACAGGCAGATAGATTCACTTCAGAGCAGATGTTATTTAAAATTATACATATACATTTCATTGCATTGGATGCTGCCTAAGTTATTCTAAGTAGACCAATAACTTTTAAACGATGAAGATTTTGATTTTTAACAATAAGAAAAATGTGGAGACATCAAAAATAAAGTAGGTTTGTCAGGATCATTTACTCTCTGATCACAGAGACAATAGAAAATGACTCTTAGTATTAATGGTACTCATCTATCACTTAAACAATCAGAGACATTTCAGGGTTGTGTGTAGTCAAAGTAAAAAAGCTAAAACTATATTAAATTCAGATGTTTTTGCAGTCTAGGGAGGATTTGGCTATCTGTGGTAGACCTGATATCTAAGACAGTCTCCTACATTTATGAATGTAGATACATTTTTGCGCTTGATCAATAGCCATATAGTATTAGCAGAGAGAAAATCTTTTACTTTGACTTCTCAGCTCTGAATACCTCTTTGCTCCTTGAGGCACTACCTGAGAAACCTGAAAGAACTTTCTTAACAACCTTAAAATCACTTTTATCTCCATGGTTTGCCTGCTTTTGACAGCTTCCTAGAGTAATAAACCCCCTTTCAAAATCCACAAATCCTTGGTTTTCATAAAACTTTCTCTACAAAATCACAGACATTCATGTACAATATACTGCTATCCCCTATGGGAATGGTATTGCATAGCGCTTACCACTAAAATTTTCAATTTAGGAACAATGGAGTCTTAAATTATATCTTCACATTATAAAATAATGTAATGAGGACTGGGTTTTTTTTTAAGCTGCTGTTAAAAAGCGGATAACTCAATTGCAATATCTCATCCTCCATGAACAAGGGGATGTTACATGATACAAATACTGCAGAATAAAATCAACAAGGAAGCAACACTATTGGACATGTCATGGTGAGTATTCTGTTGTGCAATACATATCTAACAGTAGTTGTCATAAACATCTATTCTGGCCGACATTATTTCTAGCTTTCATAAATACCAATCCCACTTCTTTCCTACCATATACCCAAACTTAAATGCATATTTTCTCACTTTCACATGCACTGTGCCTGCTGTCATTATTTAAATCTTGGAAGGTAGTCAGATACTACAGTGATAGGCTCCAACAGAAGAACCTAGCTAGAAATAACAGTTACAGTAAGTTGTCATCTTAAACTTTACCGAAGAATTAACGTTTAGCTTATAGTGTGCATGTGTGTTTTGTTTTGTTTTAATATATGGCGATATCAAGCTTCATGCTAGCATTGCAAAGATCAAAGGGTAAAATCCTGTTCTCATTAAAGTCAGTTGCCATTGACTTCAATGGAGTCAGGGATGTCACCCAGAGTGTTTTTACTAGAAATGGATCCAAACCAGGGCCAGCATTTTCAAAACTAGATATCTAGATCGAGGCTGTTAAATCCCCATTTAGGTACCTAAATGAAAGTGTCCTGATGTTCAGAAGTGGAATCCAGAGGAATTGTAGCATCACTGAAAATTGGGCACTTTTATTTAGACGCCTAAATATGAATGTAGGGCCTCACATTAGGCACCCAAGTTTGAAAACACTGGCCTACACTCAAGCACCCCCATCTTGGAGAAGAGAGTTGCCTAAATCTGACTGATTCGGCTTTTGACTTAACTGGGGAATCACCACAGGAAAAAATAAACAAACAGCCTGATGCTTCCTGCCCTTTCCACAGCCACAGAGCCCAACCTAATATAGCTCCCATAATAGAGTCTTCCTTGGAGCTGGAGAAAGGGGGTGAACAATATTACAGAGGTGGCAATCCTGGAGCCAATGGACATAAAACCGAGTTTGGGCCATGTTCCCTTTAGATAGATAGACACATTAAATGGGTGTGAAGTGAACCCAGAACTGATTTGGTGGCTGTTTGTGAACCTTCTGAAATGTATTTAAGTTTTGGATTTGAAATGTCTTCTTATTTCTCTTGGCCTCATGTGGAATTTGGTTTTTATTCTCTATCTTTGCATTTCTTAATATAAAGCAAATGTTTTCAGCTTGTCAGGCAACAGAAAGCTTCTTCCTGTTTATTCCACTGAATGTTTGTTAGCTGCTGAGCAGAGTTCAGCTCAGCTACTTCTGGCCATGCATATCTTGGCTTCTATGAAGAATAATTAAATTGAAGACCTGTGTCCATTCTACAAGCTTGCGTGAAATAGATGTTGCATCTTTAAAATCTGAAGTTATAATTTCAGATCAAGATGGTTTTTAATACGGCAATTAGTGCCATCTGCTTCTTCAATAAAGTTTCAAATATTTACAGAAAAAAAATAAAATAAAAAAATCAATGTGTTTGTTTTGACCATCATTGGTAAGATCAATCTCAATAAATATGAAAGGGTTTCAATGTTACCATGCTGGAAGAATGACAAACGAGTTTCTAATATGATTTATAAGCTTTAAAATAATTTTGGATTTCCATTGAGCTGAACAGTATTTATGATAAATGCAAAAAATGAAAGGTAATATGTCAAGGTTGAGAAATATAATTAGAATCTTTTTTTCCCCTATTACAAAGCATATATTGGCCTCTGATTAGTAACACTTTATTCCCAACTCTTCTCTGTCTGAAATGAATGTCTCCTCTCTCTATAGGCAGAGAGGCTTAAAGCCAGCTGGATAGGATAGAAGTATAGCAGTGTGGAAGGCAGAAGTACATAGAACATACCACAGAATATGCTCCAAGGAGAAAGTCTGGGATACAAACTAAACACACTTAAAACTGAAGGACTCCACCAGTGAAGTAGATTGCATCATGGAATGGGGCTACCCAAATAGCCTGAGAGAATCTGGTTCAATACAGGAAAAAACCCTCTGACTGCACACCCTTAGTTGTCCCCTACCACCCCACACTGGAACCCATACAGGGTATCATTAAACAATTACAATCCATACTCTATGGGACCACATCCTGAAAGGAATCTTTCCCAAAGGCCCTCTTCCAGCCTTCAAACAGCCCTCCAGCCTTGCTAAACTCATCACAAGCAAGTTCCCCACACATGAGCCCCACCAACTCAAGGCAGCACCAGACCCTGCCATAACAGCAGATGCAAAACCTGCAGACATATCTCCACTGCTCTGATGATCAATACCCCCCACAACACAACTTTCAAGATTCATGGGTCCTACACACGCCTTTTACAACAAATGGTGTAACTCATCCAGAGCACTAAATGCCCCACTAACAACTATGTGGTGAAAGGAGACAATTGCTATGCTCTCAAATGAACTTACACAAAAAATGATAAAAGACAAAAACCCATATCACTTGTGGGTGAACGCTTTTCACAAAACAATCACTCCATCTCTGACCACTCAGTTCTTGTCCTCAAAGGAAATCTGCACAACACCTTCAAAAGAAGAGACTAGGAGTTAAAATGCATAACTTTGTTAGACACTAAAAACCATGGAGTCAATAAAGACCCTGCATTTATGGCTCATTACAACAATCTATAACCCAGTAACCCTCCTTTGACATACGACTGCGGAGGTGTTAACTGCCTGCTTCACCTTGAATGGTCTCTTACAATGTGTTAACTCCTGCTGCTAAACAAATGTATTTAGCTGTGACACTCTGAGTACCTTTCTCAGACCTGAAGAAGATCTCTGTATAAGTTTGAAAGCTTGTCTCTCACCATCAGAAATTGGTCCAGTTAGCTGTTATCATTCAAGAAAGAGATCTTGAGTCATTGTGGATAGTTCTCTAAAAACATCCACCCAATGTGCAGCGGCAGTCAAAAAAGTGAACAGGATGTTGGGAATCATTAAGAAAGGGATAGATAATAAGACAAAAAATATCATATTGCCTCTGTATAAATTCCTAGTATGCCCAAGTCATGAATACTGGGTGTGGTCACCCTATCTCAAATATATATATATATTGGAATTAGAAAAGGTTTAGAAAAGAGCAGCAAAAATGATTAGGGGTATGGAACGGCTGCCAGATGAGGAAAGATTAATAAGACTGGGGCTTTTCAGCTTGGAAAAGAGACGGGTAAGGGGGGAATATGATAGAGGTTTATAAAATCATGACTGGTGTGGAAAAAGTAAATAAGGAAGTGTTATTTACTCCTCATAACACAAGAACTAGGGGTCACCAAATTAAATTAATAGGCAGCAAGTTTAAAACAAACAAAAGGAAATATTTTTTCACACAACACACAGTCAACCTGTGGAACTCCTTGCCAGAGGATGTTGTGAAGGCCAAGACTATAACAGGGTTCAAAAAAGGACTAGATAAGTTCATGGAGGATAGATCCATCAATGGCTATTAGCCAGGATGGGCAGGAACGGTTTGTCTAGCCTCTGTTTGCCAGAAGCTGGGAATGGGTGACAGGAGATGGATCATTTGATGATTACCTGTTCTGTTCATTCCCTCTGGGGCACCTGGCATTGGTCATTGCCAGAAGATAGGATACTGGGCTAGATGGACCTTTGATCTGACCCAGGATGGCCATTCTTATGTTCAGTAAAAGATAGTACCCGGGTGTGCTGGAACAATTTGTATAGCGAGGGTGCTGAGAGCCATTGAACCAAACTGTAAACCCTGTATATGATGGAAACCACTTCAAGCCAGGAGGTGCGCCAGCACCCCTAGTTCCAGTACCTATGATAGTACCTCACCCACTTTGTCTCTCTAATAGAACTTGTAAGTTAGGAAGTTGAAAAAGTTCTGGGGCACGATGATCCCTTCAGATGAATCTGTGGAGCACTTGTTGATTTTGTGCATCCGACAGGATAGCTGGACCCAAAGACCATAATGCAACATTAATTCATTTGTGAAACACATCCTGCACACCTCATGATATGTGCAGTGTGGTTATGTTAGCATGTGATTTCTAAGGTAGTACAGGCAAGTCTCATCTTACGCGGGGGTTCCGTTCTGCGGTTAGTGCGTAAAGCGAAAAACCGCGTATAGTGAAACGCCATTGAGTTGAATGGCAGAGGGAATTGCCCGCAGTACCGATGCCATTTTAAAATGGTTATTTTTCTTTTTTTTCCCTGTTTTTGCCGACCGCGCAAAGCTGAATTCGCGCATGTTAAATGCGCCTAAGATGCGACTCGCCTGTATCTGTTATTAATCAGTAATTCTGAACGATGATGTTTTTCTGGGAGAGTGAGGTGCTGAAACTGTGATTGACATACTAGTTCATTCCTGCTACCATATAGTGACTGCTATCAGTGTAGTCTTTAAGAAGATGAAGGGAAGGTTAATTGGAAGGAAGTTGTTCACTCTGTTTCCATGGTGAAAGTTGCCGGTATAAAGAGGGATGAACTATGCCATGGGGCAGTACTTCTGCCTTCCATACCCCTATACCTGTACCCAATAGACTTTCACCCCATCCACCTATGCAGACAGAGGAGAGCATTTGGGACAAATAATCAGTTTGTCTATACATGATTTCTTGTAGAAAAGGAAGAGATTTAAATTACGTTTGTTCCTAGCTGTTAATGAGGGGTGATGTTTAATCTAAAACCTAATCCGATGTGCACTTTGAGCCAGTGTTAAGAAACTGACTCCTGGTTGTATATTAAAGTTTCCTAGGAAAGTTTTAATTCAGAGTGAATGCGTATTTTTGACACTTTCACATGAAAGACTCTGTTCTATAGCTGGGCAATGAGTTCTATAGACTGGCAACACATTCCCTCCCTTTAGAAGTGTCACGCTGACTGGAAGACTAAAGCCAAGAGGAGCTATCTGTTATTGGGCTTTCAGATATTTTTCTTTCTTCAACAAAGCTTACATCACAGCGCCTTTGAGCTATGAGTCTTATAGTGGAGTCCATTTTAAAACAAGAACCATTTGAGCTAACTTTTATTTTCTGTGTGGTTTACTCTATATTATGTAAATTGCCAACAAATACTTTTTTGTTCTAAGCTTACCAGTAGCTGGGTTTTGACTGTTATATCTGTGAAATTATTGAAGAGAGTGAAGCTCTGTATTCACAAGGGAGACAGCCACAAGTAAACATAATTGTTTGAGTCTGTGGTTATAGGCATAGAAAAAGCTGCAGTCTTTCTCTAGGAGTGATACAGAAAGCCCTACACATACCATTCTGGGCACTAAGGGGTCTAAGTAACCTGAGATACAAAGATCTATCACAGATATAGATTACAAGAATTTGAAGTTGTAGCTATCTTTAGTATAAATACTAAGGCATATGCTGGATGAGTCAGAGTGAAAATAGCTTATAGTTGGGACCCTGTGCAGCAGTGCCTAACCCACACAAGGGCTGAGTGGGTGTGTGTGTATAAATATATATATATAAAAAAAGGAAACATTGACAAGACCACACGTAAAAATATTTTCAATTCAGCAGTGCTGCCAGCCATGCCGTATGGCAGTGAAACGTGGGCACTGACGAAGAGAGAAGAGCAACGGCTGTTGGTAGCTGAAAGGGCAATGGAACGAGCTATGTTGGGAATCTCCCCTCTGGATCGTATACCAAATGAAATCATCAGAGAATGCATCAGTGTGAAAGATATTGTCATGGAAAGCAGACATAACAAGATGCGATGAGCGGGCCACACAGCACGGCTCACGGATAACAGGTGGACTGCAATCATTGCTGAGTGGTACCCGCGAGAACAGAAAAGACCCCCCAGTCGGCCTCCAAAAAGATGGGAAGATGACATCGTTAAACGTTTCAGACGAATGTGGAGAAGAAAGGCAAGAGTGCGAGAAGAATGGCAGTGATCGGCGCAGTCTTAACGACAGCTGAAGTCCGATCGATCCAGGTGATATATATATATATAAAGGCCAGTTAACCCTGACAGAGGCTGCATCTGGAGGAGTGTCAGGGCTGATAAGCTCTAATTGATTATAAAGCCTAGCTGGGCAGGGTAGGCTGAGCAACTATAAAACTGGGAGCTAGCGCACCAGAGGGGGCTGCTGGGAGGAACTCTGTAGTTATTCCCCAGGGAGGAGAGGAATTGGTAAGAGACAAGAGAGAATCTGGGGTCTGTTGGGAATTTACTAGGGAATATACACTCTGACAATAGCCTGAGGGTGGGGGTGAAGTAGCTTCAAGGGGCAGAGGCCCTTCTAGTGAGTCTCAGAGAAGGGCTAGAGCTAGAGAAGAAAGGTAGGAAAGAGTCCAGGGAAACAGCAACACCCCTCTAAAGTGGGTGTTACCTTTTAGTCAGTTAGCAGTTTTGTTTTTTTTGGAATATAGAGAAAAAAGGGAAGTCTTGACTCTGGTTACTGAAGGGCAGAGGTATAATCTGGAAAACTTTCTCCAAACTTTTCCAAAGCAAAGCACTTCACACTACCCTCACTAAGCAGCGTTCCTTAGTCTCCCATGTGGTAGGAATGTCCAAGAGAAAACAGACTTTTTTTGCATCACTGTTTTCCTTATCCTAGATCTATGGGTATAGGGGATGATATGAAAGATATGCCTGACAAAGATACCTGTTATGCACCAAGCCCTCATCCATTGATATCAATGGGAGTCTTGCTTTTTACTTCAGTAGGCAAGAGAGAGGGCACCACGCTTGTATGGATGGTGCTATTCAAATCTGGATTAATGAGAAAAGAACCAAACTACCGGTGGGTTCCCTTTCAGTGTAAAAACTGCTGGATTCAAGACGTTAATATTTTTGGCTGCAGGTGCAGCCCATATCAATTGTGGCTGTTCCTGCTTTACTTGGAATTTAGTCATCAAAAGACCTGAATGGCGGGACTGGCTTATAATCAATAATGCATATGCTCCTGTCAGCCAAGGAAAGAGTAAAGTTAAGTTATTCTGAACCTGAGGGGAGGAGGAGCCAGAAAAATATAAGCAAACAGATATCTCAGGTTATCAACAATAACAGTCAATATTCCCTTCTCTGAGTTCTTAGTGATTACTCCCCTCACACCCACTGAGGTTTCTATTCTCTCCTTTATCCTGTTGACTCAATAGGTTAACTTGCTGCAGATGAGGTTCCCAAGCTATAATGTTAATAGCCATTGACAACCAACATCAAGTACCTAGGTGCATGTATTTATCTATAACCATCCAGATGTGTAAAAAGAATCTTGAAGAGGAAAAATGAGGGAAAACACAGAAAGCTCTTAGGCACCCATTTATTGCCTTGTTATAGTAACCTTTTCTGTTATGAGAAGCATATAGTTTGTTAAAGTCTGAAGAGAAGAAGAGTGGCATCACAGCAATCGTTTATTGGAGGACAGTATGCTGGTACTTTTTTATGGGCAATTTTTTGAGTGAAGCCTATTTATATAGATGTGGGATTATTTAATTCTGCCATTTAAAGAAGAATCAGTAAATATGTCTAACCCATTACATTTTTCACTGAATCTGGAACCTGCAGGCAGTCTAGTTGTTAGGCTTTCCTATACTATCCATACTACTACAAAAGTTTCTCCTTTGCTGTCAGTTTCAGTCCACATCTTGTTGAGGTGGAGAAACCTGGCACAAGATACACAGCAGCAACTACCAGTGATGTCACATTAGCCGGAGTTGGGCATGCTGCTGATACTTTTCAGGTTTATTATGCTCACCTTATATTTCATTGTTTCAATAGCAGTTTTGAAGAACAACCTCCAACAAGCCAAATGGCAATTTATGTTGGCTGCAAGCCATAGATCAGGAATAAGTATGCCCGCACTTCTAGGCTCCTCATAGAGAAACAGTAAAACACAAATCCCAGATTATAACAGTCCATCAGAGAATACCATCACCACCATGCCACTCACCAAAGATATCACCAAAAAAAGTCCCTTTAAATGGACAGCTGACAGACCCTAAGCTTTTGGGGAAGAAGTTGGGGTAACTCAAACATGAAAAGATTTTCTAACTGATGACATGCCACCTACTCAAGGTTTTGCTCAAGGAATTATTTTCCAGTGTTGTCTCAGAGCCCCATCTGAGATTACAGCCCCATTGTGTGAAGCAGCACACTCACATAGTAAGACAGTTCCTGCCTTGAGAAGCTTACAGTCTAAATAGAAAAAAAAAGCATGGACTGGAAAATAAGTATTTGTTGTTTAGTGGATGGGGATCTGATGCATAGAGAGAGACTTTAAGTGGCTTGCATAAAGCTCTGTGGCAAAGAGGAATTGATCTCCTAAAAACTAGTGCAGTGCTTTGAACACAAACCATCTGATGTAAAAATTACCATGGTGGAAGAATTGAGAGACATTAACATTAAAAACTAACAAAACTGATGTAACTTATGTCTGAAGCACCTATTGCTGTGGTATCAAACAGATGCTGTAGCAAAACCCAGAGAAATAATCCTTTTTTCCTGTTAATCTAGGTCAAATTTAAATGTGATATTGGCCATTGGCTGTTTCAGTATTAATATACAAAAGTATTCAGAGAAAATTTAAACGATCCTTCATTTAAGGAAGTTGCGTTAGCACTGGCAATCTCACTAGGTAAATAAAAGTAAGAACCACTTTATGTATTTTTGTCTATAGGCTGGGATAGGTGTATTGGCAACAGAGCACAAAAATCAAGAATGTACTGCTGTGTACTTGTTGTAAGCTGCATTGTAGCTTTTCAGCCATTGTATGCTGTAGGGACTTTGTGTCTGAGTCAAGAACAATGCCTTGGGAGCCTCCTTATGAAATTTGAAAGGTATTGTATGCACTTCCCTCAACTTAATAGTTAAAACAGATTGACAGAGGAGGGAGAGCTCTCACTGCATCAGACAGAGGAGGGGAGCACTTATCAGCTTTTAGCAGAGGAAGGGAAGCTGGACTCTTCCCCATTCCTTCTTTATCTCTGCTCCCACCCGGTGCTGCCTCAGCTCTGCTGACCAGCATAGAGAGCCATGGCCCTATACCACCAAACCTTCCCTGTCTGCTATACCTGGGACATGGTGGTGACGCAGCTTCCATTTTACTTGGTTCATAATGCTAAACTCACTGAAAAAAATTGCTTTAAAAAGGTGTACATAATACATCCTGATCAAGTCTCCATGACAGTATGCTTATTAGGGTTTCTCACTAATTTGGCACTATATTCTCAAGGGCATTCATTAGTAAAATAGGCAGACTTTTTCTGCAAAAACAAAGAACTGCTTTGTATTTCATTGTACTAGTCCCAAAGTCTCATTTTTATTTGAGGGTACAATAACCCCTTCTAAAATTGAATGGGATTATCTTTGGGGGTCTAATTTGAATACCAGTCTTCTAAATGTCAGTGTGTTACTACTTTATACTTTTATTACTGGTATAGTTACAGCAAAATGGGCTTTCACTTTACATAGAAGATTGACATACTCTATCATTAAATCCTTGCTGGCTTATTGTTTGCATGAAATAACCTGGTTTATAACCAGGTTATTTAGGAAAAATACCTTGGGACTAAAGAACACTGAAGAGCTTGTTCAATTGGAATGCAAATAAAATTTAGGAAAATCCCTTCAATCCTTAGCACACAGAAAATGGTTCCAGAATTGACAACTGGCTTACAGCAAAATGTGAGTATTAGATTCTTGATATGGTTCCAGGCTGCATACTTGAATCTGAGTTTGACCTTTCTCTGCTGCAAGTTGTGTGAAATGTGGATATTTAGTCAGATAAAGGAAATAGAGCAAGAGTTTGTTTAACCATCTGTCTATTTTCACAGATAAATCTGATAATAGAACAGATAAATGTAGGACAAGTAAAGATTGAAACAAGCTGTAGGGTCAATGGTAAAAATCTACATGTTTTGACTAGCTCAGATTGTTAAACCTGGGATGATGTCAATCACATTTCCTCTGAACAACTTGTCATCCATTAGGATTTTAGTTATTGTGGCTAATGCTTCCTGGCAGAAAGCACTATTAGGCATGTATTCACCTTTACTATGCTTGAAGATAGGACATTTTAATGTCATTTGAATGTCCATGATGATATGACTTTAGTCCTGATGAGAACACTGTGAACTCTTGAACAAACTTATAACATTTGCTTGATATGGCTTAAACTACTGGGAATGTACTGTAGAGGTAGAGACTGAGTTTTAAAAACAAAACAAACAATACCAAAAACCATCCTTGTTTACCTGAATGCCAGATTGCACTGCAAAAGACGTTTTAGGGTTTTTAACATTAAAATCCTCTTGTTTTGTTTCATTTCTAGTCTTGCACCAGTCTTAGATTTATAATAGTGCCACAGGTCACAACTTGTTTTGTTCATCCACACAGCAGAGAGTACATGCAATCGTAATTAGAACCTCTATTTTGACAGTATTTATCAGATGTATATATATTTTTTTAAATCACAGACTTGTATCAAGCACAACTTCTCAGTTTGTTCTGAGAAAAGGTTCACACTAAAAATTAAACTAGCATGTTTTTGGTTTTTTGCTGTTTGCTAAAACTTTCATTAGTGAAGTGGTCTGGCTTAATTAAGACTCTTAGTTTTACTCTTTTTTACAAAATAAATCTTTACCCTAAATGAAAGCGTGCTTCTAAGATGACCTTAGTTATGAATCTTCATATATAGCTATAAAGATGTCGTAGATGCTGGATGCAATTTAAGACCCCCAAATTCAAAGGAGCAGAACTTATTTTTTTTTTAAAAAGGCATAGATTTGCCTCCAGTTTTGGGTGTTTAGATATTTTGATGCCCTTAAAATGTACCTCTGCAATAGCAAACAATATTTGTTCTTAAATGAATACAGTAATGCACAGTATCACTTCGTTCAATTTCTATCTCTGGGCCTGTAAGATACACTAACCAGACTTTTGTTGCTGAGAGGTGTCTGCCATCTACTGGTCACTAAATCAACAGTGATCAATACCCACTGTACAGTAGAACCTCAGAATTACAAACACCAGAGTCACGAACTGACCCATAGGCGCCGACTCTGTGGGTGCTCCGGGGCTGGAGCATCCACGGGGGAAAATTGTGGGTGCTCTGCACCCACCGGCAGCTCCCTGCCCCAGCTCACCTCCGCCTCTGCCACTGAGTGTGCCTTCCCTGCTTCTCCTCCCAGTGCTTGCCACCGCGAAACAGCTGTTTTGTGGCATAACAGCTATTTCGCGGCGTAACAAGCTGTGGGAGGGAGGGGGGAGGAGCGGGGGAAAGGCGGGGCTGGGGCGGGGATTTGGAAAAGGAGTCCAATAGGGGCAGGGAGGGGGTGGAGTTGGGGCAGGGACTTTGGGGAAGGGGTTGAAATGAAATGTTGATATGTTGTTTGACATCCCACCTGGGCTTTGGTTACTTTCCTTGCTGTTGCCTCTGGGGAGCTCATATCTGGCTGATTCCCCAACTTACAGCATGCTTTAGTGACAACTATACAACACAATTCTCATAACTTCATATGAATTAATGAGATACGTATATGGATAGAGAAATGACTTTCAGCATATCGATAGGTTTCAGTGTAGTAGCCATGTTAGTCTGTGTCAGCAAAACGAAAATAAGAAAGAAAAACTTGTAGCACCTTAGAGACTAACAAATTTATTTCAGCTTAAGCTTTCGTGGGTTAATACCCACGAAAGCTTATGCTGAAATAAATTTGTTAGTCTCTAAGGTGCTACAAGTTTTTCTTTCTTATTTTCGTTTTTCAGCATGTCATAACCTTTCCCCTGATACCTTACAAGGCATACTTTATATGTAAGATAATGATTATATAAAAATGAGGAATATGGGGATTCCAGGACATTCCCCCAAGATATAGAATGTCACAGCATTTCTCTGCTCTGTGCATCAGCGAAAATACTCGCTCATATTCTACTGAACAGACTCATGGCAGAAATATCTGAGGAGAATCTGCCAGAAGCACGAACCAGGTCGTAGCACTACAGACGTGATTTTTGTCATAAGGCAGTTCTAGGAAAAAATGTTTAGAGCAGAACACGGACCAGTATGCAGTATTCATTGACTTGACCAAAGCTTTTGATATGGCCAACAGAGGGTCTATGAGCTATCTTACATAAACTGGACTGTCCAAGAAAGTTCATACAAATCATCATCCATGTGTTTCATGATCACATGATAGTACAAGTGTTCTCCAGTGGAGACTCTTATGACACATTTGAAATCTCGAATGGAGTGAAGCAAGTCTGTGTACTTGCTCCAAAGATGTTCTATTTGTTCTTTGCCTGTGTCCTCAGCCATTCCACAATGGACTTGGATCAGGGTATATACATCTGCTACTGACTTGATGGCTCCCACTTTGATCTTCAGAGACTCAATGCTAAGACCAACAGACTTCTAGTTGATGTACTTTTTGCATGATGGCCCATAGACATGACGATCATCAAGTAATTGTTGATAGATTTTCTGAAGCATCCCAGTTCTTTAGCCTCACCATCAGTCTGGTAAAACAGAGGTCTTGTTCCAACCAGCACCTCATTTCAATGCTCCATTGCCAATCATAGTCATCCAAGGCATACAGCTGAAAAATGTAGATAAGTTCAAGTATTTGGGTAGCACCATCTTGAGCGATGGTTCCCTGGATAAGGATACTGCCTCCAGAATTAGTAAAGCCAGCCGGGCCCTTGGCCAACTACGAACAAAAGTACTTAACCAACACAATATTCATCTCTCCACCAAATTGAAGATCTACAGTGCAGTACATCTCTCCTGTATGGATCTGAGACATGGACTCTTCATAGTTGGCACATTCAACAGCTTGAGCAATTTAACACGCGCTCCCTCTACTCAATAATGAGCATTCGGTGGCAGGACAATGACTAATATTAAGGTCCTTAAGAAAGCAAACACAACCAGCACTGAGGAAATGCTACTGAGAGCACAACTTAGGTGGACTAGACATATCAGAATGGAAGACCACCATCTCCCAAAACAGATCTTGTATAGGGAGCTGAGTCTGGGAAAAAGAAAGTAAGACTGTACATATAAGTGCTTCAAAGATAACCTGAAGAGTAGTGTCCAGTGGTCTGGCATCAATCTGAAAGAACTTGAGCGAATGGCTCAGAGCAGGACTCAATGGCTGTCTCTGACAAGATCAGCATGTAACAGGTTTGAGTGAGGATCGATGAAATCGGCTCCAGGCTGCTTGTGAAAGGTACCACACAGTTGCATCATCAAACATCCTAGATACAGACTCCCATGCCCTCAGTGCAGCAGACTCTGTGCATTGGGGTTCAGACTTCAGAGCCATATGCTTAGCCATAGATGAGAATTGCATCATCATCAGTGGTGGACTACCAACACACTGACATTTTGCAATTTTTCATCCTCAGGTCTGAAATTTGTCTTCAAACATGGATGTGGGATGCCTAGACTGGCATCAGTCTGCCTAGACTGTGGAGTTATGTGATTGGGAATATTTATAAACATCTAAGATTCTATTAAAGGCTTATTTTTTTCACAACTTCAAATCTGAAATCGGTTTTTATACAGTCTGGGCTTGATTTTCAAAGGAGCTGAGCACAGAGGCCCCAGGTGAGATTGGAGCCTTGTTGTGCTAGGCACTGGGTAAACACATACAGTCTGAACAGCCTACAGTCTAAATAGACAAGACAAAGGGGAGGGTCAGATCAGAGGCACACAATTAAAATGGTCTTTTCAAGGTAACAGGAGATCTCTGGAAGAACCAAGTTGAGATCTCAGGTATCAGACACCTAGTCCAATGACCTATCCATTAGACCACACTACCTCTGTATCTTAGTTGAAATCAATGGGGGATCTGGAAGCAATGCACCTCTGAAAATCAGGCAGCCTTGTGTACATCTATAGCTACCTATGTGTAATCTCCAAAACTTGAATCTAGCCCTTTGGTTCAATACTTTACGTCAAGGATAAATTTGATCTATCTCCAAGGCAATGGCTCATTATATTATGTTTAAGACCAGGTGCAAATATTCCTTTATGGAAGAGTTAGTACATTCTCATTGACTGACTGCTTACTGTAGTCAGCTGATAGAGGCAGATCTTACATTTTTGTCCTTACAGTCCTTATAATTGTTTGCTACACTTTCATCGTTCACCCATGGCTGTGAAGAAATATGCTATTGTCATAGTTGTCTTTGGAATGTGTTTTGCAGGTTCTGTATTATCTCTGAATGTAGCTGAAATGAAAGAATCTTTTATTGTCTTGGTGTCGTGTTTTCAGCCTTAATTAACCTTAGCTTTGTTCAAAGCCCTGCATTAGCACAAATGTTTATACCACTTTTGATGATATCAAACCATAGTAAACAGTATTAAGTCTAATTCTAATGACTTCAGAATTTGCCCCTTAATTACTAGCCTGCCAGGAAATGTATTATGGATTGGGGAGAGAAGGGAGTTCAAATCTGAGACAGCTCTATGCATAAGAGAATAGGCATTTTAAAACCGAACACCAACAGATGATTTAGGACTTCATTAGGCCAGTGTCTGATATCACAACAAGCAAACCCCAGAGTATTTTCACAAAGGAAGAAGTAAGCCATTGTGACAACATAAATATAGAAGTATTAATATTAATGGTGCAAAATAGAAGTTTCTCTTTCAGCAATGGAAATATATTTAGGGTTTATTTGATTTATTTTCCCTCTATCTTTATTCTACTACATTATACTCATAGATTGGAAACAACAATTTTCGACCTCTAGGGTACAGAGCATAAGTTAGCCCAACTAATCTCTGTATGTATTTAAAATCTCATTTGATTTAAATTATTCTTATGCACAGACAAGATCTTTCTTATTTATGTAGAAAGGGAAGTGAATACAAAACAAAATGGATATAATTCTGGGAAAGCTCCAGAAAGTGGAGTTGCTAGCTCTATAAGTGTGTATATGGTCCATATATATGTGATTGCTAGAGAACTGATCATATGACTCTGTTATTACATGGCTATGTGATAAACATCACATGATCCTACAATTTATCATGCACTTTTGGCCAATTCTCCTGTTCTTTTCCTTCTGACATGCGGACTTTGGAAAAACTTGAACTGCCATGCTGTAATTCCTCCTGTTCATCTTCCTTCCACAATGCCTGCTCCTCCCCCCCACCAGAAAAACCCCAAACTTCCCAAAATCCAGGATGGACAATTGTTATTCTAGTGACTCTTGGGAATGATAAGTGGGAGCTTTATATTACTGGAAAGGAGAGAGTCCCACCTCTCTAATGGGATTCACAGCACTTACGTTTGTTCCTAATAAATTTCAAGATATGCCTTAAATAGTAATATTTTTTTTAAAAGCTACATTAAGCCATTTGGGTTTCTATTTCTTTTTTTCTAAGCCCTCTGCAGTTGGATTTCTATCCAGGGCAGCTGGTTTTACAAATGGAGGAATGCAAGAAATACAAACAACTTTTTAAAAAAACATTCTCTGTAGAATGTGTGGTGTATATACAGACTAAACAATGGTGTGGCATGCTACAACTGTTTTATTGGCCGTCATGTGGTATGATCTGCACATCTCTCATGACTATCATATGTAATGTGACCACCCTAAGCTTTATTGCAATGAGCAGGGCGTGGGCAGTCAGGCCTACTGTTCAGAGCCAAGGGTCAAAACCAAAGACAGAATCAGGTGCCAGGCTAGGGGTCAGAGCTGGAGACAGGTAAGGCAGAGGAGCAAGGCCATGGAGTAGGGCAGGACAGCAGGAACTGGGAGTCCGGGGTCTTCTATAGCAGCCAGCCAGGATTCCGCTAGTTACTCAGACAGCTTCCCTGGTTATACAGAGCCTATCAACCAACCAGGGGGCTGATGGTCCCCCAGTTGGGGGCTTTGGGGATGGGGCCCTCTACAAGCTAACCCTTCCCTGGTTACTTAGGTGAGTTGCTGGGTGGCAGTCAGGGCCTGGGCACTGCCTGGGGACCTATGGACCTGGGCTTGAGGCCTGTGATCCCTCACACTTTTACTGATACTTTTTATACTACACCTTTGTATATATCCACTATTTAAACAGTGGCCATAAGCTAGATGGTGGGGAATTAATGAAGCAAAAAATATACCAACAGCAAAAGACACAGATAAGTGTATATTTTCATGTATTTTATACTGATGCAAAATCTGATTTTCCGCTTGCAAGACACTGAAGTCTATGGGAGAGCTTGGTGCTTCTCAAAGCGAGCACCACAATATTTGTCAGGCTTTTGTATTGTTGAGTAAATATACAACTGGTAGAGTTCAGATGGTAGAAATGAGTCCATAACAAGGAAAACTGCAAGTGTTCACATTGAAAAATAATCATCTAAAGAGCCTGCTTTTATTTGAAAAGTTCTCTTACATTAGAGTACACTAATTTCTTGCTTCAGATCATAGTTTTGCACAGGAAATCTCTGCCTCATTGAGATGAGGTTTTAAAATGTGCTTTCCAGGTCTAAATTTCATTTTGAGCCTAAAGGTATAATTAATCTGACAAGTTATGAGTTTGCAGGACAGATATTACATTCAACCATAAGAAAGGATCTTTGACTCAGTGGAGAGGATTGGCAGCTTCCTTTTGTAACTTGAGAAATCTAAGATGGCATTGGTTGTCTCAGGTTGTTGCTATCAGATTATGACTTAAAGGTTTTTAGATATAAATCTTCCTGATTCATTTACTTGCATATTTTTTAAAAAGGTTGTTTAAGGAAGAGAAGCTGCTTAATAAAACAAATACTGTTGAGTGATATTTGGGCCAAGGCTAGGCCTGGTCTCGTATCTCTCTCCCTTCCCTTGTTATGAGGAGTCAAACCATCTGCTACAGTTAAGGACAGGATACTCACAGATAAGAGCAGGATGTTCCTGTTCTAAGAATGGGGTCCCCATGAGGCCCCTCATGAGAATGTTTTCCAGGAAGCCCCTATTGATTTATCATTTCCTTGTGAGTGTTCCTTTTCATAGAGGAGACCACCCTTATCTGTTTTAAGTGTATAAATACTCAGCTTCTGTCCCAATAAAGCTGCCTTACACCCTCAAAGCTACCTGCCTTGAGGGGGGTATGAGCCCTTTGATCAAAGAACCTCTGGTATGCGTAATTTCTTTCTGTGGTCTCTGACAGCTTGAGAGTTCCAATCTAACTCCGCCCTACCTGGGCAGTGAGGGGGTAAGTAGGACAAGCTTATTTTTACCTAACAATACCTCAAAGTTTAACGTGTTTAGCAGGATTCCTCAGCATTTTACATTAGACCTCAGTGAATAAATTGTCATCCCCACAAATTGGGAGGGTGGAGGGGGAAGGCGGGGTAGCCCTAAAAGGAAAAATCTGAAAACAATGCAGTTTTTAACTAACTTTTTCATGCCAAAATGAAAAATCCCCAAATCCTTCACTTAGGATCTAAAAACACCCAAAACCATTTTTTCACTCTTTGGTTTTCATTTTTGGATGTTATCTACCCTTTTTTAAAAACCACAATTACTAAAATTGTCAATTCAAAACATTGGCATCAGAGTTCAACATGGCAGATTTTCTGACCCAGTAACAGTACACAATTGTTTCTAGGAGGGGAAGTGAGGAATACCGTTAACTGAAACTGCATGAGGAATTTAGGTAGTAAAATGTAAATATAACTTTCAAAACTGGAACGGGCTAGGACATGTGTATAACACAGTGGTATCTACTAGAATCATGCTGTGGCCTCTTTTCAGTTCTGACTCGAGGGGAAGAGAGTCACTGATGGTGGCCCAGAAGAGGCCAATTAACATTCATAGTTGCAGCTGTAGGGAAGCCCAGGGATCTACAAATACTAATTGCTGATGGAGCCCAGCTGGGGGAGAAACTGGGTAAGGTACATAAAGGAAGTTTTGGAATAGCAAGGTGCTGCAGAGGGGAGAGTCTGCAGTCACTCTCTGGGAATGGTGGGCAGGCAAATAAGCTCCGGGATCCTGGCCCTAACAGAAGGTCGACCCCAGAGGAGTTTTGGAGAAAAGCCCAGGGGGCAAAAGGAGCAAGTAAAGGGATTGGGTAGACCTTGATTGCTGATTATGGAGACCATGTGGCCTGGACTCGAGCCAAAGGAGGTGCGCACGTGAGTGCTGGGTAAATCCCCAAGCTGAATCCTCCCATACAGAGCTGATTTCAGTCTGTGTCTGCAGTTGGGTGTGGCCTTACCTTTGTGTGTGCTAGAAAAGGCTTGAGGGCTTGGCACAGCAAAGACAGGGTGAGGAATCCCAGGCTGGTGGAATAGGTTGGCTCAGTGGGACCCCAGTATATCAGGTGGCATCCTGGACTGGGGGGGGGGGGGGGGGGGTCCAACCTGTGTCACAGGGTTTTCTTTGAAGGTTGTGGATTTGTACTAAGTAGGCCTGAAATCTGTCTAAGTTATGAAATGTGATGATCACAGCTCAAGCTGAAATGCAGGAATCAAGTTTTGGGTCACTTATCCTGCAGAGACTCATACCCATGCATAGTTCTGTGCACGAGTAGTTCCATTGATTCAATGTTAAGCACGTGCAGAAGTCTTGGTATGTTAGTGAATCACCAGGCACTGCTCTACTGCTTCACTCCACCACCTCCTACCCAAATGCAAACAAACCTACATCCAACAAACTATTCTATTTTAAAATAGAAGTCTTTCCATCATGCAAAAAGGATAACTGGCTCTGGTGGTTCATTTTGCTATTTTATTTCAATATGGATACTTCCTCTGAGGTTCTGATCAGGTCTTCAACAGTTGGTACTCTTCTCTTCCTCCTCCAGCTATGGAAAGGGTTTATGGGAAGCTGGAGGAAAAAGTATGTGTGTGTGAGAGAGAGAAACTGAAATCACAAGTAAAAAGAGGACAGAAGTAAGGAAGGGCAAAGAAGTATAGGACAGATATAGAGAGAGGTGAAAAGAGCTTGGATACAGTAGCGAATTACTGCAAATGTCACTGTCACTGATCGTTCCATCAGCCCTCACAGAGAGAGCACCGATCACAACACATCAGACGTGTTGTTCTAGCCAGTCCTCCAACTACCCGCTGGCCAAGCTGTCAGTAGCACCGGACACCTGATTGACATAGCACACAGCAGCCTAGAACTCCTGAGCGATCCGCCAACCGCAGCCTCCCAAGCAGCTGGGATTACAGGCGCGCACCACCACACTGGGCCACTGCAAGTATAAAAATAAAAAATACATATAAAATGGTCTAAATGCACAATATAAAAATAAAGAAACTTGGAAACAAAGTGAAATAGATGTCTAGTGCCACAAAGATCTGGAGAGAGTCCTGGACAGCTTAAGACTTAAAAAATCTAAAATCTTTTGCAGACTTTGTGCTTTAAACTAGTAGGTGAGATTCATAGATTCTAGGGCTGGAAGGGACCTCGAGAGGTCATCGAGTCCAGCCCCCTGCCCTCATGGCAGGACCAAATACTTTCTAGACCATCCCTGATAGACATTTATCTAACCTACTCTTAAATATCTCCAGAGATGGAGATTCCACAACCTCCCTGGGCAGTTTATTCCAGTGTTTAACCACCCTGACAGTTAGGAACTTTTTCCTAATGTCCAACCTAAACCTCCCTTGCTGCAGTTTAAGACCATTGCTTCTTGTTCTATCCTTAGAGGCTAAGATGAACAAGTTTTCTCCCTCCTCCTTATGACACCCTTTTAGATACCTGAAGACCGCTATCATGTCCCCTCTCAGTCTTCTCTTTTCCAAACTAAACAAACCCAATTCCTTCAGCCTTCCTTCATAGGTCATGTTCTCTAGACCCTTAATCATTCTTGTTGCTCTTCTCTGGACCCTCTCCAATTTCTCCACATCTTTCTTGAAATGCGGTGCCCAGAACTGGACACAATACTCCAGTTGAGGCCTAACCAGCGCAGAGTAGAGCGGAAGAATGACTTCTCGTGTCTTGCTCACCACACACCTGTTAATGCAGCCCAGAATCAAGTTTGCTTTTTTTGCAACAGCATCACACTGTTGACTCCTATTTAGCTTGTGGTCCACTATAACGCCTAGATCCCTTTCTGCCGTACTCCTTCCTAGACAGCTTCCTCCCATTCTGTATGTGTGAAACTGATTGTTCCTACCTAAGTGGAGCACTTTGCATTTGTCCTTATTAAACTTCATCCTGTCTACCTCTGACCATTTCTCCAATTTGTCCAGATCATTTTGAATTATGTCGCTATCCTCCAAAGCAGTTGAAATCCCTCCCAGTTGGCATCATCTGCAAACTTAATAAGCGTACTTTCTATGCCAATATCCAAGTCATTGATGAAGATATTGAACAGAGCCGGTCTCCAAACAGACCCTTGCGGAACCCCACTCGTTATACCTTTCCAGCAGGATTGGGAACCATTTATAACTACTCTCTGAGTATGGTTATCCAGCCAGTTGTGCACCCACGTTATAGTAGCCCCATCTAAGTTGTATTTCCCTAGTTTATTGATAAGAATATCATGCGAGACCGTATCAAATGCCTTACTAAAGTCTAGGTATACCACATCCACCACTTCTCCCTTATCCACAAGACTCGTTATCCTATCAAAGAAAGCTATCAGATTGGTTTGACATGATTTGTTCTTTAAAAATCCATGTTAGTTATTCCCTATCACCTTACCACCTTCCAAGTGTTTGCAGATGATTTCCTTAATTACTTGCTCCATTATTTTCCCTGGCACAGAAGTTAAAATAACTGGTCTTTAGTTTCCTGGGTTGTTTTTATTTCCCTTTTTATACATGGCACTATATTTGCCCTTTCCCAGTCTTCTGGAATCTCTCCTATCTCCCATGATTTACCAAAGATAATAGCTAGAGGCTCAGATACCTCCTCTATTAGCTCCTTGAGTATTCTAGGATGCATTTCATCAGGTCCTGGTGACTTGCAGGCATCTAACTTATCTAAGTGATTTTTAACTTGTTCTTTTTTTATTTTATCTTCTAAACCTTTCCCCTTCCCATTAGCATTCACTATGTTAGGCATTCCTTCAGATTTCTCAGTGAAGACCGAAACAAAGAAGTCATTAAGCATCTCTGCCATTTCCAAGTTTCCTGTTACTGTTTCTCCCTCCTCACTGAGTAGTGGGCCTACCCTGTCCTTGGTCTTCCTCTTGCTTCTAATGTATTGATAAAAAGTTTTCTTGTTTCCCTTTATTCCTGTAGCTAGTTTGAGCTCATTTTGTGCCTTTGCCTTTCTAATCTTGCCCCTGCGTTCCCGTGTTGTTTGCCTATATTCATCCTTTGTAATTTGTCCTAGTTTCCATTTTTTATATGACTCCTTTCTATTTTTTAGATCTTGCAAGATCTCGTGGTTAAGCCAAGGTGGTCTTTTGCCACATTTTCTATCTTTCCTACCCAGCGGAATAGTTTGCTTTTGGGCCCTTAATAGTGTCCCTTTGAAATACTGCCAGCTCTCCTCAGTTGTTTTTCCCCTCAGTCTTGATTCCCATGGGACCTTACCTATCAGCTCTCTGAGCTTACCAAAATCCGCTTTCCTGAAATCCATTGTCTCTATTTTGCTGTACTCCCTTCTACCCTTCCTTAGAATTGTGAACTCGATGATTTCATGATCACTTTCACCCAAGCTGCCTTCTACTTTCAAGTTCTCAACGAGTTCCTCCCTATTTGTTAAAATCAAATCTAGAACAGCTTCCCCCCTAGTAGCTTTCTCAAACTTCTGAAATAAAAAGTTGTCTGCAATGCAGTCCAAGAACTTATTGGATAGTCTGTGCCCTGCTGTGTTATTTTCCCAACATATATCTGGATAGTTGAAGTCCCCCATTACCACCAAATCTTGGGCTTTGGATCATTTTGTTAGTTGTTTAAAAAAAGCCTCATCCACCTCTTCCACCTGGTTAGGTGGCCTGTAGTAAACTCCTAGCATGACATCACCCTTGTTTTTTCTAGCTAGTCTTTGTTTCAAGGGTTGTGCTTGGGTGGTGGTAGTGGCTTTCTTTCAAAAGATGACTCTTCTCAAGGCCACACTCCTTAGCATTCAGGAAACTGGTAAACTGCAATCACTTAAACTTGCCCTGCAGTAAATTTAACTGAATATCTAGACAAAATTTGCAGTTAAGATTGCAGTTGGAATCTTAACTCTTACCTATATCATCACCACCATTTCACATGTAGGTTGCAGGCTCTCATGGGTTGACACAGAATCGTTGAAATCTAGGGCTGAAGGGATCTTAAGAGGTCATTTAGTCAACTTCTCCCCTCACTCCCACACTGAGGCAGGACCAAGTATACCTGTCAGGGATGATCTAGGTATCTAACCTATTCTTAAAAACCTCCAGTGACGGGGATTCTACAACCTCCCTTGGAAGATTGTTCCACTGCTAACTATTCTTATAGTTAAGAAAAATGTTCTAATAGTTAATCTGCAATATGGGAGATTTAGATTAAGGGTTTGTCTACACTGGCAATGTTAAAGCGCTGCTGCGGCAGCGCTTTAAAGTGGCCTGTGTAGTCGTGGCGCAGAGCTGGGAGAGAGCTCTCCCAGAGCTCTAAAAAACCCACCTCCACGAGGGACGTAGCTACCAGCACTGGGAGCATGGCTCCCAGTGGTAGTGCACTGTCTATACTGGCACGTTACAGAGCTGAAACTTGCAGCGCTCAGAGGTGTGTTTTTTCACACCCCTGAATGAGAAAGTTGCAGCGCTGTAAAGTACCAGTGTAGACAAGCCCTGGATTGATAATTTCTTGTCCTACCTCAAGTGGACATGCAGAGCAATTGATTCGATATGAAACTTCAAAGTCTACCCCGTTGAGTTTAGTGTTCAGGTTTTTGGGTGTTTCCTGCAGTGAAAGGAGGCATCACAGTAAGGTCTGCACAGGTGAAGCCTGGTATTTCATTGATGAATCCTGTTTGTTTCCAAAGAATGGACATAAAGGCCTGTTTCCTTGAACACAATAGTAATCAAACAGCAGGACACAGTTTCTTTACTCACAGTTCAAAGCCTCTTTCCAGCCAGCACTCTACCCAAAAGATCACTTTGAGCTTTTTCTCAGAGTCACGCTACCAGTGCTTCTCTGGTGGGTTATTGGGCTTCCTTACTGCTTTCTCTGTGTGCTCTGTGCTGTTTCTGCTGCTTCACTTACTCACATCCAGATCCAGTGAATAATAGCCACCACTCTGTATTTGTATTCAGACCTCATGGCTCACCTTGTGCTCCAGCCTGGCATGCAGCCTGTGTTTTGGGCAGTGGCTCCTATTGTTTCAGCTATCTTTTCCAGAAAGGAGCGTAATTACTTATGTTTATTCCAAACAAAGAGTGGCTAATATGTTCACCAGCTTCAACAAGATTTCACACAACCCTCAGTATAATAGAATATAAAACAATTTTGTAGCCTTTTAAGTTAGATGATATTGAATTGATTGTGTTTTGGGGGACATTAGAACAATTAGCAAGCAATGATAAACCAACACTTTTATAAAATTGCATTTAAAATGGCTAATCTGATTAATCTCAAACTTTCCCAGAAATTCTATCTGAGCAGGGAATGGTCATGAGAACAGATGCCTTAGAAAGTAAGACAATTGTGAAGTGGTTAAAATCAGCTTTTCACAAAAACTTACAGCTGTAACTAGATAATTTCTACAGTCTTACTTATGTTGTAAAAGAATTGCAAGAAGTGTTCAGAATCCCTTTGGTTCTTAGGTTCTAAAACTGAGTAATTAATTGATGGAATGAAGATACTCTAATTTCAATTTACCTATTAATTCAGCTGAGAGTCAACCAGTGCATGGGAATCTTACTTGCACTAGTTACCACACAAGTGGCTTCAAAGGGAATGCCAAAAAACTAAGTGCAATACTAATGAATCCTATTTTCAATTGCTTCTCTCATAGAAATGAAGGGACCTTGAAGTCATCAAGTCCAGCCCCCTCTGCTGTGGCAGGACCAAGTAAACCTAGACCATCCCTGACAGATATTTGTTCAACTTTATTTTTAAAAGCTTCCAATGATGGGGACTCCACAACCTCTCTTGGAAACCTATATAAGAATTTAACTACCCTTATAGTTAAAGGTTTTTCCCTAATATCTGACCTAAAACCTCCCTTGCTGTATTTAAGTCCATTACTACTTTTTCTTCTTTTGGTGGACATGGAGAACAGTTGATCACTATCCTCTTTATAACAGCTCTTAACATACTGGAAAACTGTTATCAGGTTCCCTCTCAGTCATATTTTCTCAAGACTAAACATGCCCAGTTTTTTTTAACCTTTCTTCATAGGTCAGGTTTTCTAACCTTCTATCATTTTTGTTGCTCTCCTCTGGACTTTACAATTTGTTCACATCTTTTCTAAATTGTGGTGTCCAGAATTGACACAGCATTCCAACTGGGGCCACACCAGTGCTGAGTAGAGCGGGACAACACCTCCTGTGTCTTACTTATAACACTCCTGTTAAC
Source organism: Macrochelys suwanniensis (assembly GCA_033296515.1). Taxonomy (NCBI): domain Eukaryota; kingdom Metazoa; phylum Chordata; order Testudines; family Chelydridae; genus Macrochelys; species Macrochelys suwanniensis. Next base: position 118,718,554 of record CM065778.1, on the reverse strand, counting down.
CATCCCAGAATCATATTAGCCTCTTTCGCACCTGCATTACATTGATGACTTCTATTCAGTTTGTGGTCCATTATAAGCCCCAGATCCTTTTCAGCAGTATTATCACCTAGACAATTCTTCCCCATTTTGTAACTGTGCATTTGATTTTTTTTCCTTCCTAAGTGAAGTACTTTGCACATGTATTTATTGAATTCCATCTAGTTGAATACAGACCAATTCTCCAATCTGTCAAGGTTTGAATTTTGAATTTTACATCTTCCTCTAAAGTGCTTCCAATCCCTCCCAGCTTGGTGCCATCTGCAAATTTTATAGGCATACGCTCTACTTCATTATTTAAGTCCTTAATGAAACTATTGAATTGTACTGTACCCAGGACTGATCCCTGCAGGACCCCACTAGATACACCCTCTTAATTTGACAGCAAATCATTGATAACTACTTTTTTGAGTACAGTTTCTCAAATGGTTGTGCACACACCTTATAGTAACTTTATCTAGACCACATTTCCCTAGTTTGCTTATGAGACTGTCATGCAGAACAGTGTCAAAAGTCTTACTAAAATCAAGGTATATCATGTCTACTGCTTCCCCCATCCAGTAGGTCAGTAATCCTATAGAAGATGAAAATTAAGTTGGTTTGGCATGATTTGTTCTTGACAAATCCATACTGACTATTTGTTACAACCCTATCATCTTCTGGGTATGTATAAATGGATTGTTTAATAATTTTCTCCAGTAGCTTTCCAGGTACTGAAGTTAAGCTGACTTGTCTGTAATTCCCCGAGCCCTTCTTTGTTCCTTTTTTAAAAGATGGGTACTAGGTTTTCTCTTCTGGAGGATGGGAGAGGTCCCAGAAGACTGGAGGAGTTCTCAAAGGTAATTGCTAATTGCTCTGAGATTGCTTCAGCTAGTTCCTTAAGTACGCTAGACCACATTCTGTATGACCAAAAGAGCGTGGAAGAATATTTTTTTATAAGAGTTACTCTAGCCAAGAAGTGTATTAGTAATCACATATTTCCCTAACCATATGTGTGTCATTTTTCTTTGGGCAGCAGTTGAGATGTTCCAACTGGGACCATTGCCCTTACTGACCAGACTGGAAGCTAGCAGATGAAAATTGATGTGCTCTGTTGGCTTTCTCTACACTCATGCACAGGTCATACTGATACAGTGCCCAGTCTCTAGTTTGGCCTATTTGGCAAGATCTTTGGTGCCAAATAGCAATATGCTTAGATGGGAAGGCTTCATAAATCTGTATTACTCATCTGCTCTTCAAGAAGCCCAGCCTTTTAATGAAAGCAAATGCACAGGCAATGAATGAAGGACCATTTTCTTCATCAACAGCAGCGAGGGGAAGATCATAGATGACAAGACAATCTGAACAGGAAAATAGACTTTTCCCTCTACTATTTTGTTATGATCTGAATGTATGGATATCAGAATTATTCTTCCAACCCTATTGTGAATTAAGCACTAGTTCTTATACTTCAAAGATTCCCAGGACACAACACTGTTATCATGCTGAAAATCATTTATTCCTATTCTTTGTTTGTGTCTCTTAGCCAGTTTCTAATCCATGACAGAGTATTTCATACCCTGATTACTTAATCAACTGTGAGAAACTGTCAAGATTTTAGAAAATTCATATTCTCACCTGACTTCTTTTCCTTTGACATGCTCAAAGAATTCTAGTAAATTAGGAAGACACGATTTTTCTTTACAGAATCTGTGCTAATTTGACTCTATCAGACCATATATTCATGTTTTAACTATTGTTTCAACCATTTTTCATTATCTAAAAAAACTTCATTGGTCTCTGCTTCGTGAGGTAACCTCAGCCCCCCATCCTTTTTTTTTTAAAGACATTTAAGGTTGTAACCACCCTTGTTTTAATTTGTGGTTCTGTGCTAGTGTAGGAGACTGAAAATCAAACTGAAGAATAACAAAAAAACTTCAAAACTGATTAGTCTATTTTCATTGTCCAAGATGAGTTAAACTGCAAAGATTAAATTCAATAAACAAAAATGGCAAAGTACACAGGTAAGGAATTATTCAATAACTATTGAAATAATAGATATTTAAATACATTATAAAGATGCAAATTTAAATCTGACAATGTCCCTAGAATAAGAGGACTTCAGGAAGTACAACTGGAACAACAAAAATATGCTCCACTTTCTACAGGATCCAATGAATGAATAGCTTAGCTTTGTCCATGTTTTACCATTGACTTCAGTGGGAGCAGGGATAAACTTTTGTTTTAAATCCCATTTTACTTTAGATTTAGAAGGGATACAATGAAGAGGAAGCAGTAGTTGGAATAGGAGTATTAATGTGGGGAAGAATTGGGCTTGGATGTTAATTTCCTTTTAAATAAAATTATATATAAATAATATGGTCATGGATTAGTCGAAATTCTTCATAAAATGTTCTAATGTCCTAAATGGGGTACTCTCTCAAAATGAAATTAAATTAGTGAGAGCTGAGTGAGCCCTCTAAATACCCTGCTATATATTAATTTTATTTCTATGTATATATTGAGACCATTGGCCCTCCTGCATTTTAGCCTGTGAAGTGAATTTTCATTCTCTAATTCCTCTGAGAACTTCATTTGCAGCTACTGTCTTACTAAAATCTTTCACTTGAAGATTGTGATGCTATAGGTGGTTTAACTTGGATTGGATATTTTTACTAGTTTCACCATTCTCAGAGCTTTGCTAGTTTAAGGATTATGAAGACTAATGCTGCAATCAATCACAGCAGATACTATTTAGCATGTGTAATATCTCATTGTTTCTGATCTGTGTATGTCATGCATATTTGTGCATATTTGATCTCACATGACTGGAGTACTGTCATGGATGGATATAAACTGTTCAGGAAGGATAGGCAGGGCAGAAAAGGTGGGGGAGTTGCATAAGAGAGCAGTATGACTGCTCAGAGCGCCAGTATGAAACTGCAGAAAAACCTGAGAGTCTCTGGATTAAATTTAGTAGTGTGAGCAACAAGGGTAATGTCGTGGTGGGAGTCTGCTACAGACCACCAGACCAGGGGGATGAGGTGGACGAGGCTTTCTTCCAGCAACTAACAGAAGTTGCTAGATCACAGGCCCTGGTTCTCATGGGTGACTTTAATCACCCCGATATCTGCTGGGAGAGCAATACAGCGGTGCACAGACAATCCAGGAAGTTTTTGGAAAGTGTAGGGGACAATTTCCTGGTGCAAGTGCTGGAGGAACCAACTAGGGGAAAAGCTCTTCTTGACCTGCTGCTCACAAACAGGGAAGAAATAGGAGAGGAAGCAATAGTGGATGGGAACCTGGGAGGCAGTGACCATGAGATGGTCGAGTTCAGGATCCTGACACAAGGAAGAAAGGAGAGCAGTAGAACAGAGACCCTGGACTTCAGAAAAGCAGACTTTGACTCCCTCAGGGAACTGATGGGCAAGGTCCCCTGGGAGAATAACATGACGGAGAAAGGAGTCGAGGAAAGCTGGCTGTATTTTAAAGAATCCTTACTGAGGTTGCAGGAACAAACCATCCCTATGTGTAGGAAGAAAAGCAAATATGGCAGGCGACCAGCTTGGCTTAACAGTGAAATCCTTGCTCGTCTTAAACACAAAAAAGCAGCTTACAAGAAGTGGAAGATTGGACTAATGACCAGGGAGGAGTATAAAAGTATTGCTCAGGCATGCAGGAGTGAAATTAGGAAGGCCAAATCACACTTGGAGTTGCAGCTAGCCAGAGATGTTAGGAGTAACAAGAAGGGTTTCTTCAGGTATGTTAGCAACAAGAAGAAAGTCAAGGAAAGTGTGGGCCCCTTGCTGAATGAGGGAGGGAACCTAGTGTCAGAGGATGTGGAGAAAGCTAGTGTACTCAATGCTTTTTTTGCCTCTGTCTTCACAGACAAGGTCAGCTCCCAGACAGCTGCACTCCGCAGCACGGTATGGGGAGGAGGTGACCAGCCCTCTGTGGAGAAAGAAATAGTTCGGGACTATTTAGAAAAGCTGGACGAGCACAAGTCCATGGGGCCGGATGCACTGCATCCAAGGGTGCTAAAGGAGTTGGCCGATGTGATTGCAGAGCCATTGGCCATTATCTTTGACAAATCATGGCAATCGGGGGAGGTCCCGGATGACTGGAAAAAAGCTAATGTAGTGCCCATCTTTAAAAAAGGGAAGAAGGAAGATCCGGGGAACTACAGGCCAGTCAGTCTCACCTCAGTCCTTGGAAAAATCATGGAACAGGTCTTCAAGGAATCAATTCTGAACCACTTAAAGGAGGGGAAAATGATCAGGAACAGTCAGCATGGATTCACCAAGGGCAAGTCATGCCTGACTAACCTAATTGCCTTCTATGATGAGATAACCGGCTCTGTGGATGAGGGGAAAGCAGTGGATGTGCTATTTCTTGACTTTAGCAAAGCTTTTGATACAGTCTCCCACAGTGTTCTTGCCAGCAAGTTAAAGAAGTATGGGCTGGATGAATGGACGGTAAGGTGGATAGAAAACTGGCTAGATGGTCGGGCTCAACAGGTAGTGATCAATGGTTCCATGTCTAGTTGGCAGCCGGTATCAAGTGGAGTGCCCCAAGGGTCGGTGCTGGGGCCGGTTTTGTTCAATATCTTCATTAACGATCTGGAGGATGGTGTGGACTGCACCCTTAGCAAGTTTGCAGATGACACTAAACTGGGAGGAGTGGTTGATATGCTGGAGGGTAGGGATAGGATACAGAGGGACCTAGACAAATTAGAGGATTGGGCCAAAAGAAATCTGATGAGGTTCAACAAGGACAAGTGCAGAGTCCTGCACTTAGGACGGAAGAATCCCATGCACTGCTACAGACTAGGGACCGAATGGCTGGGCAGCAGTTCTGCAGAAAAGGACCTAGGGGTTATGGTGGACGAAAAGCTGAATATGAGTCAACAGTGTGCCCTTGTTGCCAAGAAGGCTAATGGCATTTTGGGTTGTATAAGTAGGGGAATTTCCAGCAGATCGAGGGACGTGATTATTCCCCTCTATTCGGCACTGGTGAGGCCTCATTTGGAGTACTGTGTCCAGTTTTGGGCCCCACACTACAAGAAGGATGTGGATAAATTGGAAAGAGTCCAGCAGAGGGCAACAAAAATGATTAGGGGACTGGATCACATGACTTATGAGGAGAGGCTGAGGGAACTGGGATTGTTTAGCCTGCAGAAGAGAAGAATGAGTGGGGATTTGATAGCTGCTTTCAACTACCTGAAAGGGGGTTCCAAAGAGGATGGATCTAAACTGTTCTCAGTGGTAGAAGATGACAGAACAAGGAGTAATGGTCTCAAGTTGCAGAGGGGGAGGTTTAGGTTGGACATTAGGAAAAACTTTTTCACTAGTAGGGTGGTGAAGCACTGGAATGGGTTACCTAGGGAGGTGGTGGAATCTCCTTCCTTGGAGGTTTTTAAGGTCAGGCTTGACAAAGCCCTGGCTGGGATGATTTAGTTGGGTTTGGTCCTGCTTTGAGCAGGGGGTTGGACTAGATGGCCTCCTGAGGTCCCTTCCAACCCTGAGATTCTATGATTCTATGATTCTATGATCTGTGGTGTATAATCTCAGTTTTCCCACCAGACATTTTTTCTTCATTTTTAAATAGTGCCTGTCTCTGAGTACCCCATAACTATATGTGCAGATGATAACCAATTCTGTGCATGTACAGCTGGTATCACTGAAAGCGAAAGACATGCTTTAAAGGGATAGAATTCTCCTGTCCCCCTCTTTCAGGACTTCTAACTAATCTGGGAAGACATTACGGTGAGAAAAACAACCAAACAAAAAAAAACCCGGCCGCCCCAGAATCCCCGGACTGCCGTCCCTTGCAAGGTGCTGCCCCAGGCACGTGCTTTGCCATCTGGTGCCTGGAGCCAGCCCTGGTTATACTGAAAAAACTTTCCCATGTATATGAGGCCTTATAGGCCTAGTAACTTGCCTCATTTCTTACTGGGCATGACTGGGAAGGTTAAATCTAATATTAAGTTGTAAATAAGGGCTTAACAAGCAGTATGCTGAAGTCACAATGTCTGAACCAGCTAAGATAAGAGGGAGAACACCCAGGGAACCATTTACTACAAACAAGATAAGATAATGGACAAGAAGCTAGAAATGTAGAGATGAGATAAAGAATAGGTTGAATGTGGAGAATTCATGGACAGATCACGCTGTACAGGACCTTGTTCCTGCACAGTAACCAATCCATATACGTGCTGCAATGTATACTCAATATAATGTATATAAAGGAGGAGGTTTGCTGTGTAACTTTGGATGTGTGGTATGCCATATACCCACCCCTTACACTAAAGTCTGATCAACTCAGCATTGCTTTGCTGTATGCTAAATAAAGGAACCTGAGTGACTAAATCTGGAACTGGACAGAGGGGTTTTCTTTTTGGATCCCAGAACTGGATGAAGTGTTCTCCAAGAACCGGACAAGTTGAGTGGAAAAAGGCCTTGGAGGGAATCCCAACAAGCCTTAATGACCAGGCAAATATCTTCTTTCATATCTTCTGTTTACAGGAAGTGCTCAACAGCAGGGAATGGGGGCAGAATAGTAATTCTTCTGGAAGTTTGGTTTGCTTGTACTTATGTACAGTTACTGCATGTATTCATTTTTCTTAGGATAGCAATTGAAGAAATTACTGAAGGGATTAGGATTTCATTCTCCTCCTTTGTAGACATTGTACCAAATTCAGCATTAAATTTAACGGAGTGTTCAGATTTGAGTGCAGAATAGTATCTACTTTCTTTTCAGATACTAGTTTTTAATTTGATCTGGAAGATATGGCATTGTATGGAAATATAAAGACGCACCAACAAAACCAGAATTAACTGTTTTATAGACCAGTAGAGTTTCCATACTCTACATGTACTTTACTTTTGACTCTCTAATCTTTGAAATAGTGAAAATAACTGACAGTTAAAACAATGAACTTAAGATCCAGTTGAATCTGTGTAGATGCAACCTAGAATTTTGACCTACAGTTGGAGACTGACAGCAGATATACCACCCTCCAAAAGACGTAATTGAGATTGTCAGTATAATACAGTTTTATCCAAACTCTCCCTGATTTATACTGACATGATATTGCTTCATCACCTTACTGCTCAAATCACTTTGAAGTTGTAATCCTCTTGTGAACTGTTTCAAACACAACATACAGAAAGGCTATGGTAAAGATTTTATAATCTTTTTGCAAACCACTGCAGGTTTTTATATTCTGAGTTTGAATTTGAGTTGTATACTGCACACAGGTCCCATTGGAATAGTGGAATCTACATGCATACACCACATCCATTTTTAACATCTATCACTGGCTATTTTTTTATAGCCAGCATCAATCACATCTGACTTTGCGCACATGTCCATGTGTGTACACATTCAGGTTGCTCTGTCCTCTTCTAAATCTTCTCTTCCCCACACAAACTCATGCCTGTTACTAACTGCAATAGACTTTGGTGGAGTTTTTGAAAACTGACACATGCCAGTGTATATAACAAATTTGCCCACAGATAATGTATCTCTCTGTAGTTAAATCCTTGCTCAGATAAATCAAGAGTACTACTGCTTTCCTACACTGTCTAATTTAAAATTTTTAGAACTCATTAGGGATAAATGAAATATGCAACTGAGGGCAAGTGGCTTTTTCATTTGCAGATAATGAGCAACAGAAACAGTCAACCAACTGTTGATTGATATTTGATATAGATAAGTGGTGGGCAACCTGCGGCCCGTGGGCCACACATGGCCCATCAGGGTAATCCACTGGCAGTCCATGAGACTGTGTTTACATTGACCGTCCCCAGGCATGGCCGCCCCTAGCTCCCAGTGGCTGCAGTTTGCTGTTCCCAGCCAATGGGGGGCTGCAGGAAGCAGCGGTCAGCACGTCCCTGCAGCGTGCGCTGCTTCTCGCAGCTCCCATTGGCTGGGAACGGCAAACCGCGGCCACTGTGAGCTGCAGGTGGCCATGCCTGTGGATGGTCAATGTAAACACTGTCACACGGCCCACCAGCGGATTACCCTGACGGGCCGCAGGTTGCCCACCACTGATATACATGCTCAGATGGGAAAACACATTTTGAGTAATATGGTGTCCTTTATAAGGGGTATACAGTATGGCAGTTGTGATTACCTTAATGAATCAATTAAGTGTTATGAAATTAGAGATGGACTGAATTGGCAATAGCCAACTATGTACCCACCTCTGGGTCACTGTACTTTACAAGTTATATCACATCCTCAGCTAATCAGCACTGTCATTTGTGAAGCACAATTTTTTAGGGAAGTATTTCCAGGGAAGACAAAAAAACAGATGGTCACAGCTACTGGCTTGGAAGCTGAACATACTTTCGTAACCTCCATGTCTCCAAACAAACAAACTGTCCTCACCATTTAGTTGGCTTCATTGACACTTCAGCAATGGCACAGACACAGAGGCTGACGTATCATGCAGAGATAGCTTTTAATTCCAAAATGTGGTCACCAGATTCTTGTTTCAGTACTGTTGGGCCTGCTAATTCTCTTCTGCCTAACAAATTAAAACTGCTTCTCACAGCAGTGGAAGTTGAAGTTCGCGTATTAACAGCAACCCACAATTATAGGCTTCATTAATTGAAAATCAAAAAGCGCGAGTTTAACAGAAATACCGTGTATATTGAGATTCTTGCCTTTAGTTGTGTACCCCATGTTCCTTCCATAGTTCATAGGTTTTAAGGCTGGAAGGGACCATTGTGATCATCTATTCTAACCTCCTGCATAGCACAAGCCATAGTATTCCATGAATTAATTCCTGCTTCAAGTTTGCTAGCTGTGGTGAACTATAGTATAGCTTCTAGAAAAGCATCAATCTTAATTTTAAAGATTTCCAGTGATGGAGAATCCATCACAACCCTTTGTAAATTGTTCCAATGGTGAATCACCTTCATTTTTTTAAAAAAAAATTGCATCTTATTTCCAGTTTATCTAGCTTTGACTTCTCTTTGCTAAACTAAAGAGATTGAGCTCTTTGAGTCTTCCACTAAAAAACATGTTTCTGAATGCTTTAATCATTCTTGTGGCTCTTCTTTGACCCCTCTCCAATTTTTCAACATCCTTCTTGAAATGGGTACGTAAGTTAGGTTAGGCTCAAATATATTCAGTCTGCACAAATGTTTGAACTATTCAGACCACTTGCATCACTTTGCCTATCTGCTAATGACTGGGATTGCAGTGCTGTTTCTTTGCGCAGGAATGCTGGTGGCTTGACTCCTCCAAAAAAGACCCAGCTGAGAGTATGTATCCATGTAGAGTTCAAACACATCATCTCTGAGTTGCCCACAATGCTAGCACTAAAGCCTTTAATACTTTGGGGCATATTGTGACCAGCATATGTAACCAAGATGTTTGCAAGTGTAGGCACAGCTGTTTTATAGCTTACTTATGCCCTCATAGGACCTTTTGAGGTCAACAAGAGACTTTCCATTGTCTCAATGGGCTTTGAATCAGACCCATAAAAAGTAATCAGGAGACTCAATCAAAAATATATTCTACTTATCTAAAATTATCCCAACTACAAGTCCTTTACTGCAATAACACTAATATACTTCTTTATATCTTACACAAATAGCTGTAAGCCACCGACTATTTAGTATAAATAGAATTCAATACTTTTGTTACCTGGGGTTTTTCAGAACCCAAAGCAGTGGTAAGTTAACTATTTCTCTCCAGGTGGTGTCAGGAATAAATCAATGGGAACACAGTGCTTCTGTCTGATAAATGATTGCTACAAGCAAGTGTGCTCTTATAACTACTATTTATTAGATATTAAGCACACACACACATTCTCAATAGGTTTCAGACATCCCAGATATAGTTACCCACGATCTGAGATGGTTTTGAGTGAAAACCAATGGGGCTTACAGGGGCCCTCTTTCCTTCCAGCTGATGGGGAGTTTAGATGTCAGCTCCAAAGAAAAGCTCCCTCGAATTGTATTTACTCCAAGGTATTTACTTTTACCTAATCTTTTATAGCTAACTCTAACACAGTACATAACCTGTAGTGACTCCTAGTGGGTCAGCATAATAACCTCTACTGCAGGGGTTCTCAAACTGGGGTTGGGACCCCTCAGGGGGTTGCGAGGTTATTACATGGGGGGTTGCGAGCTGTCAGCCTCTACCCCAAACCCCACTTTGCATCCAGCATTTATAATAGTGTTAAATATATTTAAAAGTGTTTTTAATTTATAAGGAGGTCGCACTCAGAGGTTTGCTATGTGAAAGGGGTCACCAGTACAAACGTTTGAGAATCACTGCCCTACTGGGTCACCAGGTCTCCTAATTTCAGCAAACTTCTCATTATCTCCAAACATTTCTAATATTTCTAGCCATAACAACAATGTATCAGGGGCACCTAAAACCAAGGTTGCTATTCACTCACTCTCTTCCTGTCCCATCCTCTTTCTGTCCCATTCTCTCCTTCTGATTAACAAACTGCAAGCATGCAGCTGTCTGACCTTGTCTCACAAAGGCCTAAGATTATTTCTAACTATGTGATGTTTGGTTTTCAGCTGGCAGTGGCTGAACATACAAAATGCCTGACTGCAGTTCTGGAGTACATGCAAGAATGTCAAATTCCAGGGTAATGCTTTCACTAGTGACTTTTATATTTTAAGTGCAAAATCCTGTCCCCATTGACTTCAGTGGGGTAAGGGTTTCATCTTGGATGTCAAAGTTTTGTTTCTACTCTCTCAGTGCCCATTCTTCTCACTTATTCCTAGTTGTTCCTAGACATATAATGTCACTGCCTCAGCTCTGGTGTCCAGTCACTATTATTGTTTCATTACAAAAAAAATAACTGAAGCCTAGTTGAGATGCTTGAACACTTTAATTAAGCCAGGCTTCAGACAAGACCTTTGGCCTCAATACAAAAATTGGGCATGTTATTTAAAACTTAAATTTGATAGACTTGACAAACTGTACAAAAACACTTCAAGCAAAGGATTGCTTGCAAGCTCAGTAAAATGTAACTATTTTTCTTGCTTCTGTCTCCCTTTTTTGTACAAAGACATGATGTGCCATGCTAATGCTTAATTTGACATGGAACGGGCTAGACAATTACTGCTGATGTATTTTGTGCTTAAAACTAATTTCCCAATGTAATGGAATAGATCATGTACACAAATTGCAGACTATTTTTTCAGAATAGGCAGTTGCAATCTTTTTTTTGTAGGAGCTTGTAATTGTTTTAAATGTGTTTTTTGCTTCACATAAAGTTGACTAAAACAGAACATGAGGTAATGCATAATGTACCTAAGATGAACACACACTCTTTATATTGACAGGTTTCAGAGTAGCATCCGTGTTAGTCTGTATCCGTAAAAAGAACTTCTGTGTGTTCCATTCTACGCATCCGATGAAGTGGGCTGTAACCTACGAAAGCTTATGCTGAAATAAATTTGTAAGTCTCTAAGGTGCCACAAGTACTCCTGTTCTTTTTACTCTTTATATTGGTACTTTACTAAATTATCTGAAGTCACTTACAGGCTTTCACGTAGACCAGATGTTTCAGCTGCACGTTTGTTGGTCCTTCTGAATAGCGTAGTGTGTACTGTTATTTCCCCACCACAGGGGAGTTACCTTTGGGTAATGTGAGAGGACTCTCTTCTTCGCCCTTTAGACCACCTCAAACAGCCAAGACATCTTACAAGGTTTGTAAGCACCATTATATCATTTGTTAGGTCCCCTCCTAGTACAGCTTTGTGCAGCAACACAGAAGTGGACATAAGCTTCCTCCTCAGCCCACTCTCTGGGATGGGAGTGGGAAAGGTGTCTTTATCTTGAGATCCTGTAGCCCCTGCCAATCTCTCCCTGGTACTTTCTTCCTGTCTCTTAATTGTTCCCAACCTACGAGTTGGTTGTTTTCATTAGCTCATCAGCATCCTGCCTAATTAAGCTATTGAGTGCCCATCTCCCAATCAAGTCCCCTCTGGGGGAATAGCTAGCACCTAAGGGTACATCTACACAATAGTAAAACACTTGCAGGTGGCCTGGGTCAGCGGACTCAGGCTGTGGGGCTGTTTAGAGGGTTGGGCTGGAGCCATGAGGTGGGATGGTCCCAAACCCCGGGCTCCAGCCTGAGCCCAAATGTCTACACAGAAGTTTTTGGCCCTGTGGCCTAAGCCCTATAAGCCTGAGTCATCTGACCTGGGCCAGCCATGGCTGTGCCGCAGATCCTTTATTCAAGCGCAGATGTATCCTTAGCTGATCCAGAACTCTGGTCGCTCTAGGCTCCTAGCACTCTGCCACAGGTAAGATGTTGCAGCATTGATAGAAGCTGATTCATAGACACTAAAATGTCACCTGGAAGTAGCACCTGTTTAGAATATTCAGACATAATGGGGGTATGGTAATTAGGGATGGCAAGCTAATCATCTGTAATTTTGATGGTCATATTAAATAAGAGACTGGACTCTCTTATTTTACTTTCTCTTATCTGTGGGGATAGGTTATAAAATATATCTTCCCAGCAGCCCCATGTGAGTACACATTGCCATTTATACCCATGCTGTTTCTGGGCCTGTGATTTATTTTAAAGATATATTTTTTAACTATGCAACATTTCCAGAGCTTCTTTATAAATAGGAGAAAGCCTATGTCCCTCACCCTAACTTCTAAAAAAAGATCCCGATCTAGTTTCCGAACATCCAAGTCCGCTCATTACTTTTCATCTTGAGGTGTTTAATTACTGCAGTGATGGGCACCAATATAAGAATCTGGATATATAGTCAGATTAGTTCTCGATAACGTTGCCATGAGGGAGCAGCTATTTAGATGTATATTTTGTCCTGCTACTATTTAACATATTTTTAAGAGTTAATGGGTGTTGGGCCTGCATAACTAAGGACAGAACTTTGTGCTGCTATATATGTTTAAAGAGGAGTCTCGCCAGTGCATTATAATAAGTAAATCTATCATAAGGAGCAAAAGTACTTAGAATTTTAAGTGAGGATTTCTTTTACTCTTTCTAATTGTATGTATGTAGGTGCCACTCTGGGTAAGTGGATTAAGACTGTACACTCCAAGGCAGGGACTATCTTTTCGTTGTGTTTGCACAATAGCTAGCGCCTGGAAGCCCCACCCTTATCATGCTATCAGAACACAATAAATTAATGACTGGTTAAGAAGCTAGTGGAAAAAGTAGCTGGACACCCAATACGCCGATATACTATGCTTGAATTTGGGGCTAATCTGATGATAAATTCTTTTTTCAGGGTTAAAATCTTTTTATTTTCTGTTAGTCTTATCTGACACAGGCTCTTTTCCCTTCATCTTAAATCAGAGGAGCTCACAATTCTTATGCCTTGACAATCCGTTCCCATTATTTTAGTCTTTGATTTGCTCATTAATGTTCCTGGCTTCTGTTCCCTGTAATGTATACTAATTGTTTCCCATAAATGATTCTGGTTGCTGTTGACTTTCTCAACATATTTTAATCCCCCCGCCTGCCTGAATCTGATTTTCAGTATCCAGAAGTCTTTGCTTTAATTGTGTGGTGTTGAGGCAGCAGTATTAACTTTAATTACTAATACAGTACTCTCCTCTAACTTATATCCTCAGTGCTCAATAGGACTTTTATTTGTGTCTGCTTTACCTACTCTCTGCCTATAGTTTCTTTAATTTGCCATGATAAGCTGAGGAATATAAAGTTCTTTTCAGTAGCTCTAATAATATTTCAGCTGCAACTGTCAATTATGGTACCTGCCATTGTCTAATACGTTTTGGTACTATGTCTATATATTTCCCAGTTATTTAGAGGGTGTAATTCTCTCAGTGCAATGTACTAAAATTCTAGATTCAAGAGATGAAATAAATGAAAATTTCATACATGAATGGTTTATATTTACATGTCCTAGAAATACTTCAAGATATCTTAAGTAGTGCAGAACTGTCAGCACAAAACAACCCTGTGTCAATAAGCATACCAAGCCTTGGCCATAAATGTTAGTCATATATTTATCCTCTGAACCCTCTGTACTATAAAGATTACTATAATATAAGATTTTTTCAGGAATAGTTGTATCACTATTGGAAGAGAATTAACTGTATTTTCTATAATGTACATGAGGTATACAGTGGTCACTGTTAAAAGCTTGCCAATTGTGTAAGAACTTATATCATGTCGTTGAGGTATTTTGTAGTAATTCATTTCCCAAGAACAGGAACACCTAGATGATCTTAACATTAATTGTAAATGGTAACGTTCAAGTTTTTAATGGCAACCACTGTATTGTCCACCGTGAGCTTTGCATATACAGTAACATGAAATGCCGTTTGACCATTTTAGCTGGAGTTTCCAAAGGGGTCAAAGTGTGTGGGAATCAGGTGCCTAACTTCCATAAGTTTCTTACAAAATCTCAGCCTTAATTATTGGCTAGTTTTGTACCACAGCAAACTTGAAAGATTGCTGACATTTCAATGACCATGCCATTGGTGGATCTGGCCCTTTAAGTGGGCTCAGGCTGAGACACTGTCCCTTGCCATACGGGCAGTGTCAGGGTTATGTGTCAGAAAATGCTCCCCTTCACTCCTATGAACAAGGCTTGTGCTCTGGACTTGGGTTTTGTAGTGTGGGCCTTAATTCACAGGAGATTAGGGGAGAGAATAGGGACTTTGAGTGAGCTCTGTTAAAGGGACACTGGCACCTTTAAATTTACAATTTTTTTAAATCCAGTTTTGAATTGCTTTTGAGTTGATGGTATTCCTTTAAGCAAAAGTGGTCAGTGTCTCAGTGTTGTTAAAGATCAAGCTTCAGTCTTCCCTAAAACTTAGAAGACAATGTTTGTCTTAATCTGTTGGTAAAAGGGAGTTGGGACGAGCAAAGGAAGGACTCTGCTCTGCACAGACTTCCTGCGGTACCTTGGGCAAGTCACTTAGCCTCTCTGTGCCTCAATTCCCCCTGTATAAAAAAGGGGATTATACTTCTATTTCACAGGGACATGTGAGATAAATACATTACCAATGGTGAGATACACAGACACGAAGATAATGGGGGTCATACACCTAGCTAAGCTAGGTAATGAGAGGATTAACTTGAGTACTGCACCTCTGGCCTCATCACAGTTCCTCACAACATGTGTGGGGACAGAGTACATTCACCATACTCACTGTCCCTGTTTATCAATCTAATGATTGAACATGAAAATTTCCCTTACATATTTTTGATTTAACTCCAGGAACTACCAGTATAGTAGCTGAACCACATCTGCCCTTTGAGGAAAAAATGTTGTAATTTTGTGTTATTTGGTAGCACTTTGCAACATGATTCAATTAAAAAAATAATTACACAAGCTGTTTTTAGTAGACTCTTCTTGTATCTGTTAAACTATAAATCTTAATTTCCCTGAAGCAGGCTGGATATATTTGACACATATACAGTCATGACCAAACCAATGCTAATATCTGATGCTGCCTGAAGTCATTGGTATTCATAGAATTCTAAAATCAGAATGAAAAACCTTTTAGTAAGCTATCTACTGGTAAGAACCACCCTAAATCCAAGAAGGAATTGTTAGCACTTGTGTGATGCTTTCTGTTTTCAGTGTGCTTTAATTAATCCACACTACATCCTGTGATGAGACCAGTAGGTATTATTCCCATTATGCGTGTGGGGAAACTAAAGAGCTTATCGGGAATAATAAATAATATTCCAGCAGCTCTGAATGCCATGCATCTTTTTCCCATGCTGCTCCTCACACTTAGAACAGCCTCCATCTTCCTCTGCATGAAGTACTTATTAAACATATCTGCTCCCACTCTTGAGCCCCACTTTTCAGTTTCCCCATGTTGAACCCTTCCTTTGATGCACTAGCTCACCACCACCAACACACCACAGTTCCAGGAAGGGGGACTGAAAGGAGACAGGCCCTTTCCCTACAAGTAGGAGATATGGTAGCTGCTGGAACCTACCAGAAGGGAGAGTGAGGCTGTGAGAGCCTGCCAGAGAGCAGGAGATCAGGAAAGGTCTGGATCAGTGAGAGGGGAAGGGATGAATTGGGGAGCAGGTATACAGGGGAGCTGGGAACTCCATGTATTTTGTTTTGTATGGCACTGGTATTATCCTAGTGCCTAGGAAGTGCTTAATTTGTAATGAAAGAGATGCTGGGGCTCAAGGAATTTTTTTACATTCATAACAGATGCAGCAAGTGTCAGAGATGTCAGGGCTATGAACTGCCAAGCCTAGAGTTGCTGGGCCTCAGCCCTGGCAAACCCTGGCACAAATTAAGCACTGGCCTAGGAGTCCCAGTCATGGACCAGAATCCAAGTGTGCTCAGTGCTGTACATACACAGAAAAAAAGATGATCCCTGTGGACAAATTGGAGAAAGTCCAGAGAAGAACAACAAAAATGATTAAAGGTCTAGAAGACATGACCTATGAGGGAAGACTGAAAAAATTTAGTTTGTTTAATCTGGAAAAGAGAAGACTGAGAGGGGACACAACAGTTTTCAAGTACATAAAAGTACATAAAATCTCTTTTCTGAGTGGCAACAGCTAATTTAGACCCCATCATTTTGTATGGATGATTGGGATTATGCATTACTTTTCACTTATCAATATTGAATTTCATCTGCCATTTTGTTGCCCAGTCACCCAGTTTTGTGAGATCCCTTTGTAACTCTTCGCAGTCAGCTTTGGATTTAACTCTCTTGAGTAACAAACAAAGAAGATTGTTTAAAAGATGCTGCTACTATGACAAAGGTCTTAGTGAGCATTTCATGGAGCTTAACCATTAGTAAGACTGGGAAGGAAAATTGCTCAGAAGTTTAGAAATCCTTTGGCAAGACTGTCAGACTTCTAAAAGTGAAGATAGAAGGAAACAAGAGAGGCTGTGTGGAAGGGAATGAAAACAAAATGTTAGATATATTTTTGTTCAGTTGACTTCAGAATATCTTAGTGCCATCCATATAGTCACTGTTCTCACTGATCTTGATATGTACAGCACCAAAAGCAGTTCAAAGCAATAGAATTATTCAAATATTTGATGAAAAAATTTGAGCAGCTCAAACTTTTTTCAAATAAATTTTGTGTACTATGTAATTTACTGTCACATCATAGTGTGACTGTTTTGCATAAGCTAATTTACATACTGGCCCACCAACTCCAAATTCCAGTATCTGCTATTGGTCAGTGCCCATGCTGTACATTTTCTGTAAATAAGCAATAGTCTAGGGTAATCAGAAATGTCAGTTCAGTGCATTTTATAAGTACTAAATTTACTACTGATAAACTAATACCTTAGTGTTGACACAAACCTGAGGTTTATTTTCAAACCCATGAGACTGACTACTTCTCTAGCAATGACTTTACTTCTGTGTACACTAGATAATTGAAGTAGATTTTAACAATTTGTTTGGGGGAGGGTGCTGTTAGGGATGATATTGTGCTATAGGCTGACACTTAAATCATACCATTATAGAATAACTTTATTCCACCTGAGTTAATTGGATGCTTCTACCATTAGAGAGCAACTTATACATAAAAGTCCATTTAATAAAAAAAAGAACTGTCAACTATTCCACAATTGTTTTGGCTGGCAGAGATTCTCTCTGCTCTAGCTCAGTAATGTATTCAGTATCAAATGGCAAAATATGTCATGTTGAATTTCACAGGTTAGATCCTCCACAAAATTCCCATTTTTGCTATAGGAGAATAAAGATCAACATCTAACTTTCCCTTACAGTGAGCTGCTGTATCATGTTGATATTACTCTTATATTTGTATAGTTCTACCTCTGTGGCTAGCTTATATATAGGGTCTGAAGATCCCTCATGTATCTAAAGGCAATGAGAACCCATATTTAGTGAAAAAGATGAAACTATGTCAGTAATTAAGATGGACATTTTCCAACTAAATCACTTTTAGGATAAAACAGATGTTGAAGAAAGTGACTGTTGTACAGTGTACCACTTTCATATTTATATAGCCGTGAATTGAATACAAAAGCTGTAAATCACCTCTAAATATCTGAAAGTCACACACAAGAAAACAAGCTACTTTAATTGTATTCCCAGCCAACCATACATGCAATAAAGCAATATTTTACCTTGTTGATGAAATACACCTTGGGATGTACAGATAATGTTGGCTTACAGCTGTGAATATGTACATATAAAAGAAAGGTCACCATTTTACAGGCAGTAAAATTCACAATTTTTTCAATATTATGCTTGCAAACAAGTCTGAATAGCAGTGTGAAAATCAGTTTATTAAACTTATTCATATTCCAGTGTGTACATGAAATTTCAATTTGAAGGGTGTCGAAATACTTAAGAAGTACTCAGGAGACTGTTTTGTCAGGAAGGGAAGGAACAGCACTTAGCTCGGTCTCACTTTGCTTGGTTGTTTAGAAACATGTAGTTCACTATGGGAATGCTTAGAGGATTAGCATAGGAGTTAGCTTAGTCACTGCCATAGTAATGCCATCATAAGTAAAATTTATTACACAATACATTTAGAAAACAATTTAGTTACGTTTCATGGTCAGAGAGCAATTATATGCAGCTTGAGCTTTTCAATGGAGCTGCATCAGTTTACACTAGTTGAAGTCCAGGATGCTAAATTGGTTTACACCAGCTGAGGATCTGTCCCCACATGTTGCTCATTGCAGAACACCCACACTGAAAGGGTATGTCTACACAGGAAAGAAAAACCCACAGCTGGCTTGTGCCAGCTGATTTGGGCTTGTGAGACTCGGGCTGCAGCTATTTTATTTCTGTCCAGTCCGAGCCCAGACATCTACACAGCAATGAAACAGCCCTGCAGCCTGAGCCCCTCAGGCCTGGGTTGTGTGGCATAGTCCAACTGAGGGTGTCTAGTTGCTGTGTAGACATACCCATTGAGGCCTGGTTTCTGCACAATAGCATTATGTGATCAAGTAATTTAATGCTTGTAGTGTGATGCATAGGCATACATGAAACCTTAACTTATTATTTTTGAGAGCTTAAATTCGAAACCCAATTTATTTCGGGTTCAATCACTGCCTCTGCAGGAAAAGCTCTGTGAGGTAGAACTGGATGACATTCTTCAGAGAACGTTTTTTGTTTTTTTTTTACTGAAAAAATGCAGATCGAAACATTTAGCAAACGTGTCAAATTTGTTGAATTGTTTTTATTCGGGATGGGAGGGGTAATCCGCCAACTAAACAAATATTCTGAAGAAATAAAATGTTTCATTTTGATATATTTGAAATGAAACACTTTGACTGTTCGAAATGAAAAAACTTTCCTATCAAACTTTAGTTCAATTGTATTAAATATGTAAAAAGTCAAATCAAAGAACACCCCCTAAAAACAAAATAAAGTGTTTCCTTGAACCTGAAGCAAGCTCTAGTGTGAGGATGCTAAAGTGAAAGGAATTGCCATGAGTTTTGCCTGATGGAGATTTGTCCCTGATCAGTTGCTGGGAGGAGAAGCGTTCCTCCCCGTATCTGAAAGCCCATAAGGCCTGCCCTCAAGCCCCGTGGATTCCCTGGTTTGGCAGGAGGCCAGTTCCACCTACATGGAAGCTTTGTGTCTCTAGCATTTCTCCCTACCCTCTACTGTAGCCTTGATGACTCCCTGTTGCTGTCTTCCTTGGAAAGCCCTCATTGGAATGTGCTTGACCCACATCTCTCTATAGAGTGCCTTCCCTATTTGTCTCCACCATAAATGTGTGCTGCACAAGATTTTGACTCAAATGGGAAACAAACAACTCTTCTGACATCACTTCTTTCAGATCTTTTAATCTAGCGTTCAAAGCCTTTACCAAATTATTTTAACAGGAGTAACTTCCCTGCTCACTAAATTTACTTAGGTTAATTAAAAGCAAACTCTTGGTCACCTTATTTGACCTGAGGAAATTTCCATAGCCTAAACCATTCTAAGGGGAAAGGAATCAGTAATAGCAATTGCGTTTAATCTCCATCTTGGTCTATTTATTTGTTTAATCTATTAAGTGCGGTCAGTGCTTGGTACTGTACAAATACACAAATTAACAGTCCTTGCCCTGAAGGACTTAGCAACCCTCAAGAGGATGAAACACACTGGTGATCCCAGAGAAAAGTAATTTTAGAGGGTTCGTTCATATAAGCTGAATCACTCTGTGTGAGTATTTTAGTAGAAGTGGGTTTTTAGGGGGGATTTGAGTAAGGAGAGGATAGCTGCTTGCGGCATAGGGGTAGATGCATCATAAAAATTGGCACAGAGACAGGACAGGGAAAAGGAAACAAGGGGTGAGTTGAGTCTGGCTGGTATTGTTGATGGAACAGAGGAAGTGGAGGGGATGAGAGGAAAGAAGGTATGAGTTGGAGAGAAAAGTGCCTACTAGAATAAAAGAGCTTTTGAGAATTTTTTCCAAACCTCTACCACCTTGCAAAACTCTGTCCTAGACAAGAGGCAAATCACACTAATTCTATCTCAGTGACTTCCAACCTTTTTTCATTTGCAGACCCCTAAAAGTTTTTTGAATGGAGGTGCAGACTCCTTTGGAAATCTCAGGCATAGTCTGGGGACCCCCAGGGGTTTGTGGACCACAGGTTGAAAACCACAGTTCTACCTCATTGAATCTCACTCTGCCGTCAGTGAGAGAAATACCATAGCTACCCACAGCCTAAGAGTTAAATATTATTGTGCCACCAGATATTCACCCTATCTACACACTGGATCTGCCAAAGGCTTAGCAAAGCCTAGAACATTAAACCTGCAACCTTGGCAGGAGGGATCTGAAATTGGTTCTAGGATAGCACAACACATCTATGCTCTTAAACTTGCAGGCAGGATGGTAGGTTTACCCATACTCCACAAGCGGTCCCTAGCTATGTTGATAAATCCAGCTCAATAAAGAAACAATGTCCCCATGATTAATACAGATCATTAACCTTGATACCATTAGAACCTTCTGGTTGCCAGTTGCGTTCAGAAACAGATCACTCATTTCTAGTTTAAACCCAGGAAGTGGTTACCAAGTAAAGGGGATATTCAAACCTATTGTGGGGATGAACAATACTGAAAAATAGGTATTGATTTATCTAGTACTCAGTTCCCTTTGGCTTCCGATTATTCAAGTAGGAGTGAGTGCCCAGCATCCATCTTGTACTCATTTATCCAGACTAAAACAAGAATGATATATGAGGAAAATCTGATTGCATATTTCTTTTGTGTTGTAATATACTTGTTTAATGATTATGGACACTCAAATGAGGTGAAGAAAGGGACCAGTTCTCCTATTTGCATATGAGGGGTCTTGGTAAGCCTCATGCTAGTGCAGTAGAAAAGGAAAACCGTTATAGATATTTGTTGTTGAAGTTGCCTAATAGCAAGTGTCTTCTTTGACTTCTGCTTTGCAGAGTTTGATTAGCTTGTCTGTACATGAACTGGGTTCACTTACCAATGTTTGGGGTATGTGTGGTGTTAGTCATATAAAATACCATATGACTATTACTAGGTAAACTGTAAGTGTGTCCTGGCATATAGCGCTCTCACCTGCAATCCTTCATTAAAAAGGATGCCTGCTGGGTTTTACTGTGATTGCTTTCTGATGGAAACTTTATAAATTAATTTGAAAAGCAGTTACAAATATCTTGAGTACTGAACAAATACAAACAGAGAAGGTAGGACTTTCTTTAGTGTGTTACATAAAGCCACAGAATGTAAGCAGGAAGACAAATTAATGGTGCAATATGAAAATGGGAGAATGAACACATGTAGCTGTGTTGAGAAAAATTGCAAAAACCGGAACCTTGTTTAACTGGTGCTTGATATTGTTTTGAGAAAAAGAAGTTGGTCCAGTGAAATAATACTTGAGCTACCCAGGGGTAGGCACTTACCCCATGTTTGGAAGAGCTATTAGGCACCTGTCAGAGCAATTAACTTGTAAAGTAATTTCCATATAATTGCAAATATTTCTGGCTTTTTACAACAAAGCTAGTATAAGTTAATATGCCACTGATGTTTATGTGTTCACAAAGCACACTTTTAATCTACAATTAAAATGTGTACACATGTATTCATTTGAGTTAAGATTCCCATGCCAGCTAATAAGAAGGTGTATATACAATCCAGAGTTCATGTTAAGAGCTGAAAATTGGTATGCTGGCAAAAAAAAAAGTACATACACTATTTAAATTGGTTTTTTGTTTAAGAAACCTGTGGCCAGTTAGGATATTACATATGTCATTATGTTGCACACCTGTCCACTCAGAACTCTGTGACAATGAGGTCAGGGGAGGAGAACCCAATTCCTTCCATTTCTAAAGCACAGGCACCTACCATTTGAGCTAAAGGAGAATCATAGTACATACAATCATTTATGTACTTAAACTGTTATGTCCCCCACCCCCACTCTTCTCCAGACTAAACAAGCCCAAATTTTTAAATTTTCCCTCATAGGTCATGTTTTCTAGACCTTTACTCATTCTAGACCTTTAATCAAAGATTGTTGATCTTCTCTGGACTTCTCCAATTTGTCCACATCTTCCTGAAATGTGGCACCCAGAAGTGGACACAATACCCTAGTTGAGGCCTAATCAGCGTGGAGAGAGCAGAAGAATTACTTCTCGTGTCTGTGAACAACACTCCTGCTAATACATCCCAGAATGATGTTTACTTTTTTTTGCAACAGCATTACACTCTGTTAACTCATATTTACCTTGTGATCCACTATGACTCCCAGATCCCTTTCTGCAGTACTCTTTCCTAGGCAGTCATTTCCCATTTTGTATGTATGCAACTGATCCGAAGTGGAGTACTTTTAATTTGTCCTTATTGAATTTCATCCTATTTACTTCAGATAGGGTGACTAGATGGAAAATGTGAAAAATCGGGACAGGGAGTGGAGACAATAAGCATCTATATAAGACAAACCCCTGAATATCGGTACTGTCCCTATAAAATTGGGACATTTGGTCACCCTAACTTCAGACCATTTCTCCAGTTTGTCAGATCATTTTTAAATTTTAATCCTTTTCTCCAAAGCACTTGCAACCCCTCCCAGTTTGGTATTGTCCACAAACATTGTAATTGTACTCTCTATACCATTATCTCAATCATTTATGTCTCTAGCTAGTTTAATCTTGTGTGCCTTGGGCTTTCTAATTTTGTCTCTACCTACTTGTGTTATTTGTTTATATTCATCCTTTGCAATTTGACCTAGTTTCCACTTTTTGTAGGATTCTTTTTTCAATTCAGATCATTTGAAGATCTTCTTCCGGTTAAGCCAAGGTGGTTTCTTGCCATATTTCCTATCTTTTCTATGCAGTGGGATAGTTTTCTCTTGTGCCCTTTATAATATCTCTTTGAAAAACTCCCATAGCTATTAGTAGTAGGAGGCCCATGACACACAGCTGAGCAATTCTCATTCTATCCAGTAGAGGCCAGTGGTACTCTAGCAAAGGTAATATAGTATTGTTAATTGGTTGAACTCATGCCTAGTGGCATAGTTGGTGTGCTTTGCACTACTATGTGAGAGAGCTGGGCCAAGATGTTCAAAAACAGGAGCCTAAATTAGGGTCCTAAATCCATATTTTGAAGCCTAAATAAGGGGCCAGAGTTTCCAAAGTTCTTTGCAAGTAGCAGCTCTCCCATTGATTTCAGTCCCCATAAGCACCTGCTTTACTATTAAACAGATTTTTTTTCAGTTGTGTTATAACATAAATCTGTCTGCCTCACTTCTGGTTTCTTGCCCCATGTGATGCATGTTAGGTGCCCAGCACTTCCCTTATTGGGGTTATTCCAAAGGGTAACCTTGTTCTGTCAAGGCTGACAGTTTTGTTCTTCACTTGTTGATCTTCTGAGGATGGGGGGTCTCTAATGTCCTCTCATCAATTGCTCACATGGTGATAGTAGTATCTCTAATTGTTCTTGAGAAAGAGACCACCTCTCATTTCCTGGGGTGATGGAGAGGAAGCTCATCAGTAATGACCTGAGCCAGAAGGGTGGACTGCTCCTTCATGATAGCCTGGGTAGACATAGCACTCTCCTTGTCACACTCATACTTCAGTTCCTTCTGTGTAGCTGACACACTGGGGAGTCTAGTTCCTCCATTGATTATGGTCACTTGCGAATTGTGATACTACTTCCCAGGTGATGCCAGCACATTTGATGTCTTCTGTCACTGTCTTCAGCCAGTTCTTCCTTGGCCTTCCTTCCTTTCTCCTTCCTTTCTGGGGTACCCAATTAAATGCTTGCTTACCATGTCTCTCATCTTCCACATGATGTACATGTCCCAACCACATGAGCCTTCTTTTTTTTTACTGCATTTTCCAACGTGTCCTGCTCCGTCAGCTCCCTTACTCTCACATTTGTTTTCTTTCCATGAAATATGCAGCATCTTCCTCCACCATCTGGGGTGGGAAGCCACCAATCTCTTCTTTATTAGCCACTGGCATCAGCCAAACCTCTTTCATTTCTAACATAACCTGTGCTAATTTCCCCCCTATTATACAAAGTACATACATTCCATTTGCCTACTATTGTTACAGATTTGGTCATCAGGATGCAATGTCTTTAGATCTTAGCTTCCTTTTGCCTTTCACTGAGATCTGCCATACTTGTGTTTTGAGCTCCACCTGCACCTCCTAGTCGCAAGATTTCATTTAAATGACCTGTTTCTCTTGAAGTAAAGTTTTATGTGAGTAGGTTGCAAACCCAACTGCAGAAGCCTCCTCTTTTATCCAGGCTTGAGACCGGCACCATTGCTAGTAACTGAGAGGGAATTTTTCTGGAAAGGGAGGGGGCAGTCCAGGAAAACCACAGAAATGCAGTGCAACATGTTTTCCTTCTGTGCCATTCTCCTGTTGTGGCCAGATAGTAGGTGGTGCCCAGTGAAGTGTCACATAAGTGCATTCCTGATAGACTGGAGGCAGCCTATATGAAGGAGGTCACTCATAGTTGACCTGTCATTAGAGGGATACTTCCTAGTAAAATGAGGACAAACGAAGAAGTCTATGAGGTCAGGGACTTGCATCCATGCAGTGAATGGAGGCAGTAAGAGGAATCACTGGAGTGGTTGATGTGAAGAGGGAAGAGATTCATTCCCCCAGGTGTAGTGTGAAAAATTAATCCATTACTGATAATACTCATGTTGAAGGGAAAGCTGTTCAAAGCTTTTGACACAAAGGAGTGGGGCAAGGGATCCCAATATCATCATTAAGTGACTACTCCTTTATTTAAAAATTACGTGTGATTGTTCCGTGGTGTGTAAATAAGGTATCAGAGAAGAAGGATGAAAAGATTTCTTCAGAGGTCTTCATGATCACATTTACAAACTTCACTGAGGATTAACACGAAAACTGTGAATTGGGTTAGTTGAAGGAATGGCTAGCAGTATGGGAAAACAAGAGACAGTAAAGTAATGAACTAATATTACTGTATATTAAGAACTGCAGTGTGCTGTATTGCTTTACTCCGCCAAAAAGTGCCTTTCTCTTAATATGCACTATGACAAGGGTTGGTAATAAGAGGAATGATTGTAACAAGTCAGAGTAGAAAAATAATTATAGATTTTTTTTCTCTCTCTCTCCACTGAATTAATGAAGTTTAAAGTGTCTCTCTGAAAACTGTGCTCTTAGGATAAATGCTAACAACATTTTCAAGAGACCTGCAGTAAAATGAGCACTATATATATGTGCCTCAAACCTCAGGTTAATATTTTCTGCAGCTAACTTCTCAGGCTAAATAATAAATGGCAAAACTTTGCTATTGGCTTTACCTGCTCAGTCTTATGCTAAGCTAAATTTAGTACAAATTTGGAAGTAAATTTCTTTGATTTTTCCACAGTTGCCAGTTCTCTTTGTTCCTTTGGAAAGCTTAAAATGTTTCTATCTCACTGTTGGGTTAAGCTTGTACAATTAAAAATATTGTACTATCAAGCCCTTGGCTAAAACTCTGATTGTGGATTTATGAGATAACCAGCCATTCAAATTAATTAGTTCTGTTTCATCATTTAAAACAAAATACCTTGGGGTTGGAAAATAATAGGAGTTTTCAGTACTTGTGAGTATGGGAATTTGCCCATCTTTTGCCTGTCTGACAGATAAAAGATACATTAGTAGTGCCTTGTATTACTTTTTGCAATAAAATCATCTCCCTTGTACCCTATTATGCTTTGATATACATATCCTTGATTTTTACAATAAAATTTAGATCATATATTCTTTCTCACTGACCTATATAATCAGTCCTTTTATACTTTGAGGGTCAAATAAAAATAACTGAATTTACCATTAATGTATTCAATCTGATTTTAGCACTATTTTGAATACTGTGCCATCACTTGCCATTATTTTCATAATTACCTGTTACAAAGTTTCTGGTTACTTGTCCTAAGGTATAGGAAACACAGTAACCACAGGACCAGCTGCTTCTGCTAAATTTGTGTGGGCTAATCAGCTTGAATAAAACAAGATCCAACTAGAACTTTTTCCCACACTTCGAAATTAATCTTATGTGAAGTTTGGAAAAGTCTGAATAGTCATTCTCCCTGTCCCCATTGCTATGTTCGGTGTTTCCTGGTTATAGGCGAAGCCAGAATCAAAATTGTGAAAACACTAGACTATGATAAAGGCTACTCTTCTGGTATTTTTTAATTGCCTGGAAACAGGAAATGCCAGGAATGTCACGAATCTGTTCTCGTGCTTGAACTGTTTCTCATCATCTTTTGTGGTTCTTTTCACTGAGATCTATTTGGACTTCCCACATTGCCAGCTGCTCATTTACATCTTTTACCTTATAGATTCATAGATTCTAGGGCTGGAAGGGACCTCGAGAGGTCATCGAGTCCAGCCCCCTGCCCTCATGGCAGGACCAATTACTGTCTAGACCATCCCTGATAGACATTTATCTAACCTACTCTTAAATATCTCCAGAGATGGAGATTCCACAACCTCCCTGGGCAGTTTATTCCAGTGTTTAACCACCCTGACAGTTAGGAACTTTTTCCTAATGTCCAACCTAAACCTCCCTTGCTGCAGTTTAAGACCATTGCTTCTTGTTCTATCCTTAGAGGCTAAGATGAACAAGTTTTCTCCCTCCTCCTTATGACACCCTTTTAGATACCTGAAGACCGCTATCATGTCCCCTCTCAGTCTTCTCTTTTCCAAACTAAACAAACCCAATTCCTTCAGCCTTCCTTCATAGGTCATGTTCTCTAGATCCTTAATCATTCTTGTTGCTCTTCTCTGGACCCTCTCCAATTTCTCCACATCTTTCTTGAAATGCGGTGCCCAGAATTGGACACAATACTCCAGTTGAGGCCTAACCAGCGCAGAGTAGAGCGGAAGAATGACTTCTCGTGTCTTGCTCACCACACACCTGTTAATGCAGCCCAGAATCAAGTTTGCTTTTTTTGCAACAGCATCACACTGTTGACTCATATTTAGCTTGTGGTCCACTATAACCCCTAGATCCCTTTCTGCCGTACTCCTTCCTAGACAGTCTCCTCCCATTCTGTATGTGTGAAACTGATTGTTCCTACCTAAGTGGAGCACTTTGCATTTGTCCTTATTAAACTTCATCCTGTTTACCTCTGACCATTTCTCCAATTTGTCCAGATCATTTTGAATTATGACCCTATCCTCCAAAGCAGTTGCAATCCCTCCCAGTTGGTATCATCTGCAAACTTAATAAGCGTACTTTCTATGCCAATATCCAAGTCATTGATGAAGATATTGAACAGAGCCGGTCCCCAAACAGACCCTTGCGGAACCCCACTCGTTATACCTTTCCAGCAGGATTGGGAACCATTTATAACTACTCTCTGAGTATGGTTATCCAGCCAGTTGCGCACCCACGTTATAGTAGCCCCATCTAAGTTGTATTTCCCTAGTTTATTGATAAGAATATCATGCGAGACCGTATCAAATGCCTTACTAAAGTCTAGGTATACCACATCCACCACTTCTCCCTTATCCACAAGACTCGTTATCCTATCAAAGGAAGCTATCAGATTGGTTTGACATGATTTGTTCTTTACAAATCCATGCTGGTTATTCCCTATCACCTTACCACCTTCCAAGTGTTTGCAGATGATTTCCTTAATTACTTGCTCCATTATTTTCCCTGGCACAGAAGTTAAAATAACTGGTCTGTAGTTTCCTGGGTTGTTTTTATTTCCCTTTTTATAGATGGGCACTATATTTGCCCTTTTCCAGTCTTCTGGAATCTCTCCTGTCTCCC
The DNA here is from genome assembly GCA_033296515.1 of Macrochelys suwanniensis. Taxonomy (NCBI): domain Eukaryota; kingdom Metazoa; phylum Chordata; order Testudines; family Chelydridae; genus Macrochelys; species Macrochelys suwanniensis. Next base: position 118,690,351 of record CM065778.1, on the reverse strand, counting down.
ATGATTTACCAAAGATAATAGCTAGAGGCTCAGATACCTCCTCTATTAGCTCCTTGAGTATTCTAGGATGCATTTCATCAGGTCCTGGTGACTTGCAGGCATCTAACTTATCTAAGTGATTTTTAACTTGTTCTTTTTTTACCTTTACTTGTTCTACCTTCATAGAATCATAGACTCATAGGACTGGAAGGGACCTCGAGGGGTCATCTAGTCTTGTCCCCTGCATTCATGGCAGGACTAAGAATTATCTAGACCATCCCTGACAGGTGTTTGTATAACCTGCTCTTAAAAATCTCCAATGATGGAGATTCAACAACCTCCCTGGGCAATTTATTCCAGTGCTTAGCCACCCTGACAGTTAGGAAGTTTTTCCTAATGTCCAGCCTAAACCGCCCTTGCTGCAATTAAAGCCCATTGCTTCTTGGCCTATTCTCAGAGGTTAAAGAGAGCAATTTTTTCTCCCTTCTCCTTGTAACAACCTTTTAATGTTGTTTTATGTTTAACTGTTATCATGTCCCCTCTCAGTCTTCTCTTCTTCAGAATAAACAAAACCAATTTTATCTCAGCATGGGTAAGAGCATCTTTACCAGAACCACAGCTACTTAAAAAGAAAAGTTTTTTTGCTCCTATTGGTCTCTCCCTGCAGCTTTAGTACAGATGGAGATGATGGTGATGACTTTATTTCAAAGGCACTTTACAGAAGGACATGGTCCCTGTCTAGTACGTAAAGTGGGTTGGAGCAAAAGCTCTTCCTTTTCACTGCTCGCTTTCCAGCAAGTTGCTTCTGAAGGAATAACTCAGTAGCAACTTCTTAGCTCTCTCAAACACAGCAGTTGTGGTTCTGGGTGGATACTATTAACTGGGCAATGCAAAAGCAAGAGGAGATGTCTTATTTCCTCCTCATCGTAGTGTGACTGCCAACCTAGCCCATAGCAAATATTAGAGATTCACTTGTGAGTTTCCAGGGAGGATTTAAATGAGGAGGAAGCACTCCTTGCAGAGGAGCCAACATGAAAATGGAGTGGAAAATGGGAATGCTTTTGTCTCTGGTAAGAGATCCTTTTACTATAATCTATATTTATTTTGTGTTCGGCTCTTCTGTTTAGCTCTCTTCATACATTAATAGCTCTTAATCTCTCAAGAAACCTTTTGTACAGTGGTTACTACTAAGCCAGTGTCCAAATCTCAGTTGTTCTTTTACCCTTGATACAAAAACATGTCTGTCCATGCAAACTCCTGCCAACCACACCCACCCCAGTTCTCATTGGACAGCTTGTGTAAATCACCAGCAGAGTGTGAATTTAAGATTTTCATAATGAAATGTTAATGAATATTCTTCACACTGAAAATTGATCAATGACTTGAAATTAAAAATTCTACTTTGAATGTGCTTTCACTGAGTGTTCAGGTATGTGAACATACAATTTTTTCTTCACAAATATTAGATATTAGCATTCTCAGGTTTCACTATTTACAGAAAATGCAAAGTAAAGGGCTGCAAACACTATCAAACTGAGATTCACTTTCAAATATGAATAAAAGTTCCTGGGCTTTTCCACCACTATTTGCCAGCATCACTGCTATAGGATCAAGAAGACCATTGCCTTTTCACCCCAAAAATCCCACACAAATCAAAAAGGGGATAAGGAGATTTGTGAGACTAAAATAAATACTACACTGCAGACTCTTTCTTCCTAATGGTTTGCCTTCCAGACCTGCCAAGTAAACAGCATATTCTTCACATGAGCAAGTTCATGCTATCAGTTAACCACCTGTAAGTACACTTTGTTCAGAAACACCCCCAGTTCTTGCATATGAAGATAAGTGCTATTGTCACCTAATCACCCTTCATAGGCTTGGTCTTTGAGCCATTGCTCATTTTCTCTCCTGATTCAGGGTCTGTGGACCAAACTCAGACATCACATAAACAGCCAGGAAACTCCAATGGTGCTGCACTTACTTACAGCAGGTTGGAGTTTGGCCTTGTTTAGGTAAGGGCAGAGAAGGCTATCTCAGAAAGGTAGCCAAGTGCAGTCCCAAAAAGGTGGAGTCTGGTAGGAAATGCTTCTTTTGCTTGTACACAGCTTCCATCTGATTGCAGTCAAAGCTCCAGGAATGTATATTTTAATAAAACAACCCCTTCAAAACATTTTTATTTATATAACTTTAGCTGGGTTTTTGTAGCCTTTGGAAGCAAAAGAATAAAATCTTTTATTTGGGCAGCATCTTCCTCTTTGCACTCCTCTTTTGGTGTCCCATAGGATAAGAAGATACAGCACTCCAGATTCCAGTAGTGGTTGCATAGGGAGGCAAGTTCCTGTACTACAGATGTAAATCCAGGAAAATCCGGTTCAGAGGAAAGTCCCGTTCAGAAGTTCTTACTTTGAAAAACGAAACAAGCAAACGTGGCTTTTACTTAGTGCCCTGCCCCCCACATATAAATGTTCTATTGCTCTTGTTAGGATGTTGACCAAATATAGCTTATAGTGGCATACCAATGTCTTTAAAATGGTCTTGTACTTATAGTAGTCAAACGTTTTCCATTAGCAAACATTGTATTTAACAAACTATTTTTGTGGAAGGGGAAGCTTCAATCTACTGATACTTGTCTTGAAGCCATGGATTTTTCATCCTCCCACAGGGGGTCTCTTTTAAAGCTTTTATCTTTGAGTGAGGTCAGAGGTTATGATTTTCTGAGGTTCTGGAAAGATGTACATGGGGGGTGGTGTCTCTGATCTTGGGTACACTTAGGAAATACTGGCACGTTAGCAAATGTATTTGCAAGGATGGAAGAAGGAGAGAATCACTGCGAAGTCATACTTGCAAAACAGTGTTACAGTTCAGGGCAATGGCACCTGTATTTCCCCTCAGTGGTCCAGTGAAGACACCCACTCAGAGGCTTCCAGCTCTCCAATATGAAGATACACGTGTCTCTCTCCCTTCTGACTGGGGTATTTCCAGGCTGTACAGTTCCCTATCTTCACTATGTATTTCCCTGAAAATACAGCTGATCTAAACAGACCTGTTTGCTTTTCTTCAGAGACTGATAAGAGTGATTGGCTACAGATATGTTACCACACAATTTTCTAAGCAAACTTACTTTATTCTTAAGGTAAAAAGCATCACAGAGAACATAAGAACCTACATGCATCTTAATAAGCATACCTGAATTTGTGCCAACTCTAGCATGGGTTGTGGCAAGATAAGTCCTTCATCTCTCCTTTCCTCCCTCCCCTTCGCCCTGTCAGAGTCCTTGTGGTTACAAGTTCATCACAGCTTGAGTTCAGAAAAAGCACACATAACAAGTTTAGTCTACCCTTTTATACAGTTCAGGGGTCTTTATGGACTTTATGGACCTACTTTTGGGTGTGTATGTGTGTGTGTGTGTGGGACCTTCAAAAGCTTGGCTTCAGATGGGAAGAATTTGCATTCCCCTCACCTTCCTAACTAAATCCACTTTGTGTATTGTTCTAAAAAGACCTTTGAACTTCCTCATACCTTCCAGACATTACATTAATCTTGTCTTCCTGCTGAAGATGTGCCACACAATTTCACAAACATTTTCAGTTCTCATACAATGTGTCCCAAAGGTGATGCGGTAAGGCTTAACCTTATTGAATTAAGTTCATTCAGGATATTGTCAGTCTGTCTTACATAGTACGGTATCTACTTTTACCAAATTTCATCACACAGTTTGCTGACTTAGCAAAGAAACTTGTTCTTAATTTTAAGAGTTCACTAGCAATGTTAAAGAGCTGCCACAAGAGAGAGCTCTCCCAGCGCTATAAAAACCCCACCCCCACGAGGGGAATAGCTTCCAGCGCTGGGAGCGCGGCTACCAGCGCTGGTGCACTGTCTATACTGGCACTTTACAGCGCTGAAACTTACAGCACTCAGGGGCGTGTTCCTTCAGACCCCTGAGCAAGAAAATTGTAGCACTGTAAAGTGCCAGTGTAGACAAGTCTATAGTGATCTAAATCAACTCTGCAATATATATTTACTGAGCCATTAGGGCTTTATGTAATTTAGTAGACCCTTTGCATTACTCTGGCTTCTACAATGTAGCAGTCAATTTTAAATGACAAAACCTGATTTCCCTGTACTACTGATTGTGCTTTTAGATCCCATAATACATTATCTTTCAGTATACCTTGAAACATATGCAAACATTCAGTTTAATAAAAATGTATCTACCTAAATGCATATGAAGTTGTCATGAGACATTTATATTTAAATATCTATATTTTACACTAAACTTTGCAACTGCTTTTAAGAAGGGGGAAAAATGATTCTATAAATATAGAATTGCTTCTTTATTAACTTCCACAGCTATTTGGACAACTTCAAAGGCTTTCTTTGCCAATGAAAAATCATGTTCTTTGAAAACACTAAAAAAGATATTGTATATGTCTGTGGAAAATTTTCATCCTCAAATGACTCAAGCAATTCTGCGGAGTAGTGACTTTAGAACATTTATAAGACTTATTTATTACATGAGCTTTGATTGGCAATGGTTGATGCCTCTAGGCAGTTCATCTATACAGCTACATTTTAAATAAAAGTAAAGCAGAACATTTTCTACAACATGTCCCTTATGTTCTCAGATTAGTATTCTCCTGTTGTTGCCACAGACTGCTCAGGAAAAGCATAATTTATCTATTTGTCCTTGTGGAATGTCTGTTTAAACATGCTTCACAGGAGCCCTTTAAAGAATCTTGATTTCTCCAGAGATTCCTATTCACAAGTGCTTCTACGTAATATTATGCAATTATTACAATATAAGCCATAAGTGACATATAGTGAGTGTCTAATAAAAAAAATTATTACCAAAGAGAAAAAAAAAACCTACCTTAATAAACAATGTCCACCTCTCTGAAACAAGTATTTTAGGCTTCAAAGACCTATTGAAGTCAATACTAAACCTTCCTATTGACTTCAGTGGGCTTTGGATCAGGCCCTACTTAAAGGGAATTCTGAAGAACTTTAGGGGAGAGGTTGGTATACAGCGCCATTGTTAAACTAATAAAGTTGTAGTGCTTAAATCCATCGCTGTGTATGTCTGTCTCTCACCTGCATGTCTTGGTCAAATTTGTCTATTGACTTTGCATCCTGTTTGTCTGTGGATCAGGACCTAACTGAGAAGGGAAATCTAATGTACTTTAAGGCTTAGTTCTGTCCATTTACCTCATGTTGGGTAGTACCTTACTTTATGGGTAATCCACTGATGTGAAGGGGACTACTTTTTTGAAGTAAGGCACCACTCTTTGTGGGTGGCAGAATTGTGGTTGATTAACAGAAAACAAGGATAGATAACAAAGGCACAACTAGGTATTTAAAGAAAAATCTGAAGGTCAGTTGCCAGAAAAAAAATGGAACTCTTTTTTTTTCTTTTAAAGTATTTCTAGAAAGTGGCTTACTGCTCAATATACCACTGCTAATGTACTCTCCTTTTCAGTAGAAATTGAAGATAAACATTTTAGTCTTTTACACTAGCAAGGCAGATGTTAACAAATAACTCTTCATAGTTTTTCCAGATGAAGGATATACTGGATTCTCTCAGGTAGCGAGAGGCAATCTGTTTAAGTGGAAGCTTATTAAGGGATAGCACAGATCTCTTGCCTTAAAGTGGAATGGTGACTTTGAAACTTGTGGAGGAGGGTGTAAATGTGCTGTAGCATGTCAATCTGCATGTCAAAATAGGGATCTGATTGCTTTGAAAACAAGTGGTTATTTCCTGATCTCAGGTCTAGAGATGTAATCTTTCTGTAAATGCTGACTCTAGTTTGATGATAATTATTTTTCAAATTGCTGCAACTACAAACTGTAAATAAAAAAAATACTCCAAACCATCATAACAAATATTACAATACCTGTATTTGAAGTAGGCCATAAATTAAAGATTAAATATCTTCAAATTACAATTGCAACATACATTCAATCCTAAACCTAAAATCATATTCTACAAATGATGTCCTTTGTAACTATAAATAGTATTATCTTCTGGGGCTTCATGTGCACTTTTCTATATATAGTGTTGATGTCCAGGAGAGCACAATTTTCCCACTACAAATCTGTTTGACTGAACTTAAATATTTCAGACCAATAGTGATAAAGATTTCTAGTCAAAATATTACAACAAGCAGAGCAATTAGAAAAGTAACTTAATGTACTAACACATTCAGCAATGGCATCTCACAGCTCTTGGCAAACATTAATTCATTATCTACCCCATAGGGTGTCTGAGGTCTAAGTATATATGTACTGTAGTTATGTAAACCAAGGGTAGTCAATAGGCAGACGGTGGGATGAATCCAGACCACCAGACGCTTTTGAATGGACCCTGAAATCTTTTTATTTACTTATTATTTATTATCATTATTATTTTATTATTTTATTAGAAGTCTGGACCTTGACTATACATTGATCAAGAAATTTGGACCTTGACAAAAAATAATTGACTACTCCTGGTGTAAACTATTTAAGGTATTTTAAGGTCCCTGTGATAGGGCGGCTGCCCCTCACTTACGGAAAAGGGGTTAAAAGCAGCCCTAGGGAGGCTGCACCAGAGGCAGTCAATCAGAGGAAGGCTGAAGGGAGCAGCCAATCAGGGCCATGTAGGCCCATATAAGAAGGGAGCTGCAAGGCAGAGGAAGGCAGTTCTCTGCTGGGAGCCCAGGGAGGAAGGACTGTGTCCCTGAAGGGCCAAGACAGGGATGGCCAACCTGTGGCTCCAGAGCCCATGTGGCTCTTCAGAAGTTAATATGCTGCTCCTTGTATAGGCACAGACTCTGGGGCTGGAGCTACAGGCGCCAACTTTCCAATGTGCAGGGGGGTGCTCACTGTTCAACCCCTGGCTCTGCCACAGGCCCTGCCCCCATTCCACCCCTTCCTGCTCCCTCCCTTGAACCTGCCATATCCTGTGTCCCGCCCCCCCCCAGCCTCCTGCATGCCATGAAACAGCTGATCGGGAGTAGGGTGACCAGATGTCCCGATTTTATAGGGACAGTCCCGATATTTGGGGCTTTTTCTTATATAGGCTCCTATTACCCCCCACCCCCTGTTCTGATTTTTCACACTTGCTGCCTGGTCACCCTAATTGGGAGGTGTAGGGAAGGAGGAGAGGCGCTGATCGGGGGGACTGCTGACGTCTTAGTGTGGCTCTTTGGCAATATACATTGGTAAATTCTGGCTCCTTTTCAGGATCAGGCTGGCTACCCCTGGGCCAAGACAGCTGCCAGCACCCTGGACAGAGCAGTACTGCAAACGGAGGCTGAGGGATCCAGAGACAGCTCCTGGATGGCTGCTGGGGGGTTGTAGACTGATGCCCTGATACAAGGGTAGACAGGGTGCAGGAGCCACATGGGAAGTGGCTAGACTGTGGACTGCAGTTTGCCACTAATGGGAAGTGGCTGAACAGCGGACTGTAGGTCTCCCACTGGCATGGCAGGAAGGCTGTGTTGCTGAAGAGGATGCCGCAGTCCTTGGAGAGATGTGGATTCAAGTGCGGGGGTTATGGTGGCATCACAAGTGCATCACAATTGTTAACGTATTAAACCTCACAATACCACCGTGTTGTAGGTTCATAGATTCCAAGGCTAGAAAGGACCATATTGATCTAATCTTGCCTCTTATAGGCTATAGTTAAAATGAATTATTTTGGGGAAGTTTTATGGCCTATCTTAAAAAATATCAATCTTTATTTTTAAAATTCAGTGATGGAGAATCTACCATGACCCTTGGTAAGTTGTTCTAAGGGTTAATTACTTATTTATAGTCTGGATTCATCTAGGTTCATCTTCCAGCCTTGAAGTAGTACTATTATCCCCATTTTACAGATGGCAACTGAAGCACAGAGACTATTGGATTTATCCCATGGTCATGGAGGAATCTTGTGGTAGAACAGGGATCTGAACCTGGCTTGCCAAACACTCAAGCAACAACCCTAACCACTGGACAATACTTCCAAACTGTAGGAATGAATAGTCCCAAGTAGAAATGGCTCAAGATTCAAAATGGCAGTCAAACACCTGGGCTCTGGAGATGTGCTTGAATGCAGGGTTTTGGTCAGGCTCAATATAACAATATATGTGTGAAATCTAAATCTGGATTTTAAACACCTCCAAAGATTGGGGGGATTAAACTCCAAAATTGGCTCTGAGCTCATAGCTGTAACTTCCAAATCTACTCAGCAAATCAGGTGCAAAACTGGGACTCAGGAGTTCTGATTCTTAGTTCCTTGTGCTGAACACTGGCTAAGATTCCCTGCTTCCCGGTTGTTCTTCTCCATGCTGTTGCATTTTTAAGGAAACCATTGCTCTTGAAACGTTGGGTAGCTTCTAGAAAAATAATTTGACAGGCCATGTGTTATCAAACAGGGTTCGCTTTCAGCAGAAGAATAAGTGTTTTGTGTGTTTTTTCCTGACAATGAGAAACTATTAACGAAAAGAGTTTTTTTCACTTGACTTTGCTGCTCAGATCTCTTGCATGTGAAAATGTGTTAATGAAATACAAGTGAAAACAGTGTGCTTGGTGAGTGATTACAGAAGGAAAAATCTGTATAGCTTTTAAATGTTGTAGTGTATAGTGGTAAACAGTGATTTAGCAAGTGACTGGTTTATTTTTCTCGATGTGTTTCCTCTGAGAACCTGCAGCAGACTGCCTGTAACTGCTCATTGCTCTCATTAGTATATCTCCCTCCTGGCAACTCTCTAATAGTTTACATCTCTCGGGGATGAAAATTACTATTTTAATTAAAACAATTTGTTTCAAATGGGGCTCCCAAATCCCAGTATGATGTTTTAGGAGCCTGGGGTAAAGAATTGAAAAAGGGAGAGTAGCAATTGTTTTTAGGGCCTACAGTGAAGCTCAGTATGTGAGTTCAGGATTCACACAAAGTATCTGAAGCCTGATTTAACAGCTAAAGTTACCAATATGCAAAAGACCTGGTAAGACTAGGAACAGATATCTTGTCCTTTAAATGCTTCAGTAATTTTGCAAGGTAAGTGTGTGCACACACCCATGTGGTGAGGGATGGGGAAGGAAGTCACTGGACTTGGAGCTTTTAATTGTCATTTTTTTCATTCTTAGGTAGCACATTAGCAAGATTTCTTCCCCCTCTCATTTTAGTTCTTAAGGACCTTAACTGATGCAGTATTAACATTCTGTCAGCTCCACTCAAATATCATGTCTGCTCTCATGTAAGCTCATAATTTGGAAAGTTTCCCCCAAAGCATGAGTTAAATATGGTGAACAGTTGTAGCCCTACACAGCTGTAGTAAGATCATGAATTTACAGAAGATTAAACAGTATGCCAAAAGTAAAGAAAATGGAAAACACAGTTTAGACTTCTGTCCGGGGTGCAATGACTACCGGTAGCCTTTGAAAACTCCCTCATTGCATCCATGTGTCAGTGGAGAGTTAAGACTGAAACAGTGCACAGCCGCTAGAAACATCTGGTGCTGGTTGGCAGCCCATGAGAATCCAAGTGAGCTGAGCCATGCAAAAGCTATGGATGCATGGCTAACATATGCTTGTTTTGAAACAACCTACTAATTCAGTTACTGAACGATAAATAGGTGTGGAAACTTTGAAATCTTGAGCCTACACAATTGTGATAGAGAGGCAAACACCCAAAAGTTTGGAGATATTTAGATCTGATATTTGGTTTGGGACTGTCTTTGATCTAAATATAAAAATAGCTAGACTCATTTGTAGGCAATACCCATACTTCATCTACATCGGGGGGGCCAACCTGTGGCTCTGGAGTCACATGCGGCTCTCCAGGAGTTAATGTGCAGCTCCTTGTATAGGCACCGACTCCGGGGCTGGAGCTACAGGCGCCAACTTTCCAATGTGCTGGAGGGTGCTCACTGCTCACCCTCTGGCTCTGCCACAGGCCCTGCCCCCATTCCCCCCTTCTCTCCTCCCCCATGAGCCTGCATGCCCTCGCTCCTTCCCCTCCCCCCCAGACTCCTGCATGCCACGAAACATGATCGGGAGTTGCTGATTGGTGGGGCTGCCGGTGGGCGGGAGGCATTGGGGGCGGGGGAGCTGATGGGGCGGGGGCTGCTGATGTATTACTGTGGCTCTTTGGCAATGTATATTGGTAAGTTCTGGCTCCTTCTGAGGCTTAGGTTGGCCACCCCTGATCTAGATTTTGCGCAAGTTAATTGTTAATTAGGTGGAACGTCTCATAGTACATGGAAGAAAGAGTAAGTAACTTGGAATAGGCAACCAGGAAATATGAGAGTATGAGCTACCTCTCCTATTCTTACTAAAATTGTATGTCCTTTGATATTGGAGACAACTCAAACTATTTTTGTGGGTTATGGCATATATTTCACATACAATGAATGTGAAGCCCATTGTCTCCGTACTATCAATGATGCCAAAGGACATCAGAATCCTTTAAAGAGGTTAAAGCAGAAGTTTGAAGAATATTATGGTATAAGAAAAGGATGAGAGTGCCTGTTCTGGGAAAACAGGTCCATTGGCACCGGAGAGAGGAACACATCAACCTCTCTCTCTAGTTTAGCTTCTTAGATCACAATACAGCAAAAAATAAGGGAGATTTTTACAACAAGGTGGGGACATATTGATATGTCATATATAAGTACCATAACTCTTATGTTCTTTATTTAGAAGGATAAACAAAACTAACTGAAGCACCTATCATTGGCCACTGCCAGAAGACAGGATACTAGGCTAGATGGACCATTGGTTTGACCCAGTATGGCCGTTCTTATGTAACTTCTCTGACAGAGTTCAAGGAGACTTGCCTCTAAACTTTAACTGCACCTTCATTGGTTTCTTTTGGTTCCTTAAAGGAATAATTCAGCCCTTAAGATCAAAAGAGTGTACTTTTGTTCTGCATAAAATTGGAGGCATTTGTCACTGTTTTGAGCTGGGTGTTTGCTGTCTGAAGATTGGGTGTTTGCTCCAACTTTCTCCTACTCTTTCTCCCTCACATTATCTCTGCTCCTGGCTTTCCTCCCTTTGCCTTTCCTGCTTTCCACCATCTATATTTTTTTTCTACTGTGAGTAACTTCAATAACTTGTGGTACCTCAGTTTGGTTTTGAGCATGTTTGCCTATGTGCCTTGAGGTGTGATAGACTTCTCACAGTTAAGTATTTTGATACATTTACAAGACCACTAATTAGATGCTATTTTAATGCTGAAACCTCTCCTCACCATTATACAGTCAATTTTAGCTTTTGTCATAGACATTATCCCCTAAGGTAAAGTGTCAAGTGTGGCTCATTATTATTAAATTGCTGACCATCTGTTATCCCTATATTGTTGCTCTAAGCCAATTTTTGCCCCTAAGGTAAAAAGACTGGTTTCTTTATTAAAATAAACTTCTGCTTTCCTGAGTTGTCATAAAAATTAGTCTCCATGTTCACTACTATAACAAAGCTGCAATAAGTGGTGGCGTAAATATTCTTTAGCCAATAATTTGAGTCTCATTGTTTTGAACAAACAAAAGTATGAAACAAATTCTTTAGTGAAAAGGCATCTTCCTAAATAAATAACTTTACAGCCTGAAATGTGATTTTTTTCCCCCTCTGTATGTCTTGATAATATTTGGAAATGGCTGACATATCTGGCTTTAAGGCAGTGATACTCCAATATTTTTGTTGCTGAACACCTAGTCTGAAGAAGTAATCCTGGAGTCCCTAGATCTCCTTGTTCCATGTCATGACACAATATCACCATCTCTCCTTTTAATTGTCCGTGTTCTTTCTCTCTCACCCACCTAACTTTTTGGTTTTTGTATTTCTTACATCTTATTTTTCCTTTTTTTAAATTCTTTTTTTGCTTTCCTTCATCTCATAAAATGTCTTTTATGACATTTTTCAGACTGTTTAGAGAGGGGCAGTAGGTAGGCGAACACCTACTTGTGGGGCTGGGCTCTTGCAACTGAGTCTGGAAGGAGCAGAGAAGCTGGAGCTAAGCTTGCAGCTTTATGCGTGAGCAACACAAACAGAATATATATGCCAAGAAAATCTCTTATGCTCACCACTCCCAGTATACAAACAAACTTCACCCAATGGCCAGTCAAAACCCACTCGTCTGGGGGTTGCCGGTGATGCCTCTGCATGTCACGGTCATGCAGAGGGGTCAGAGTTCCAGCAGCTTGATGCTGAACTGCAGTTTGGAGATGGTTCCCGAAGAGCACTGTTTATTTACATTATATAGGTAAAACTAGCTACCCCCTTTAATTTCACTAAACCTATCAAATAATATGATATCCATAGGTAATGAAAATTTAACCAATCACACACTGGCATGTATGTTTCCTCCTCCCCGTTCAAAACTTTTTTACATTTTATCTCTCATGCCCAAATTGTAACTTATTTATCACCTTCTCTGTTAATGACAGATGGTCAGCATAAATTTGCATGTCAGCATTTATCTTATCTATTTTCCCCTTTGATGGGTCTTTCTGTTTCCTCCCTAAACTTTCCAGTGCCTCGGTGTCTCCACTTTACAACCTTTGGTGTTATAACTCTTTTTAGGGGCAATCCTGAGGTGGAGATGCCTTTTCAGCAGCAGAGTATTTTTCTTAATTTCTGTGGTGTTTTACCCAAGACTAGTTTAGTATGGGGGTGAGTTAAGTCCCAGGCCTACATCATGCTCCATCAGTCCCTATCAGTGTAATGACCCCAGACAAACTGGCATTGTTTAGAGTAGTTCTAAACTATTCTGGGAGGGGCTGATGGAGAGCCAAACCTGGCACTGGGGGCCTGGAAATGGCCCAGAATTCATTGCAAGGTTACTTTTTTTTTTGTTAATCAGCCTATATGTGATCATAATGTTGCTTCTATCATATGAGTTGAACAAATTGAACCTCTATACTGTCACACTACTTAGACATTCAAACAGATATTAGTACTTGGATGTAGAGGCCTATTGTCACATTCCTTACATCCCCCAAATTCCCATTGACTTCCCATTGAGATTTGGGGGCAGGAGGAAAGTAGGGGTGCATTCTTTCACTGGGGCATAGACACCTTTTTATTGGGGGGAGGGGGAAGAGGTGAGACAGAGGTAAAAGATAATAGCTGATTTGCCACTCTTAATAAAGGGGAAAAAATGAGCTTCTCTTCTAAATTCAGTTGTTCTTTTATTCATATAATTTCTAAAAATTTTTTAGCAGGGGGCTTTAGCCCCTTTCTCCCAAGCACTAATTGTCCACACACATTCCATACTCTCTGGTTATGCCATTAGAGTGTAGCAGTGCAGAAGAAGAAAAATATCAAACAATTGGTAAATAGTCCTACAATATATGAACAGCTCTAGGAGACTGTTAATGTTTAAAGCTTACAAAGTAATCTAATTACATTGAAAACTGCCTGCTTGGAAAAGGTCCAATACTTTCCTTCCTTTTGAGCTCATTACTGTTGCTGTACAGAGATCCTCATCTCCACACAATAACAAGCACTGCCATTAGAGGTCTTTATGGAGGATTACCATTGGTGCTACATTTGGAGCGTCTTTCCATGTGTCAAATCAATCTTGGCTCATGTTAATGTTAACTTTGGTGGAGCAAGAATTCCTTGTTTGACATTTGCAAAGTACTGTTCTGATATTTGGGCCAACCTTTACCTTAATTAGGAGCTAAAATGTAAGTAAAATTCACAAGATGACACAGTAACCTATAATGTTGATGGAAAATAGGGTAAGTTGATTTCAGTAATGAACGTTCAAAACCGGTGCAGAAGCACCAGACAGATGAAATTAGTCCAGACAAAAATAAGCTACACTGATATAATTCATGGACAATGTTGAAATCCTGCTTGGTAAAAATAGAAGATGAGGAACTGGAAATAAATGAACCAAAACTGGTGTATTGGATATTAGGCCTAATTGTTGGACTAATAACACGAGAATGAGCTATTCCACCCACCACTCCCTTTTTGGGTCCTAAAGAAAAAGACTCAGGGGGTGAGAGGGGGAATATAGAACAGAAAGAAGCTGGAGTGAGCTTCACCATCATGGCTGCCACTCCTGCTGTCTCCTGGGACCCCAGACCTTTTTCATCTTACTCCCGAGGAACGTCTTGACCCCCCACAGGGGCAGAGAGAGGGACCTTGATAACACTTGTACCAGCTCCAGCTGAATCTCACCACCTCCTGGAATGAAATGGGGCCGAACTTTAACAGCAGCAACAACGACAGCTCCAGGTCATCTCAACTAACTTCTTTTCTTTTTCCCAAAAGGACTGTTCTGACCATCTTTGATACCGTCTAAGAGATGGTAAAACAAGAGTGTTTTTCCTTTTAAAATGTTCCAGCTAAATGAAAGGGAACAAGAATCATTGCAAAATAAAAGCCATACTTAATATGTTTCATTTATGCTTTAAATGCTTTTTCCTTTTCTGAATCTTTTATTAAAGGTTAAAAGGATTTTTAGTGGTGTTTGGCATGGTACTAAGCAGGCTGAGGTCTCTAGGTATCAAACCCCAAACCTTGTTTAATATGGTTGGACAGTAAATGGGTTATGTTAACACCTTTGGCCTATTTATTCCATCTAAATTACTACAATGGAACTCAGTTCACTGGGGTTCATGAGAACCAGTTTAGTGCCTGACAGTGTAAAACTATTCTGGTGAAGTGTTTTTACTGCGTACCCTACATATGTTTTAATTTACAATAAAATACATACTATAAGTCATGGTACCTAATGGCATATGATAGGCCATGTTGTTACCTATGCTATTAGATATTTTCCTGATGTGTGGTGCTGTCACTTTCCTACTTTACTGAACAAGCTTTTCCCTTAAACTCATCTTTTCAGGGGTAGTTATCATTGGCATTTATATTGCTGGAAAGTGTATTTGTTTTTTCTGCTAAGTACATTTTAATGGTTTTTTTGTTTTTACTATCCAACATCCACCAAGCTAAATACAACTTTGATTTTAAAAAATACTGTATTTTGATTTCCTAGTAAATACTGTTTTATGATCCTAAAACTGCCACATCCTACAGTCAGATATACAAGCTGTGGACAATGAGAAAATGGAGAAAGGGTTGTGCTATTTGTAGTGTAATGGTCCAAACATAGCTTCTGCTATGTATATGAAAATACAAATTAATTCTGCAGATTAAGTTCCTACACTGAAATAAAAGGTCTTATGCAATGTTACCATAATACTGTGTAGATAAAGAAAACTAAGAATTTCAAAACAGTAGCAATAAAATGAGATTGCATGACACTTGTTCTTATCCAATACATATTGTAAGTACAGTGTTCAATATCCAAAAAAAGGTTAGGCCTTCAATTTTGATTATTACATAAGAACATAAAAAAGGCCATACTGGGTCAGACCAAAGGTCCAGCCTAGTATCCAGCCCAGTATCCTGTCCACCGACAGTGGCCAATGCCAGGTGCCCCGGAGTGAGTGGACCTAACACGTAATGATCAAGTGATCTCTCTCCTGCCATCCTTCACCCCCCTCTGACAAACAGAGGCTACAGACACCATTCCTTACCCATCCTGGTTAGTAGCCATTAATAGACTTCATCTCCATGAATTTATCCAGTTCTCTTTTAAACCCTGTTATAGTCCTAGCCTTCACAGTCTCCTCAGGCAAGGAGTTCCACAGGTTGACTGTGCGCTGTGTGAAGAACAACTTCTATTAGTTTTAAACCTGCTGCCCACTAATTTCATTGCGTGGCCCCTAGTAGTTCTATTATGAGAACAAGTAAATAACTTTTCCTTATTCACTTCCTCCACACCACTCATAATTTTATATACCTCTATCATATCCCCCTTTAGTCTCCTCTTTTCCAAGCTAAAAAGTCCTAGCCTCTTTAATCTCTCCTCATATGGAACCCATTCCAGACCCCTAATCATTTTAGTTGCCCTTCTCTGAACCTTTTCTAATGCCAGTATAGCATTATTACCATGTGGGATTCCTTTGTGGTGTCAGAACTGAAGGGGAAAAATGATCATCTTGGTGATAGCAACATGTTGGAGTGCCAGCATTTACGCTGATACAGTACTACTTACGCCCTAACTTTTACACCGTGTTGCTTGAGAATTTTTTTTCTCTGAAAAGCTTTAGAAGGAAACAAGTTAATCAAACTGACTGGGAATCTTCTGATGAAATTCTTGTAGTATGAAACAGTATTGTTCATACCTATCCATCTGACACATACCAAATATTTGGCCGTACTCTAGGAATTTATAACAATCGCACAAAATGAGGGTAAAGAAACCATGAAGTGAAATCCTAAACTAAAGCCAATTTAATTTCTTTACACATGCTTGAGAACCACTGAAGTATTGCAATATGATGAAAGTAATAAACAATGAGCACTAAAAGACTGTGTGTAGCAGAAAAATGTGGGCCTTTAAATACACTTTTTTTGCACTAGGACACACTTTAGTGGTGGGTATAGTTTCATCTAAGGAAAAATGTTGATTTCTAAAATGGTGACTGTGAACTAGTCTCTATCCATGGGCATATTGCTGACTACACCACTTCTAAAAATGCTCACATTATCACTCACGAAGCTAGAATATTCAGAAATACATTTTTTTCAAACAGGAAAAAAAAAGTTGGTCTTCATGAAGGATTAATAAATCTCTTGACAAGTTTGGTTTTGAAACACTGAAGCCATTTCTGAGTTCTATAAGAGCAGACAAAGTTAGAAACCCTCACTGAAAATATTCATTTCAGTCATTTTTGAGTTATACTTACATGAAAGAAAATAATATCAAAGTTCATCTAAAACTTGCTTCCAGTCTGAGATTGTATGTGTCAAATGTGCCATCCAGAAAGAACTATATTATTCTAAAGTTTATAAGCAACTAACAATGTTTATTCTGACTGCCATTTCAACCCTAACTTCAATATATTGCAGCTGCTGCAGAGCTATAATAAAACAAATAATTATTTCATGTACTGCATAGCAAAATCCTGGCTTATTACAGAAAATACTATCAATGCCCATGGCTTAAAGCAGATGCCGTAAACTGTATGAGACAAGAAAATCAAGCTGTTCACAAAACAAGAAAATTATGTATTTGGGTGGTTTACTGTGGTAAAAACACTTTTTTTTTATAGCACAAACTTCATTTTATTTCCATGCAGCCACCTACCTTTGACAAATGACAACAAGATGGCCTCTTAACATGAAAGGGTCTAATTAATATATAGGAAACATCCTTGAAGTTACCCAGTTTTTACAATACCTAGTGAGTTTTGTCATAGCCGATGATTGGCTGAATTTTGTGGCCCTTCATAAAGATCTCTGAGGGCTTTTTAATCTAATAATCAAAGTGAATCTTTGGAGGTATTAGTCTTCCTTCACTGACCCTGAAGAAAATGTTTACATGAACCATGATATACAACAGAGGTTCATTTAGGTTTCTGTCAACATTTTCAATCACCCTTTTAAAGGAAGTGATTCTTAGTCTCTTAATAAATATGAATTTTCCTATTCTGAGTCAAAACCATGATTTTATTGTTTTACAGGTTTTAACTAGGGGATTCTTCCAAAATCTCTTAGCACCTGCATTTAAAAATGCAGTAGAAGTTCAGCTGGTAGCAGTTACCTGAAATGACTATTGAAATGAAAATATTTCTTTGACTTTAGTAATCCAAAGCTATTTACTGGTAATAATACATGCTGCTTTTTACGTACACTGCATTTATGTAATAAGATTTCATTAATTAGTTGACTGATTTGTTTTTAAGGGAGGTAATGAGTTTGCTCTATGATGACCAAGGAGCTGCATGACTACTCCTGTGAAGCTACAAACATGGAAGCTTGAACATTCTTTCCTGTTTGCCACTCTAAGCCACTGATAAGTCTGTTTATGGGGTCCCGATCTGTGTCAGATTTACAGGTATCAAAGCCAGATATAGCCCCAGCTAAAGAGCTTTAATTCAAGCTGTAGTAGCTCATGCTCTTAGCTCTGGAGGTTCCATGTTCTGTTCATAGGGCTAAATGAGCTGTAAAATTGAGATAAGAATAATCATTACACTTGCTTACTAGGATTCCAAAAATTCTGTAGCAGTGATTATAATAATTGCCAAACTGATATGTGTGCATATTGCAAATTTAAATGACCAAATGCTGCGAGGAGCTGAGCCCTTATTACTCCCATTGGAGTTAATGAGAATGGCAGGTGCTGAGTGCTGCTTAGAGTATGGCCCACCTGATCCAAAACTAGAACTGGAATCTAGTGTGCTGCCATGTGTAGCTTTCTCATTCACAGAAGCTGCAGTTCCTTGCATGTAGATAAAACAGAACAACAAAGCTGGGATTTGCTGTATAGCCAAACTTTGCTTTCTAGTCTGTCTATGCCTAGAAATGCTATTTTAAAAAAAATTAGTAATACAGTGGCATACTGCACTTTTGTTGTTAGACTATAAAGTCAGTAAGGAAAAACAAAGGCAAATGTAAGGCTAGAGATCAATCAATATTAAATAAAAAAAATGGCACCAGACTCAAACACAGTACATAATACTCACCCTCTGCTAATTCTACATGTTGAAACTTGGCATAGACACCTGCTCTTGAAGAAGTGAGAACTATTAGGTGGCAATCAGTCTGAAAGATTCCAAACAGCTAATGAAAGCTAAACATCAAGCAGGTGTGTAAGGCTGGAGTTCAGGTGAGAGAAGCATCTGATCAAGCTGGTCTAGAAACAGGCATGAAAATGTTACTAAAACAGGTTTGCTAGCAAGGCTTCCTGTTTCCAGTTGGTCTGGAAATACTGAAAACAGTTGTTTTCTTGTGTGGTATTTTGGTAACTTCCACTTTCCTTCTGGTGACAAGAAGGATATTCTGCTACCTTTTTATAGAGTGGGAAATACAGGTTATAGACTCATGATGATAGTGAGAGGGGCAGAAAGAAACCAGGAGTCCAGTGTAAATATGACAAGAAGGAAACTTAAAATTCCATACAAATACATTAATTCCATTAACAATAATAATATGAAACAGTCACTCCTTTATAAAATCCATCCTTAAGGGAAATAAGGCATCTCTCTAAAAACCTTTGAGCAAGATATGCCCAGCACTAAGCTTTAGAATGGCTCAACCCCAGTTTGGTATAATCCAGGTAGCTCCCTCCACTTCTCCACATTGTTTTTTATTTTCTTCTCCACTCTTGTTTCCTTCCCTCTTTTTTAAAGACTTATAAGATTCCAAATAAAACAGTTTTCCATCTTACTTCCTTGGGCAAAGACAAAGGAAAGGGACACAACCAGCAAATTACCCAAGTAACCAACAACTCAACTAGCTCCTAGTCATTTCCCACTCTTCCATAGGAAGCTTTAGTGCTGCCTTCCTTACAATTCTGTATTCCTAACTTGAGGATGCGGTGTAAAGATACAAATAGCAGTACTTACCAGCCCCACTGCTCACCTGACTTAAAATGAGTCCAATACTATCACC
Organism: Macrochelys suwanniensis; assembly: GCA_033296515.1. NCBI lineage: Eukaryota > Metazoa > Chordata > Testudines > Chelydridae > Macrochelys > Macrochelys suwanniensis. The sequence goes on along the minus strand of CM065778.1, from coordinate 118,670,935 downwards.
AAACACTGGCTTCTTCCTGTTCCAGAGAAATATAAACAGAAGGTAAGAGGACATAAGTTTATGCTTTCTGAGATAAGAGCAATTGGAAGATGCCAACTCTGCAGCTTGCTGGGTTCTCCTTCCCTAATGTCCCCTTGAGAACTTACATATAATTCAGTAAGGAATTTTAATACAATTAACATACAGTTTAAGGAAAAACCCTTTTCACAGATCTCTACCTGTTGGGTTCCCACCTCTTCTATGGCAGATTTGAATTTGTTAGCTACTGGCAATGCTATAACCCTAGTTCCTCTCGCATGTATTTTGGGAAAGTGGGTTGATGAGCTCAATATGGTTTATTGCTTTACATTTTTTTTCTTGAGGAAACTGTAAATATCCACTGTGCCTTCTTGAGCTGGGGATCTCTCTTTCCACCTACATCTATGGAAATGAGTTAATCCCTGGGATCCATAATGGTTTATTTGTGATCACTTAAAAGCTCATTGAAGATTCTGGAGACTCCATGTTTCAGAACTCGCTACTCTAAATTTATTGAGAAGTCTTTTGTTTACATTTCTCTCCTGCCCAATAGAATGTTGATATAAAATGTCTCTAATGTACTGAAATAAACCTCCCTCCAATATCCGAAAGACACATGGGAGTGAGAAAATTGAATTCTGGAGCAGAAATCCTCTGAACTGCTCTAGATCTACCACTCCGCTCTCCCACTCAAGTTTAGGGAATTCTGCCTGTTAGAAATCTTCCTTGATACTTTGTATATATTGATCTCTGTTATCTCTAACCAGCTTATTCTGTTCCATATTCAACTTAATTCCTAAGTTATTTGCTACCTGCTTAAACTCTAAATGTCTAAACATGGCTGACTGCAGATTCTTGTAAAGGGTAAGCTTTCTGATTTAAAATTATTTAACTTAGAGCTAGAGATATTATCCAAAATTCTCCAACATTGCAGGAGTAGCTTTAGTTGGGTTGCTTATTAATAAGGATATAATCTGCAGGTGGAATTAATTTATGCAACCTGACACCACCTCTAATACCTGATATATCCTTTTTGTTTCTGATCTGATTCCTAAGGATTCTGAAGCCAGAGCAAATAACATGGTAATAAGGTATAACCCTTCCTAATACCTCTGTGCAGTAGTAATGCCGGAGCTCTTAAATCATTCTCTTCACTTGAGGGTTTGAATAAATCATTATCAAACATCTAAACTCTGAACCCAGACCTGTTCTGCATATTGCTTACCTGTCTGAGGCAGATAGATGCTTACCTTTTTCTCAACCATATTAAAATAATCTCTGGCCAGATCCGTGGCATTGTTACAGTTGCTGCTGTGTATTAAAACTTCTGAAATGGTTTCTTTTGGAAACCACCTGACTGTGATTTACCTTTTGTTTTTGAGAAAATAAAATGTTTTTGTGCCCACCAAACTCATAATTTTACATAAATTTCTTATCTGTAATAATGGTGTCTAAATATGCTTGAGATCCACATGGGAAATGAGTAGCCAAACGTTACATGGAAATCAGCAAGAAATATCTGGTCTCTTAATGATAAAACAGTAAAGAAGGCAATTTTTTATTTTTATGAAGGACACATCAACAGTCTCTAGACTTGCTTACAACAGTGCAATAAAAACAATTGTACTGTGCACCACAAAATGTGTTTAATTTGGGGCTCAGACTTACAAACTTCTGCAGACAGGGCCAAAATAGATATGAGCCCTTATCTATACGCTTTAGGACTTTACATGATTGTGTACATATTGTAGAAAAGGTAAAAGGAAAAATGATCCTCATTATAGACGTGGGCTTTATGCCTAATCCAGTTGCAATCATACCAAATGCCTTCTCCTATTTGAAGATAATTTTAGTCAAGGAAACAAACGGGGATGAACACTGGATGAATATTAGTCCAGAGAGGAATTTCAGGTATTGGAAAGATGGTGATGGCAAAAAGAGGTAGAACAAATGCTGAGCTTCACTCAGATTGCATGTCTTGATTTGCTAAATCAGTTGCAGGAAAGTATTTGGAACCATGTTTGTACAATCTTGTCTGGGAATAATATATAAAAATAGTCTAGTGCTACTGTATGTTTAGGAAGGATTGCTAAATACAGTGAAGAACTTGTATATGATTTATTTAACATGTTACCCCAAATCATATTTTTTATGTTGTTAATGCACTTGCATTTGACAACACAATCTAAACTCTGGCCCTATAAAGGATGGCAATAGGAACTGTGAACATCACATCCCTCTCCTATTCCAATCCAGCATATCACCAACCCAGCTCTTTTACAGAGATCACACTGGACATACTCAGCTGCCCTTTTTTGGGTCCAGCTGTAGAACCGCAGTTCCAGATGTTAATATATTACCAGATTCCTTACAAGTAGTTTTCTTATGGGTGCAATTGGGGGAGGGGAGCACAGGGAGGCCAGCCCCACCCACTTTGTCTCCTCACTGGAGCACTTTTCTGTCATGACAGAGGGGCAACCAGGTGAAATTTGAGTGGTGCTCGCTGTGAACCTGTGCAGCAGGTGGCAACCACACTTACTCAGGTTTGGCTTGAATGCCCTTCTGTTATGACAGAGGAGTGGCTGGGTTAAATTTAAGTGGTGCTTCATCTCCATGTAGCTACTTGGCCCCCCACTTTTACGGTCCTTCTGGGAGACTGGTGCCAATGGGCACTGGGCACCCCTGGCCCTTGGAAAAATGGAGCAGGGAACACGACAGCCTCCCTGAGTCACCAGGAAGGTAAGAGATTGGATCTGGGATGAGACGCTTTCTGGGAAAGTGCTATACTGAAGGAGGATAGGTCTGGGCTGGGCTGCTCCCAGAACTGCCTGACCTATAGTGGGGATGGTGGTCTTCAAACTGACTGCATCTCTGGGTAAGAGTGTGGTGGGAAGTGGAGTGACCCAGTCCCAGCCTGCCCCGCTCTGCTCACCTGGCTCCCAGCCTTGGGGGGCAGAGGAGAACCACTCCCCAGCACTCACCGGCAGTGCGGAGCAGGCTGGGGCTGGGTTGCTCCACTTCCCACTGCCCGGTGAGTGCAGGGTGTGCCCACCCCTGCTGCAGTCCCCTGGTACATAGCTCAGGAGAAAGGGTGGAGTAAGGGTGGGGCTGGGGCAGAGCAGGGGTAGGAAGGGGTGAGTGGGGGCAGGGGTGGAGCAGAGGTGGGGGCTTTGGGGAAGAGGTGCAGTGGGCATGGGGTGGAGGTAGGGGAAGCTCTCCTTCTGGGGGATTGGGCTGGCCGCTGGAGCAGCATGCAGCTGCGTAGGGCACCAGGAAATTTGGGGCAATTTGGTGACCAGAGTCCCAGCGGGCCACACTGAAGTTGTTCAATTAGGGTGAACTATAAAGAAGGGGGCAGACAATCCCCAAAGCTGGTGGATATTCCAATACTTAGATTTACCAAGCCAGCACAAACAGCTTCTATAATAGCTCACTGATTACCCAGACTCCAACCACACAATTCCCTTAAAGTAACCCAGCCTTAGGCCTCCACCCAGACACCCAAGTCAAATATGATGAGGACTACTGAAAATCTTATTCATCATATAAAAAAGTTCTACCAATATCAAAGGATCAGACACATTACCTCCCAAGCTAATTGCAGCCAATTCTTATTAACTAAACTAATTTTTTTTTAAAGAAAAGAGAGTATTGGTTAGAAGATCAATATATATACAGACATGAGTACAGTTCTTAGATCAGATTCATAGTAGAGATGGTGAGCTTTGTAGTTGCAAAGAGTTCTTTCAGAATTAATTCATAGGTTATAGTCCAATATTCATATTCAGGGTGGTTCCAGATTAGGACTGGAGATCTCAGCCTTTTGATTTCAGCTTCCCCTGCATGAAGCATCAAGCAGATCTGAGATAAAAAGGACCAGGACCTACGCAGGTTTTTTTTTTATACAGTTCCAGATCTTCTTTGACAGGTCTGAGTCCTCAGGTGAACAATAGGCAATCATGGAGACTTTGAAGTAAACCTATTTCCTAAGCATCGCTGGTAATTAGCTACATAGATTAACATAAGGCAATTGCCTGTTTTTTCCACCATTTGCAGATGATTTGCAATACATTTCAGAGAGATGAATACAGTGATGTTACTATGTTTACAATTCATCTAAATGTTAATATGTCCTTTTGATTTCTGAATCAATAGCTATAGTGACAGACAGGAACTGTATGTTTACATGGCTAACATCCTACAAGATATAAGTACACATATACAATTAGTATCACCTCCAATTCTCTAACAATACAGGTTTGCATTTCAAAGTTCTAGCCTATCTAGCATGGAGTGGCCCTAATTACCATTCACATATTTTTCTACCATGTCTCTAATGGTTGACTTTGGGTCATTTATCCTGCAGGATGCTTAACCCTTTCTGGCCATGCATCACAGGAGCATTTGAAACTGCTTTTTTATTAAAAGCAAAGGCAATTTTGGGGAAATCCTATGCACAAAACCACCAGAGGAGGAAGAGGTGGAGGTGGTGCCATCCCCCTTATATGCTATGGCCCGTGATAAGAGCACTCACCTGGCATGTGGGACACCTGGGCTGCATTTGTGGGATTTGGGCATCTAACTTTCTCAGGCTATTTTGCAAATATATCAAATCAAGCCTTCGTGAGGTGCTTTGTTAGGTATCTTTGTGACACTAGGATCAGACTTAGCTTTTTTGAGAAAGGGAGGAATGTAGGGGTGCCCTATACTGTGACTGGCGGTACATATTCCAGTGCTTCATGTGTGATACTTGCCTTCCCCCACTCCTGCGGGCAGTTGGACTTGTGTGGTTTATCTGAGTAGTGTAATGGGTCAGGATTCCAGGAGCCCATTATCCCAGCTTGGGGGTTGTGGTGCATAGGAAGTGCAGCTACTGCTTCACCACTGTCTGGAGGGAGAGAATTCTCCTCAGACTGATGTGGATCTCCCCAGTGCAAATCCTGACTGCTCAGCATTGGGAACAGTTTCTGACTTCATATGATTTGCTCTGTATTGTAAAGCACCTTGATAGTTGTGAAAGGTGTTATATAAATCAATAAGTAATAGTGACCAACTCACTTAAATAATTGTAACTTCTATGTTGAATTCTTTTTGTTAATTACTTCTCAAGGGATGGTCTAATGTTTTTAAATTGCACAGATTACACGTGGCTGCTGCATAAAACACTCTCTGAAGATATTCTTGTATTTAAATGTAAGATTTAAGATAGTAGGTCCATGGACAGTGCACCTATTTCATGCAGCTTATATTTTAATGCACATTAGCTCAGCCCAACTCTTCAAAATTCACCTTTATCTGCTTGTGATCACACACACAATGTTTGCCTTATGCTATTCAGTAAGGTGTCAATGTGCAGGAGAAATAGATATTTCAAGGGTTTGATGAAATTAAGTTTTTCACGTTGGCTGATAAAACACAAAAGGTGGTAGCAATACATCATCCAACACATTTGAAGTATAGATATCTGTGGGGGGAAGAAGCATGCAGTCTAATGTGCTAAGGAGGCTGTAGGGTGCAATATCATTTAATATCAGCCAGTTTACTGTGATGTCTCTGCTAAAAGTGCTCTTCTCTTAGGCTAATGAAATCACAGGCTCATGGTTTGACTAATCTCTCAGTTCTGATTAGAATATTCAAACACTTTCCCCAGAAGCAGGTCAACTAATTACTGTGACAGAGAGCTGAAGCCAGATCAAATTAAGCAGATGTTTAATTCTGTGCAGATAATCAATATCAGCAGTGTTTGTAGTGATATGAATACGGGATCCATATATAGAGTAAGAAAATTTGAAGATCAATATTTTTGCCCCGTTATCAAAAGTCCCAGACACATCTGTGTGGAACAGACATGTCACTCATTTCACATTTAGTTTTTTATTGTGCATTGTTTACTAATTGCACACTTAATCCACATGTGTACTGAGCCAAAATAATTACTAACCTAATTTATCATAGAATTTTCAGAATAACTGTGTGTACATAGCTTTTATTTTATTTTATTCTTGTTGGAAACAAAACTGAGATGTTCATTTTTATTACACCTAGAAAACGGCTGATGATTAGGAAATGGCTCTGATTTGAAACAAAATACTTCATTATTTAGAAAAAGTGTAATGTGTGATTGCAATACAATCTTTTAGATGTCCCTACAATAAAATATACTTCTGATGAGGAGACTGGGACGCGAGAACATAGGGACCGGTTTTATTGTGGGGTAGAGAGGTCCATGTGGAAAGGGTTTTGGATACTGTATACAACAACATGCATCAGTTTATCACCCTACCTACTCCTGGATCCCGGACACTGTCTCTTACAGTGGGCAGTAGATACTGTGCTGCAGAAGTCCATATGATCTCATTCCACATGGATGGGGATACATTCAGGCCCTTTTATTTGATTTTGGAGGGTGAAATACAAGCTCAAACATGAGGGCAAAGGAACTTGTTTGGGTCTAAAGTCCTTACTAGATGCTAGATTCTAGCAAGACTGGTGAGTTTTGTGAAATGTTATTGAACATGCTGCAATTACTTGTGCTGCAGTCAGTCTGGGTCATCTCAACCTGTCACCACCAGCGTGATGTCTTGCTGTAAATATATAACAGTATTCCTTCCTAAGGCTGTTCCCTAATTACAAGACAAGTAAAGACAGGGTTGAAAGTGACAGGGTGGCAGTAACGATGCTGCCTAAAGCTAAATAATATTTACAAAAATTAAGAAAACAGAAAAGGATTGCCTATAGGCAGCTCTGAACACAATAGTTGTCAAATGGATTTAAACCTAAAGCCCCTCCCTGTGGATTAGCTTTCTTTAACAATTGAAAACTTCAAACCAGCTATGTTTCAGCTGGGGTTTTTGTTCTGTAAAGCCATTTTCCTCTTTGTAGCTTTTCTTTATATCTGTCAGGGCCTGCGTTTCTACTTGGTCCATTTCTCTTCTTCCCGCTCCTTGGGCTTATTGTGCAGTGTAGATCAGTGATACTCAAACCTCAGTGGTTCAGGAGCCAAATTAGCAATCAACATGAGCTAAAAGAGTCACAGTCATGTGAATTCATTGTTTCGTTTACTATAGTACGATACAGTCATATTGAAACAGCATGACCAGGGAAATATTTAGTTTATATATTTTCAGAGCAAAATGACTGACCAAATATGATTTTTTTATCAATTAAAATTAGTTAATAACTTAGTAAAAGCATCCCTATTAGTTAATAACTTAGACTGGTTAATAAATAAATCACACAGTGTTTTAATATCATATGCTGCAAAGATGTATCTTTACTTGCAGCTTGTGCGCCTCAGTCTTAGCATCACTGGTGTAGATCATAGCTGAGTACATACCTGGCAGCAGATAACGGTGACTTTTCTCAGATATTTCTATAATTTTAATTCCTTCAGGTATCGCTTCTCCTGGACTCCTGGATGCTCTCTGGCTTGCTATTCAAAATGTGAAAACTGAAATTTGAGCTGTAATGCTCAGCTGTGCTTGATTAAATAAGGACTTGTCTACGTGATGGGTAATGCATTCTATGGGGATGTGATTACTAAAGTGCACTAATGTGTTCGGCATTAACTAGTCATGTAGAGCCTCTTGGTGTACACTAAAGATTCCCTAATGTGCTTTAATATAGTATTGTTTCAAACAGCACTGTATTAAAGCACATGAGCAGTGCCTACACGGATCAATTGATGTGCAACACATTAGTGCGCTTCAGAAATCACACCCCCGTAGCGTGCACAGCTGCACCATGTAGATACACCCTAAACCACACAGGACCAAACTCTGGGCCAGGCTGAGTCTTTGTGCCTCTCTGGTGGCGCAAAATAGACTTAACTGTGGCCTAACTGCCCAGTAGAGGATTGCCTTTAGTGTAAGGAAGAATTCCCAGGTGTGGCTGAACTGGTACGACTTAGACCGAGAACTAGGCCCATGGTATTGCATCTGTTCCCTAAGTATTTGAACTAACAAACTTAAAAACTGCAGTTGTACTATAGAACTATATCCTACGAATGTTCCTAAAAATGAACACACAGGTATGAACGTAGCTAGATAGATTAGTTTTTAAAAAATTGCATGCATATGTGTTTGTAACAGCATTTGTTCAGCTCTACAGAGAGATTCTAAAATATATGGTACGTTAAATCAAGTCCAATGACTCTTAAATGACCTTATCCTATTGCGGAGCATTTTAAAGATTGAGTTTGAATCTTGCCATGGAATTTTCTGCCTTTTGTCAGTTTAAGAATGTCCAGTGTTTTAATTTTTTCTTTTATTAAAGTAACAGAGAGAAAAAGCAATGACTTAATTGTGGGCCTTGTTCTCCTCTCATTGAAACCAACGACATTTTATTATTGATCTAGCTATCTGCAGGATTTTGTTCTGTTTCTCAGTTTGCACTTGAAATTAATATATTTGAGAAGTTCCTTCCATTATTCATGTATTTCTACACATTATATACGTTTTATGCGGTTGAGTATAAGATGTTCTTTAAAGTCTATGACTAAAGGGTGCCAGGAAAACAATTTTAGTTATTGAGAAGGAGGTGATTCATTAGGTGATTTGATTCATTCCAATGAATCAAAACTTAACAATTGAAAATATCCTTAAATTAAGGAATTCTTCAGAATGGTAAACATAAATTAATCCATTAGCTTTTAAGACTCATGGGACATGAACTTGTCATCTTTGTCTGGCAAATGTTAGTCTTTGATAATAACTGCTGCAGTTCATATATGCTGCCTTTTCTTTTCCATGAATGAAATTAATATACTGGCTATTTAGAATAGCCTTCCAAATATCCAATCTCTCACAAAACAAATAAGCAACAAAACAGAGACTTTTTGCATACACAGTATAATAGGTGGGGCTGGCAACACTTCTAATTATTAGGCCCTGTCTTTAGTTGCTTATTGCTTTGTCAAACTGTAACCTTTGGGCTAAAATTTTTTAGGCCATGTGTGTCAGTTTTTTGGAAAATTTCAGACAAAATGGCATCTCTGTTTGAGACTGAAGCTGGGGAAAAATGTTGTCTCGCTAGTATTAAAAATGCTGGTGGCCTTTCCTTGTAAATGCTCTAGTACAACCCACATTTTAGAGCAGAGACTTGAAATGTAGCCTTTATGTCAGAGTTGTGCACATAAGCGGTGAGTATAAGAGGCCAGAGGAGGCTAAGCCTCCCCAAACAGCCAGCCTGCCGCTTTTGGAATGCACCGCTGCTGAGAGGATGGGCACCCTGGTTGTAGCCCCACTCCGTCCCGAGGCCCCACTCTCTCTCATCCTCTTCCCCTGAGGCTCCGCCACTTCCCATCCCCGCTCTGCCTGCATGGGAGCCTCATGAGAGGGGGTGAAGAGGTGCGTGCGAGCGGTGGCTGGCTGGTTGGCCAGTAGGTGAGGGGGTGAAGAAGCATGAGCGGTGGTCGGAGAGGAGGCGAAGAGGTGCGAATGGAGGGTGGAGGTGAGGCATGGGCAGGGCTTTGGGGGAGGATGCACTCAGCCTCCCCAAATGGAGGAGTTATGCACTGCTCATGGGTGTGCAGTGAAGGAGTACTTTTGGACTACTGCTCCATTTGTCGCAGAAGTTGGAAGGTGTATAGTGAATGAGACCGGGAATTGCAAGTGTCATGGTTAAGACAGCTGAATTCTGCCTTGGAGACTTGGATTCTGTAGCTGTCTCTGCTACAGAGGTCGGATGTGATGCTGGCAAGTCACTTGAACCAAATTTTCACAGGTGGTGTCGCAGCCTTCACTTTTCTAGTCTCACACCCTATTCAACACCAATGTCACCAGCTTGCCAGTACAGCCTTTTTACCCCTCTAATCTTCTCAGTACACTTGACTGTAAATATCAGGAGATCCTAGCTGCTTTTCTTAACTTTATTTCAGGGAGCCTGCAGATCTCTTCAAACCCACTGAGTGTCTATTCCTATGATTCCTGGCTTTGACAAAACACTGAACTTTTGTTTAACCTGAGCAAACATCACAAACTTAACAATAGCAGTCAGTAACCTTCCTTCTACTTAATCTAATAGGGACAGCCTAAGCTTAGAAGAGCCCAATGGTACTACCTCTCATGACCACAGTCTAGCTCTCCAACTGCTTCTGATATCATGCTCCCTCTCCTCGCAGAAGTCAACCAATGATCGTTCCAATTAAACCCTCTTTCCCCAACAAGTTCCTAACAAGTATTCTGTGTGGGGGCTGCAGTCCAGGAGTCCCAGCCTCTTTGTCTGTGTGCACCCAGTGGCATGAATTCTTTTTAGTCTCCGTCCCACAACATACTCCCTCATACAATTTCACTTAACGTTTATCCTGTGACAGCATCTCATGTCAAACTTTTTTCAAATCAGCATAGTTCCTTCTCCAGAGGTGATCACAAATTGAATGCTCCTCATTTTGTGGGTGCCTCCATTTGAGACCCTGGTGTCTGATATGTAGAAGTGTTGCCTATAATGGGAGCTGTGCGTTGAATACACACAGGGCTAGATAATGCTAAGTACTTTGAAAATCAGGTTCTAGGCTCTGACATTGAGTTCCCAAAATTAGTGGATATTCTTGACCTTACTCTTGGTATCTCAGTTCCCCGTCTGTACACTGGGGATAAAATCCCCTCGTCTGACAGGATTTTTGTGAAAATAAATAAATTGATATAATATTTATGAATAGATCTGGTCAGAAATTTTGCTTTGCTGGGTCTGAAATGTTTTATCAACTCTATTATAGCTGCAATTAAATTTTGCCAAAACACAGGCAGATTTCCATTGGAAACCTGCTGGAGATCGGGGTTCATAGCTTTCGCAGGGAGCCTGCCAGCCTCCAGACTCCCAGCTGGAGTTATAATCTTTACATTACATTTGATACTTTATTTTTTTTGCTAACCAGGTGGGTACACTGTATTTACACACATTTATTTAAGCAATTATATAACTTAACATACATTTATTCAGTTTCTTTTTTTTACACTTTTTTTTAGTATGTTAAAATGGTGAATGACACTTCTTATTTACTAGAAGATAAAATTTTTTTCTCGTGACTTGTGTCAGGCTATATTTGGATATAAACTGGAACTCAATCAAAATGCACATAAATAGCATTTACATTTTTTTTCATTAGTTAAATAAAACTGCCCTAATTGTTCTGGATACCTTAACTTTTCTTCTTATCAAAACATGTTTTGCATTTAAAAATGATTTATTAATGCTTCCTTTGTTTATCTATAACTTCTGTATTGAACTGATTGTTTCTGATCATCATGTCTATTAAGATTTTAGAGCTAGTAGCTCTCATCCTCTTACAACTTATTATTGTACATAAATTGTTGGAGGAAAATAACCTTTGCTGCTTTTTTCAACTCCCAGTTGGTTTTTCAGCTTTGAATGAACTAGTCATTAAACTGAACTAAGTGAAAAAAATATTCTCTGTACCTGCAGAAGAGGCAACTACTGTCAAAAACTGGTTTAGCACTTCAACAAACTCCGATTACAGGTGCTTAACCAGTGACTTCCACCAGTTCAGTGGTTTGACTTTCTTTGAAATGTTGGCAGCAAACATTAGGAGAAACTTTCTAACAATAAGGATACTTAACCACTGAAACAGGTTTCCAAGGGAGGTTGTGGAATCCACATCATTGGAGGTTTTTATGAATAGATTAAACACCTTTCAGGGATGGTCTATGTATACTTGGTACTGCACTTGAGTGGGGTAGTAGAATAGATGACCTCTCAATTTCTCTTCCACTCCTAAATTTCTATGATTCTGCATTAACATTATTTTATTTAAATTATTTTCTAGATTGTAGTTAATGTTATCTCAAATGTTATTTAAAATAAATGTATTAAAACAACATACTTAACAAAAATTTAACTTTAAATTTGAAAAAATCCAGTTTTAAAAACAAAGTTTTATCCACCTTGCTTTCAGCCAAGATTAAACAAGACAGCTCTGAATTTAAGAGGAGAGGGATATGCTGAGGCAGATGTTAGAGAGAAAGAGAGCAACTCCAAATCCAAAATTTGCCACACTGAAAGTGATCATGCATTGACACTGGGGAGTGCATAGCATAAGACAATGTAGAAAACACATCAGAATATGGCTCAAGAAGCAAGTCTTGAATGTAAGTGATGGTCTATGCTATTCAGGGGTCTAAAGGTTATGAGGGACTGCTTAAAATCAATCCACTACTTTTTAGGCAGCCTGTGTGGATAACACCGTGCAGGCATTATGTGACTAGAGCTGCTCAGTCCTGCGAGAAAGCATGCTGCTGTATTCTGCAGTAGGTGCAAGCAGCAGAAAAGTCCTGCTACCTGAGGGAGTTACAGTAATTGAGCCTACCATTCCTGAGGGCATGTGTTGCTACTGCAAGGTCAACGTGGTACAAATAAGTGAATAAAACAGTTCATACTATGTTTCTCATGTGGTTTACAATGGAATGGGTATGGAGTAAAATAATGACCTCTACTTTTAAAAGTGCCCTCCAACACATGAGGGTACAGGGAGATCATGCTTCCTTTACCGATGACTCTTAACTGGCAGAAAGACGTGAGTGTTTGCTGTAAGCATCAGTGAACCATCCAGGTAGTAATGCCATCGAACTACTTCTCCAGGGTGCACACTGAGTTACCAGGCTCCACTGAGCAAGAGATTATTATATGCAATTATTATATGGCATTGTCTTACTCAGTGGTTTTCACATTTTTTTTCTGGTGACCCAGCTGAAGAAAATTGTTGATGCCTGTGACCCAACGGAGCTGGGGATGAGGGGTTTGAGGTGTGGGAGGGTCTCAGGGTTGGGGCAGAGGGTTGGGGTGTGGAGATGAGGGCTGCGGGATGGGGCCAGGAATGAAGGGTTCAGGGTGCGGGAGGGGGTCAGGGCTCTGGGCTTGAGATGCAGGCTCTGGAGTGTGGCCAGGGATGAGGGGGTTTGGGATGTAGGAGGGGGCGCCGGGTTTGGGGGGGCGTTTCAGGGCTAGGGCAGAGAGTTGGATGCAGGAGGGGGTCAGGGCTCTGGGCTCGGGCTGCAGGCACTGGGGTGGAGCCAGGGATGAGAGCTTTGGGGTGCAGGAGGGGGCTCCAGGTTTGGGCGGGCTCAGGGCTGGGGTAGGGGATTGGGGTGCGGGGATGGGGCGTGGGCTTACCTGCGGCGGCTCCTGGTCAGTAGTGCAGCGGGGGTGCTAAGGCAGCCTTCCTGCCTGTCCTGGCACCATGGAACACATTGCACCCTGGAAGTGTCCAGCAGCAGATCGAACTCCTAGGCTCTCGCTTGCAGGCACTGCCCCCCACCTTAGGCACCCCTCCCACAGGCACCACACCCCATCTCCCATTGGCCGGGAACTGGCCAATGGGAGTGAGGAGCCAGTGCTCAGGGAGGGGTCAGTACAAGGAGCCCCCCTCCCAGGAGCCACTTCCGGGGCGCAGCATGGTGTCAGAATAGGTAAGGACTAGCCTGCCTTAGCCGGGCAGCACCACTGATGGGACTTTTAATGACCTGGTCAGCAGTGCTGTCCAAAGCCTCCGTGACTCAGTACTGGGTCGTGAGCCGCGGTTTGAAAACCACTAGTCTTACTGGTGATGGTACTATACTCCATGTTTGGAAATGATTTAATCAACTAGCCTAATGTGTGCACTGAACACCAAGTGTGATAGGACAGAATCTTGAGAGATGGTACGTTTCAAGTCCCAGGTCAAGAGATACAACTGTCCATCACCACTTGTTGATTTCAGTCTATAACACAAATATGACACACATTATGCATGCTGGTTCCAAATATATTGGGAAATATCCCTTGATGGTCTCAGCAATAACCATAGTCAGTTGTATCAAAAATTGTTGAGGTCTATGACCAAAATGATCAGCTTACCCTAATATTAAACCAGCAGAAAATCATTTGTGACCATGTCTAGAATGGCTTAACCCACAAAAGAGGTTGTACTGGTGTCCAAATGAACTTGGAACTGAAAACACAACACTTCTACAGGGTCAGTGCTATGGATATTGCTGATTAGATTAACTTAATTATGTGCATCCCTCCTACATCTCTTTACTTAATTATAACAATGAAATGTGTAGTAGATCACAGGTTCTCAACCTTTTTCTTTTTGGGGCCCCCCGACATGCTGTAAAAACTCTACGGCCTGCCTGTGCCACAATAACGGGTTTTCTGCATATAAACACCAGGGCCGGCATTGGGGGGTAGCAAGCAGGGCAATTGCCTGGGCGGCCTTATGCCACAGGAGCCCCCACAGAGCTACATTGCTCAGGCTTTGGCTTCAGCCTTGGGTGGCGTGGCTCAGGGCCCTGGCTTCAACCCCACATGGCAAGGTTTTGGCTTTATGCCCTGGGCCCCAGTGAGCCTAATGCTGGCCCTGCTTGGTAGCCCCCTTGAAACCTGCTCACAGCCCTGCAGGGGGCCTCGGACCCCTGGTTGAGAACCACTGTAGCAGATCATCTGAAGCGTCATTAGTAATTTATTTTCTTTCAGCAATGACTTACATAAATACCAAAGGTACTTAGCCTCATAGGAACATTTATTTCTAACCTTCATGTAGTTTTATATAAGGGAATATTTGTATTAATTCACATGTGGTATCCTATATCCTTCTGACCTGACAAAATGATATTACTTACTGTATAGTTCAGCATAAACCAGTTGTCACCATGACAGTCATATTTTGGGTATTGAAGGTATCACTATGTCATCATCCAGGCCACCTGACTTTTGTCAACCATGCCCAAAGATGGCAGGTTCTGTTTGCTTCTCCATATCTGCCATTTGAACCCTTTGCTTCATTTGTTATCCTTGGGTTACGTTAGTTCATAACTGTAGTCCACCTTCCCTGTTGTACTACTACTTGACCAGAACATTGCTACAATGCCTTATTTCCAATCTTTAATATAAACTTCTCTTTGGTTTAATCTTATATCTATTTGTACCTGTTGTTTTTTCCATGTGATAGCAAATCATGGTCAGATATATGGTAGATCTGATTTTAGCTTCTTAGTGAGTGGGGCCATACGTCTGTTATTATGTGACTGGCAGTAAACACAATGTGTCTGACATTTTTAAACAGACAGGCTGCTTTCTTGTCTTGATAACTGTGCTCCTTAGAAGCTTCTAATTCTTTAAATTTATGTAGACTATGTAGACTGTCTCCTCAGGCCCTATGCTACCAGCACTCCCAGATATCTTCGAGACACCACTGACTTCCTGAGGAAACTACAATCCATTGGTGATCTTCCAGAAAACACCATCTTAGCCACTATGAATGTAGAAGCTCTCTACACCAACATTCCACACAAAGATGGACTACAAGCCATCAGGAACAGTATCCCTGATAATGTCATGGTAAACCTGGTGGCTGAACTTTTTGACTTTGTCCTCACAATTATTTCAGATTTGGGGACAATTTATACCTTCAAGTCAGCGGGACTGCTATGCCAGCATTTTTATGGCTGACTTAGAACAGCTCTCGTCCCCTAACGCCCCTACCCTACTTGCGTTACATTGATGACATCTTCATCATCTAGACTCATGGGAAGGAGGCCCTTGAGGAATGCCACCAGGATTTCAATAATGTCCACCCCACCATCAACCTCAGTCTGGACCAGTCCACACGAGAGATCCACTTCCTAGACACTACAGTGCAAATAAGCGATGGTCACATAAACACCACCCTATACCGGAAACCTACTGACTGCTATACTTACCTACATGCCTCCAGCTTTCAGCCAGACCACATCACACGATCCATTCATAGAATCATAGAATATCAGGGTTGGAAGGGACCTTAGGAGGTCATCGAGTCTAACCCCCTGCTTAAAGCAGGACCAATCCCCAATTTTTGCCCCATATCCCCAAATGGCCCCCTCAAGGATTGAACTCACAACCCTGGGTTTAGCAGGCCAATGCTCAAACCACTGAGCTATCCCTCCCCCCGCCCATTGTCTACAGCCAAGCTCTAAGATACAACCGCATTTGCTCCAATCCCTCAGACAGAGACAAATACCTACAGGATCTCTATCAAGCGTTCTTAAAACTACAATACCCACCCGGTGAAGTGAAGAAACAGATTGACAGAGCCAGAAGAGCACCCAGAAGTCACTTACTACAGGACAGGCCCAACAAAGAAAGTAACAGAATGCCACTAGCTGTCACCTACAGCCCCCGGATAAAACTTCTCCAGCGCATCATCAAGGATCTACAACCTATCCTGAAGGACGATCCCTCACTCTCACAGACCTTGGGAGACAGGCCAGTCCTTGCTTACAGATAGCCCCCCAACCTGCAGCAAATACTCACCAGCTATTACACACCACACAACAAAAACACTAACCCAGGAACCAATCCCTGCAACAAACCCCGTTGCCAACTCTGTCCGCATTTCTATTCAAGGGACACCATCATAGGACCTAACCACATCAGCCACACCATCGGGGCTCATTCACCTGCACATCTACCAATGTGATATATGCCATCATGTGCCAGCAATGCCCCTGCATGTACATTGGCCAAACTGGACAGTCTCTAGGCAAAAGAATAAATGGACACAAATCAGACATCAAGAATTATAACATTCAAAAACCAGCAGGAGAACACTTCAGTCTCCCTGGACACTCAATAATAGACCTAAAAGTGGCAATTCTTCAACAAAAAAACCCTTCCAAAACAGACTCCAACAAGAAATTGCAGAACTGGAATTAATTTGCAAACTGAACACCTTCAAATTAGGCCTGAATAAAGACTGGGAGTGGATGGGTCACTACAAAAACTAATTTACCCCTGCTGATACTCACACCTTCTTGTCAACTGTTTGAAATGGGCCACCTAGATTACATTACACTACAAAAGTGATTTTTCCTCCCTTGGTATTCATCCCTTCTTGTCAACTGTTGAGAATAGCCCACTTCCACCTTAATTGAATTGGTTCGTTTGCACTGGCCCCCCACTTGGTAAGGCAACTCTCATCTTTTCATGTGCTGTGTATTTATACCTGCCTCTCTATTTTCCACTCCATGCATCTGATGAAGTGGGTTTCAGCCCACAAAAGCTTATACCCAAATAAATGTATTAGTCTCTAAAGTGCCACAAGGACTCCTCGTTGATTTTACATTTACTGTGATTTTTGTTTTTCTTTTCATGAAACATATTTCTGGTATTTTACAAATGAATCCTTGGCTATTATCATTTACTCTTTACTTTTAGTCCTCACGTTATAGCTTTGTTATGCACATACTGCACATTTTCTGATATCATTATGTCTAGTATATTCCTTTTAACTTGATGCCTTGTTATTTGAATTCATGGTATGTGACTTTTCACGATAGTGTTGGTGAGTGTAGCAAACTCCCTCCTTCAAACTGATCTTTTCAAACTCCTTGTCCAGTCTAACTTCTTATTATATTTGACATCTTCAGTAGCACTTGATTCACTGTATTCGGGTGATTCATATTTGAGAAACAACATCTAAACTCTGGCTGCTTTCATGGTCAGTTTAAGTTCAAATGCTCATGCAGTCTTTGTCATTCCTTCTGTACAGATCATACATAATACTGACAATAGGCAAATGGGTCTGTAGTTCTGAGATGTTACAAGTTTCCTTGATGGGGAAGGTGGTGACATGAGATGCTACAAATATTTGAAGAATATAAACATGAAGGAAGAGGAGGAAATACAGAAATAATATGTTGAGGAGTAAGATGAAAATCAGGAAAAACTCCCTTGACTATGAAGCAATATTATATTGGCAGTGAGAAAGGACTATGTGATCTACTTCATATTTTCCATTTCTAACTTCTGTGATTCTTATGAATTATTATTACTTTTGCGCTAGTCCAACAGATTCACTATGAATAAACTAATGAATTCTGTTCACTTTGATTCCTCATCTCCCAGTATAGCCTGTAAGGAAACTTCTTTTGAACTCTTGCTTTACCCCCTTTCATTCTTTTGATTGCTTATTAAACTACTACTTCGGTGACTAACTTATTGCTGCACTTAGGATGGAAGAATCCCATGCACTGCTACAGACTAGGGACAGAATGGCTGGGCAGCAGTTCTGCAGAAAAGGACCTAGGGGTTACGGTGGACAAAAAGCTGAATATGAGTCAACAGTGTGCCCTTGTTGCCAAGAAGGCTAATGGCATTTTGGGTTGTATAAGTAGGGGCATTTCCAGCAGATCGAGGGACGTGATCATTCCCCTCTATTCGGCACTGGTGAGGCCTCATTTGGAGTACTGTGTCCAGTTTTGGGCCCCACACTACAAGAAGGATGTGGATAAATTGGAAAGAGTCCAGCGGAGGGCAACAAAAATGATTAGGGGGCTGGAGCACATGACTTATCAGGAGCAGCTGAGGGAACTGGGATTGTTTAGCCTGCAGAAGAGAAGAATGAGGGGGGATTTGATAGCTGCTTTCAACTACCTGAAAGGGGGTTCCAAAGAGGATGGATTTAGACTGTTCTCAGTGGTAGAAGATGACAGAACAAGGAGTAATGGTCTCAAGTTGCAGAGGGGGAGGTTTAGGTTGGACATTAGGAAAACCTTTTTCACTAGTAGGGTGGTGAAGCACTGGAATGGGTTACCTAGGGAGGTGGTGGAATCTCCTTCCTTAGAGGTTTTTAAGGTCAGGCTTGACAAAGCCCTGGCTGGGATGACTTAGTTGGGTTTGGTCCTGCTTTGAGCAGGGGGTTGGACTAGATGACCTCCTGAGGTCCCTTCCAACCCTGAGATTCTACGATTCTGTGATTAAGACATGATGCTGCATTCAGTTCTATTAATTATAATGTCTTGCTTATTTCATTTCCAGTTTTATTTTTTTCTTTCTATGCTTCTTATGTGTTCTCTTAACAAACTCCGTGATCTTCCTAAAATTATCATCTTTTTAGTCTATTTTCAGCATTTTACAAACTCTTCATTTCTAACTTTGTAATTTATTTTCAATCCTTTTCTTATCTTTGTCAGGCTTGTTTGTTTTTCAGGTATTTCAGATTTGTTTGGCTTCATCTTAGTATTTCAGCAGTATTTTTTTAGATAGTTTAATGATTCTTCTGTGATCCTCAATCAGAGGTTGGAAAGAAGAATTGGTTTGGCAATCTTACTTAGTATTTTGTTTTGTTTTCTCTGCAAGACATTTGGGTTCATTCTAGAAAGCTTTTGACTTGGTATTATTCTGCATATTTACTTTTACTGTCTATATTAATTCCCAAATTCACTCAACTGAACTTACTGAAGGCATGTCTCTGAAGAGACAGGAATCCAATTTGGGATGAAAAAGCATCTAATTGTGGAGAATAAGGACTTCAATGTATCTGCCTTCTTGATTCTTTTGGGAACAGAATCTGTTAATTATGTCTATTCTTCTAATTTATATAAGAAACTCCAATATAATTTCTCTTTTTTTATATACACACTTGGATTTTAAACTCTCATATAAGAATGTTTCCTTCCCAGGTCCCATAGAAGATGCTGGTATCTTCTGTTAATACATTGAACTATATCCAGATCTCTCCAGAAAGACCATTCATTCTTCCTTTCATAGTTCAGCTGCCAGTGTATTTATGACATAACCACATTTCCTAGCCTCTCTAAGGTGAATTTCTTTTGGTGATTAACAGCTTTATACTTTTTTTCACTGGTAAATTAGACTGGATATTAGTTTTTCTGCCATTACCCAGACATGACTGTGGTTGTTTTAACTTTATGGTTAAATGTACTTCATTTCAATGAAATCACCTATTTCCATTCTGATTTGTACAGATCCAAAATATTTTTACCTAGCTATTCACTTAAACATTGCTGTTTGGGCCAAACTCTGGTAGGAAGGCTGAAATAAAACACTCAAATAGCTGAATTAGTCTTTTTCCTTGTGCACTCTTACTTCATTTGCAGACTAAACCACTACTTTAGGGGAAAATTAGATATCTGGTATATGAAGAAAAAGACTGATTTGGACTATACCACTGTGTTGTAAGATGTATTGGAGAAGTGGGCAGTGATTGCACAACTAGAGAACCAGCTCCAGTATTTATCTCCATTTATCTGAACTCACTCATTGCCATGTGCCCATGAAGAAGCAGAAAAATAATAAAAGGGGACATGCAGTAGTAGGATATATTCCTACCACTTGAAGTAGAATAATACACTAAAGAATTGAAGAGCTTTCTGAAAGTCTTTAGATGCCTTTTTCTCCAGAGCCTTTGAAAAAAACTGAAGAAGTTTTAAAATGTAAGATTTTTTGTATGCTGACCCACTGTGCCCATCTCAAAGGCAGCAGTCAGAATACTTTAGTTTCAAAGGCTCTGTCTATTTTCAAATATAAATATAGGTATTGAAAATACGGGTGCTTAAACAACGTGATCCCAGATTATTGACTGGAGAAAAGTAAACTGGCTTTAAACAGAATTGACCTTTCTTATTCCTAAGACCCCTTTATTTTTTTTTTAAAGTTTCCTTGTGACTGGACTCCCTTTTAAAATCTAAGGGCCAGATTGTCACCTGGAACCTTTTACCCACTTGATACACATCCTTACATGACTAACATATTAATCTATAGTAAGGCTAGTGTGCTACAAAAATGATTTTTCGATGGTATTGTATATTTTGTACTGAAAAATGAAAATTAAAACAATTACTTTGTTGTGATAAAAGCGAAACCAGTTGTGAAATGGCTTGGCATTTTGTTAGTGATTTATTAGTAGCAAAGTCAGGCACATTATTTTAAGAAATCTTTTAAGAAGGGAGTCTTTGTATTTAAACACACACAACCAAACTTTTGATGGCTTCAGGCTGTTTGCATAAATGATCACAAGATCACATTTAATAGCGATGTAAGCTTCAATTCTGTAATTATAGCTGAAATATGGATTACACTAACCATTGTATATTAATTTTAATTAGTTATTTTTTTCTAAGTCATCAAGGCCCATATTTAGAAAAAATATTTTTGCACATGCCCAACATTCAGAATGCGTAGGGTCCACACATTTAAGTTGTATTACAAACATTCTTAGATCTATCTACCTCTAAATACATGACTTACTCCCATGCACTGGGCATTGTGAATGTATGCAAGTCAGCTGTGCATAGAGACCACTTATGCTTTTAGAAACTGGGGCCTATTTTGCTCAATCTTGTTTTGTCAAAGGCAGTATGAGTTTTACAGAAAGTTAAAGGAGATGTAGTAAAATGTGGCAATAAACTTATTGTGCTACTTTTCCAAATGAAGCAGTGATTGTTTTCCTTTAATACCTGCAGCAAAAAATTTCCACATAATGTAAACAAGTGGAAACATCAAAGTCAGCTGAGGCATAGCTAATTTTATTGAAGCCGACAGTTGTTCTGGTAGCTTTTTCACTATGCAATTTTTCCTATGCTATTACAGAAGCAAATAACTCTCACAAATGAGGACGTATTTTGTACAGATAATATATCACCATTGCTTTGCTCTTCCTTTTAAGATTATGGGTGTGAAGCCTCTGGCAACATTGTGGGAGGTTTAGAGGAGCACCAACTTCAACGAGTGCTCCCAAGGTAGGCACATTGGGTGAAGTTTTGGTTTCATTGAAGTCAGCGAAGCCAGGATTTCATCCAATGTCAATAGAAAATCAAGGGGAATATACCTGCTGTTTTTTCTCTTTTGGAGGGGATCCTCATGCACTTTCCTTTAGGTGAGGCAGCTGTGCTGGCTGCTGCAGAAGGAAGCAGGATTTCAACCTCTACTTGCTTACCTTGAGGAGTTCAGGGATGGTATTCTGCTTACTTTGCATGTAATTATATATTAAATGTATTATACAGAAAGGGGTGTGAGACAAAGGGAAGGTATTTGCTGAAAGGAAAAAAATGCATGGGAGGAAAAGATAGGGAAGGGAAGAATGGAGAGAGGATAGAAAGGAGCATGGAGGACACCTGTAGTGAGGTTGAAGTGAAGAGGCACTGAGGAAGGTGACAGGGGATTGTTGGACCTAATAGTCCATCACTGGAGGGGAAAAAAGTTCTGAGGAAAAACGGAAGAAAACAGTCTGTGAACATCATCAGTGTCAAAAGGCCCTTGTCTAAATTGCTTCTACAATTGCTCTTTCTGATATTTTACTAACATTATCTGCAGTTCAATACCATACTTTATTTAACAAAAATACTAAGGCTAACTTCATCCCCTGTGTAACTGTATTGACCTTGATGGAATTACTCTACTTATGACCTTGCTTCATTTTAAAGTGTATTGATCAATTGTATCTTGCAAATGTATTGACTTCAATAAAAGACCATTTGATTTACAATGACCTGTGACACTGAAGGTACGATTGTATACTTCTGTTCTGCCCTCCGTGTCATATGTAAGGCAAGGTTGCTTCAAGTAAATAGGATGAAATTCAGTAAGGACAAATGCAAAGTACTTTACTTAGGAAGGAACAATCAGTTGCACACATACAAAATGGGAAATGACTGCCTAGGAAGGAGTACTGAAGAAAGGGATCTCTGGGTCATAGTGGACCACAAGCTAAATATGAGTCATCAGTGTACCACTGTTGCAAAAAAGGCAAACATCAATCTGGGCTGTATTAGCAGGAGTGTTGTAAGCAAGACACAAGAAGTAATTCTTCTATTCTACTCTATGTTGATTAGGCCTCAACTGGGGTATTTGTGTCCAGTTCTGAGTGCCACATTTCAGGAAAGATGTGGACAAATTAGAGAAAGTCCAGAGAAGAGCAACAAAAGGAATTAAAGGTCTGGAAAACATGACCTATGAGGGAATATTGAAAAAATTGTGTTTGTTTAGACTGGAAAAGAGAAGACTGAGAGGAGACATGATACCAGTTTTCAAGTACGTAAAAAGTTGCTACAAGGAGGAGGGAGAAAAATTGTTCTTTTTAACCTCTGAGGATAGGACAAGAAGCAATAGGCTTAAGTTGCAACAATGTCCAACCTAAACTGCCCTTAGGAAAAACTTCCTGTCAGGGTGGTTAAGCACTGTAATAAATTGCCTAGGGAGATTGTGGAATCTCTGTCATTGGAGATTTTTAAGAGCAGTTAGACAAATACCTGTCAGGGATGATACTTAGTCCTGCCTTGAGTGCAGGAGACTGGATTAGAAGGCCTCTCAAGGTCCTTTCCAATCTTATGATTCTATGAAAATATGTCATCTTATCTGACTGCAATTAGTCCATATATTTTGACCTATGCATATATACATACACATAGGCGCACACGCACACACTCACTTCCTCTAACATGGATGGTGATATTAAAGCAGGATGCCAAGTTTTCATCAAGGGAGTTCCTTTCATTATCAATTTCCTCACAGTTTTTGTTTCACTAAGAGGAACTCCAGTGACATGAAAGATTTGAGGCCAAATACTGAACTGACAGTAGGCAAGCCCACTGAAATCTGTGGATTTCCCCCCCCAGTTTCTAAGTTAAAATTTCTTCTTTCTAAGTTTAAAAAAAATTCCTGATTTTTGGAGGGAGCCGACTCAGGGTTTTTGAATGCTTGGCGTTGGCAATACTGCCAAGGAGTGCTTGACGCAGCTGCAGAAGTGGTGAGGTGGCTTTAAATCATTTTTGTATCTTCTTGGTACTGTGGCCACTTTGTAACTGGGATGGATCCTCAGTGCATATTAGAGTAGCCTGAAGGCTGCAGTAATTAATGCCATCTACCACAGCCTCAAGAGGACATTTTGAGAGGCAGCTATCACCAGGATGTAAATGAGCCTTGGTCATGCCTGATTATGCTTCCTACATCAGTGGCTAGTAGAGGGATTACACAGGAGTCATTACATTGATGCTATACAAACCCAGTGATTTCCTTGCACTAGGGGTTTCCTGTGCAGTCTGGGTCCTCTGGCTTTAGGGCTGAGAGTAGCGCAAAGCAGCTCTAATATGTCATGGGATCCATATTATTATTGTCTTGGATTTGACTTCCCAAGACTTTCTCACATGTATGTTTTACTGGCAGTTTATTCATTGGATTTGCGTTTGAAAATCGTAGACACAACATTTGGACCCCTCTGGGTTCCCTGTGCTAATTCATATTCATTCTACAAGTCTATCCATTTAAATGTGGGTGTATGTTTTTGATTTGGCCTGGTGTAATTTTAATTTAGAGATACAGTGTATGAATTAAGATTAGTTGGTTAAAGGTGAAATGTGCCCATTTTCATGCACATGCAGTAAGTTGCTATCCCCTTGGTTGAGAGCTAGTGAAAATATGGGCTAGGTGTACATTGAAGGAGGACAGGATAATTCTATGATGGGATTCCCGGGATTACAGATTTGATATTTCATTTGTGCCATATCTGACAAGTGGGTTTTCTCCTCCGTATAATGGACTTTGTAGCACACATTAGGGGAAAAGATTCTGTTTGATACTCATGTCAGCTTCTTTCTTCAGGACTTAAAATGTACCATAGCCAGAAACATAGAACTGAATTAACATGAAAAGAAAAATCCTTTCTGAGAAATATTAAAGCATCAGGAAAGTGCTGTGAACCATGCATGCTATTGGATCTTTTACGTGATACAGCCTACATGAAATAGCTGGACCTGTTATATGCTTTGATGTCTTTCTAAAAGATATGTTGTAGCTCAGCCAGAAATTATGGGATTGGTGCAGAAACCACTTGTTGAAATCATCTTATGCACCAGCTCAGAAAAGATGATCATAATGGTCCCTTCTGGCCTTAAAATCTATGAATACATGAAAATCTCACATCTAACTTGATATACAAGTATGAAATATCATTAGCATTCAATTGGATTGGTGAGGGGATAAACATAGCGTGCTCTGTCTGATCTAAATGGACCAGATTTTCAAAGGTATTTATGTGCCTTGTGGGATTTCAAAAAGCACCTAAGCAGTTGATTTTAATGGGATTTAAGCTAAGGTACTTTTGAGAATCCCACTAGATGACTAAATACTTTTGTAAATCTGCCCCCATATGACTTTAACTTGTACACAAGCCAGATTTTAAAGAGGAAAAATAATCACTTAAAGTTGTTGCAGAGATAAGTATAAAGCAGAATGATAATACAAATCTGCAGTAGATTCAAATCATTTCACCCTACTCCTCAAATCTCTGAATGAATGTCTACTTTCTTCAGGAAGTTGGGATTTGAGGGCAGAAAATGACTCTGGCTGAAATAAGTTTCTTGGGGCAGAGACAGTCATTTTTTTTTCTCTTCTTTTTGTTCTGTGTTTGTCCAGCACCTAGCACAATGGTGTCTTCCTGGGTTTTTTGGTGCTATCATTATATCAATACTAATAATGCTGTCTCCCATTGAGCCCCTCCAGTCATACAAGTTATTTAATTTTTGTACTGCAATTGAGATTTAGGGAAAGTCAGCACGGAAAATTAAACCATTAATATTTCATAAATTGGTTCTACCAAGACAAGCCTAGAATTGGTGGCCACTGAGCTGTGGAGGATGGTCCAACATGACATTATTGTGCAGACCTTTTTTGTTTTTAGCTTTATCTACAGTACTTCACCCTTTGTCTCTCATATAAGGCTTAACTCAGTACAATGTCAAAGAACGTAGGCAGATGCACACAAATGTTATATCTAGGATAACGCATCCTCACTAGCAAGCCGTGGTACCTGTGGTCCATATTTGTAGTGAAATCTGAAAGAATGATGTCCTAAAGCAGCACCTAAAACAATATTTAGCAGTTGCATAATGCTTTTAATCTTCAATGACTTTGACATTAACTTAGATAATGTCTTTGACATTAACTAGTTAATCAAACAAGGGTCAGCAATGGCTGTCATTGAAATGGAAATCAGTCGATGACACTAAAAGCCATGATCAAAATTACCTGAACCTAAAGGAAAAGTAAGCCTTCCGCACAGCTATTTTCATTTTCCAGCAATGCCAACAAGATATAATGTGAACAAGAACTGTGGCTACATTTACATTTGCCTTGCATGCCCATCAGTATCTTTCTGACTTGAGGGCTGGGTCCTAATAATTGCCAGAGAATAGCATCCTTGCCATTTAGATTTCAAGCTCTTTATGGGAAGGACTGAATTTTTTAAAATTGTTATAAATGTTTAAAATGTATAATGATTAGTGGCTGTAAAGCTTCTGACAGGTTTCCAGGCCTCCTCTATAGCATGATCCTGTCAGGTTCTGTTACCTATTGTCTAAACATATCTTTCTGGAAGAAAATAAAATTAGACTTATTCTGTGTGAGGATTCTAAGATTAACAAGCTTGTTTTACGTGTTTTAAAAACAAGACCCACGAAGAGACTGTACATCAGAAATGTGATTAGATTCCCAAAAGTACCCAACTATTGAATCTTCTCTTGTAGCTTGAAGTGAGACTATATCACATGGAATATCTATCTTCTGCAACCCCAGCCAGACTTTCAAATGTGAAGAGGAACCAAAAAATGAATTCTGAAACATTTCCAGCCTGTCATATCTGTGAATAATTTCAGATGTCTTTTAGCTACTAACAGCCTCTTGGGAGAAAAATTGAAAGGCTTTATAAAAACAAGCCCAGAAGGACAAATTCCCTTTTCTAATAGATTTTTATTCCTCTAGTAAATGTCATTTTTTAATCATTGCAGTTGACTGAAGCCGTTAGGCTGAAAGAAACTCGATTCATAGGATTGACCTACCAGGTAAAGTCCAAGTGGCCAATTAATAATTGTTTTTTCCCTGTGACCTTAATGGACTAAACTTCCTTTGCTTCCTCCAAGCTACATACATGTAAAAGAATGAGTACTATTTATTTGGAAAGGCTGTGAATGTTACTCCTTAGAATGATGGAAAGATCAAAGATAATGACACAATGTAAGGTGTGTTGATGGCATATCGTATTTTCGAGATGTAGTTGCTCCTTTCCCTCATCCTCTGCACACTGGACTAATCAATAACTCCTCATGATGAACACTAGAGACAATTTTGACAAAGGGGGAGATGAAATGGAACGTGAAATGGCACAACCTGATTCTTTTTTCCCTTTTTCTATAAACTCACTTTCAAATCTATGAAAGTGGAAGAATGAATAGTAACTCTTCTAATTATTGTCTGTCTTTGGCTTCTTGAGCTGAATTGGAACAACTCTATATGTGAACACAGAGCAACAATGTCATGAGAGAGGAAGAAATTCTTAGAAAATTATAAAAAAGGAAAAAATCCACAAAATAAAAAAAATCTATTCTGCTATTTGAGGTATTTCTCTGTTCTCTGTGTAGACCCTGCTTGTGCACAGTATGTGTTCCCAAGAGCATTCTAATGTTAAAGCACACGAAGGAACCTTTAGTTCACACGAGCAGGGTCTACACAGACCAATTAATGTGCAACATTTTAGTGAACTTTAGACATTACATCCCCATGGTATGCATCACCTCACTTTGTAGACAAGCCCTTGATCTCAATGCAAGAGAACAAGAAATTATAGAGGATGAGAAAATGCAATTTATGAGAGACCATGAATAAACATTGATGGGCGAGATCCTTGACATACCACTTCTGGCTGCTTTGCACTGCTCAGGTGGTGCAAGGTAGCTTGAAAACTCACAGGGTAACTGGGGATTCACCCTGTGGAGGGGGTTGCATGACCACCTTGTCAGACATCTGGATTCAGAAAGTTTAGAAGCTACAGTAGGTCATCAGTAATGGCTATAATTGCTACTCAGAAAAGTACTTAAGCACACATGTAACTGGTAAGCATGTGAGTAGTCATTTGATTTCAAGGGGATGCTTAAACTTAAGCATGAGCTCAAATGCTTTGCTGAATCAGGGTCTTAACTAGAAAGATTATCAATGCAGTTTTGCTACTTATGGACTGTGCTAGTGATCCTGACCATTTAAATGTTTCCAACTAATCTTACAAGTCTCTAGCTAAAATGACTTGTCTTGCACTTGACCTTTAAAGAATCTAATTCTAGTAATGATGGCTAAATGTGTTGAATATGCTATGTATAGCTGTCTAAGAAGTAGTACAGCATGATGCAACCAAGTGGAAGCTTTTACTGGAAATTTTCATGAGAAACCAAAAATTAAAATTTAATTTCTTGTTATTCATTCACATAGTTTAATTATGCAGTGTTTTTCTAGCAATAAATGTTTTAGTCTAGGGCAATTGTTAATTTATGAATGTATTGGAATTGATTTTAGAGCAGAGATATTTAAGCAATATCACCTTTTTCAGTATTTTCTCTTTAGCAGGCTTAAAATGAGAAACTCAAAGGATTTATCTCTCAGTTCTGTTTCAAGATTTTACTTGGTCAAATGACATATAATTTCATTAAAATCTGAAATGATCTGAATAATTTGTCTAACTGCAAACAAATTATTTTTATAATAGAAAAGTTGGATTCAGGAAATTATAATGCAAAACTTTTGATTTGCAAGAATATTTTTGAAGGCTTTTTGGGGGGGTTATGGCACTTTGTTAGCAAGGTCTAGATTTGAGACGTGTTTTTTTTTTTCTTTTTAGGAAAGAAATTGAGAAGACAGCTACCAAAAGATCACTGCATTATCTGAATCTTCTTCTTCTTCTTTTTTTTTTTACAAATATCTGATTTCTAGGAATTTAGGTTCAAAATACGACTTTGGGTTAGTAGCAAAAACAACACAGTACAGGCTTGCGTACTCAGAGTTATATCCATCAGAAGTTGAAATTTGCATAATGCTTAATAGTTCAAGTTATGGTGCGTTCTCAAACACTTCCTCTTTCCTTCTTCTCCTTGACCATGTCAAAAAAAAAATATATATATATATTTTATACTCCCCCACCTGTCTGTATCCATTTGTTGTTGTCTTTAGTCTTATATTTAGCATATAAGCTCCTTGGAACAGAAACTGACTTTTCATTCTGTGCACAGCGCTTGTACAAGGTCTAGCACAATGGGACCCTGGTCCATGACTGGAGCTCCTAGACACTACTGTCTTAGAAGTAATCATCATTTAAGGAATTGTATATGTTGGTACAGGGTCTCGTGAGATTTTGATGATCTCATTTAGGAGGACAGGTGACTCTTGGGTGGTAAAGAACTATCTCCCAAACATCCAGGGCCAGATTAAGACCTTTAGAGGCCCTAAGCACTGAAAAGATTATGGTGCCCCCCCATATGTAATTCAAAATAAAAACAATACTATACCATAAAATTTTATTTTTTGAAATGAGACAACTTACATGTACGCTGAAATTAAAATAGCTTCTTTCTAGATTTTCTGATTGCAAAATTCTGAATAAGTTCATCGAAGCTGACTCGATGAAGCATGTCCACTTCCATACGCAATAGGGAAAGTGAATCAAGTCTGTCCTGACACGTTGTTCTTTGAGGGTTTTTTATTCTTTTCAGCTGAGAAAAAGAGCATTCTGCAGAGCAGTTAGTAATCATCAATGTTAGAAAAATATGTAGTGCGATCTCTATATTTCAAAATACACATTGTATTCCGTCTTTCAATATTGTGTCATGAAGATCAATGTGACTGAATTTCATTTTTCCCGTTTCATTAAACTTTGCGCGCATATAGCAGTGGAACTGCTGTACTTCTCCACAGAGATTCATATTCAAGTCAACAGGGTATGAGTCAACTAGCTTTTGGGAACCTTGTGACTATTGTTCGTCAGATAAGTCCATATAGTTTAGAAAAGAAAATCTACTTGATACTTCTTTGTAGACTTCACCTCTCCTCTTCATATGAGCTTCAAGTGTATCAATTATAGCATAGTAAGTAGATATGCAAAATCTGTCTCTAGGATTCAATGCTGTTTCTGTTGCACTTCTATCACTTGCTTGTTTTTTCCTGATTCACTTGTGGGACTGGGCTTCTTTGTAGTTAGTATCAGGCAAGGTATCTTTTGATATGTCTTCAAATCTTTCGAAATCATTCCTCAAAGTATGTTAGTGGTCTGCTAATGATTGACAGAGGTCTGCACATGTTTTCAAATCCAATTCTTTTTCTTGGAGAGCTTGACTTGTGTGGTAAAAGTGTTGTAAAGTTTCATTCCACATGGTCAACATGAATACAAACTCTAGTTCTTGCATCTTGTTTGCAATATTTTCTGCCTCTCGTATGGTTTCTCCCTTTTGTGATTGGTCTTCAGCTATACTTTCTAATGCATCCACAATCTTTGAGTAGGACTCCAGAATTGCACTTGTTACCACTGCATGTGCCTCCCAGCAAGTATTAGAAAGAGATTTCAACACACGATCATTGCCCAAATATGTTTTAAGAACTGCCCATTGGTGTGTCGGGGCAGGGAAAAATGTATAAAGTAACTGGACTGTTGAGAAAAAAACTTACTGCCACCAGACAACAATCAACAGCACTGCGGCCAACAAGATTGAGAGTGTGCAGCACATGGTATGAATATGGCATATTTGTTCTGTTCTAAAAGCTTCTTCTGCATTCCTTGATAACATGACATGTTGGCAGCGTTGTCATAAGATTGACCTCTGCACCTTGAGAAATCTGTTTTGCAAACTTAGCACAGATAATGCAGTACTTGATTTGCCATTTCTTCACCAGTGTGGCTTTTCAAATTGAGCAATGTTATAAATAGTTCAACCGGTTTTTCATCTGTGGCAGACACACGTCTTAGTACAATACTCAATTGATCAATATGTGAAAGATCAGGTGTAGAGTCGACAAATAAACTGAAGTACCCAGCAGTACTTATTTCATCCACAATAACTGAACGAACTTTGTCACTCATTAGACCAATGAGTTCATCACATATTGTCTTGGATAAGTATGATGGGTTACCTTTGCCAGCATTCCCATATTTTGAGATATGGCATGCTAAAAATGGGTCAAACTGAGCCACAAGCTCCAACAATCCCAAGAAATTTCCATTCTGCAATGATCCAAATGTGTCATTTCATCCCCGGAAAGGCAGACCACATTCAGTAAGGAAGTCTAACAAAGTTCTGATTTTTCCCATGATGACTACTTCGATGCTTTTTTTGGAATACCAAATATCAATTTTTTTTAAAAAAAAAATAAATCTCATTTTTTTGGTGTCCCCTGCTTTGCTGGAGCCCTAAGCACTTGCTTAGTCTGCCTATTGGGTAATCCAGCCCTGCAAACATCCTATGAGGTCACAGGCACATTGTTTTCCAAATACCCTGTTTAGACATTCTGTTCATTGGGTATGTATTTTGTATTTCCATATATATGAAGCTCAAGGGTGGGTGTGTGTGTGTGTGTGTGTGTGTGTTGTTTTTTTCTTTTTCCCTAGGCTTTCTTTTTACTGACTGAAGGTGTTATCCGGGAAAGGAGCTAAGCGTTTGCAACTCAAAGTGGAGTAACTGAATGTGTGGGATTGTTATTCTACCATTTAAATGTGAACAGCATCTTTTGCCTTGAAGTTGCTGAACCTAGCAAAAATGTATAGGAACCAACACGAAGGACAAATATTCATACTCTATACACCAAACAATTGACATGATCCTGATCTGTCATCTTTGACTTCCTATTCAATTGCTTCCACTTGTTCCCAGCAAGGTTCAGTCCTGGGTCCTCAGACAGTTTGTCCTGGGTCTGCCACATCTGCCATCTCATAAGGCCATGGAACATCTTTTTGATCTCTTTGTGCAATGTCTTTCACTATGTGGGCCCAGTCCATGACTGGGGCTCCTAGGCTCACAATACAAATAATAAAGTAAAAAAAAAAAATCTTTATCTCTCTTTCCCATTAGAAAGCAGAGGATTCTTAGAATAATAAACCATCAAAAAGCTACATTAATCTTTTATTCTGTTTTGGGGGGCAATTGCATTTTAAATAATTTAATCAGTTTTCTGTATGTTGACCGTAGTATTTTACTGTTAGAAAAGAATTATAATTGCTACAACCACACCGGGAAAATAATAAGAAAGTCAAATTAAAATTTAATTCAGACTCAGGTTGTAAAAGGTCAGATTACTGAAAAAGTTAATCATTTTCTATTTATGCTTAAGCAAAAATATGCAAGTTTTAATTCATGAAATTCCTAAATATCTGATTTACCTCCAAAGTATAAACATTTTGGAAAGGTATCTTTTAGACCTGAATAATTTTGTTCTTTTAATACCAATTTAATATGGTGGCTAAAGTTCTAAATAAAATCTCTACAGCCCAGATTCTGCCATGCTTATGCACTTGGAATAATACCTATACTCTGCCAATAGTCCCATTGAAATCAATGTATTTGATTTTGCTAAACTTACTCATTTTGATAAGAACCCTACCCATCACCCAGTGTACTAACTGCATGGTAATAAACTACTTTTATGCGACTCAGGGTAGGAGGATCCGGGCCATAATATACGCAGTGGTTGGAAGTATGAGGAGTGACTTTGAGCTGAAACAAGACAATACCTCCCATTTGCTTGGTCAGGGCAACACTGCTGTTTTGGTCACCTGAAAGAACTGCTGGCATGGAGGTCAGGAGGTTCTGTTAGTATATTTCCCACACCCCTTCTTTTCATTAGATGAGTGAAGTGCACATCTGTGCATCTTGCTGATGGAGGTGTTTATATCCTTGTGTGTTTTATTCTTACAGTTGCTATAAAGAACACACACATTTCTCAACAGTTGGCTTGTGGTGCCTTTAAAAAGAAAAAAATCTAGCTCCATTGATGAGTTTGGTAATGGCAAGAATTTGTGTAGGGCCTGCCTAAAACCTGAAAGTCACATTCACTGTTGACATAGATCTATTGCAACTGCACTGATTTAAAAATTCAGCTCGTTTTGTTAATATTTCTGCAAGTTCACCAAGTACATATTATGGTGAAAGGTGCTAATGGCTTGTATGCTAGGGGTCTTTGATATATAAACACCCACCATGAAATTCTCCAGAGTGAAAGATACCATGCAGTAACGACATGCAGAGAGTTAAGGAGTTGTTTGAGTTAAAGCACTCATGTTTGTGTGGGTCCTTAGACCAGAGGTCCCCAAACATTTCGGGGTCCTAGCGTGTGCCCCCTTACTCCTGTCCATGCTCCCCCCCTAGAAAGGAGCAGGGCCGCAGCTCCAGGGGAGGGGGAAGACCTGGACAGGGTAAGGGGACTGAGGTGGGGCCGCAGGTGGAGGTGGGAGCGGGGCCGGGAACGGAGCTGAGGCTGGGGGTGAAGCCGCTGCTGGGCCGCAGTGGGGGGCCGAGCAGGGCATGGGGCCGGGAGCCAGGGCCACAGCTATGGGCGGAGCCGGAGCACAGCTTGGAGCAGAGCAAGTCTGGGTAGTGCTCCCTCCCCGGCCCCTGTGTAGGCTGGCTGAGGCCCTGCCACACTCCATGAATGTTTCTCCGCACCCCCGTAGGGGGGGCATGCCCCACAGTTTGGGGACCTCTCCCTTAAACCTTTGCAAGCTTCCTTTGTGTTGTAACATAGCTGTATAAAAGGAGGGTAGACCCTTTCCAGGCCTTCTCCGTGAAGGGCTTTGGATAAGGGTTTTCCCAAGTAAGCTGTGCAGAGGCTAAAGGAGGAAAAGGAGCACAGAGTCTGTGAAGCAGTTAGACTTTTGTGACTGCCTGGAGAGAGAATGGAGGCACAAGACATCTGCTTGGGGACAGGGCACTGGCCTGTGTGGAAAGGTTAAAAAATCTGGGCATGTTTACTCTTAGGGTACGTCTATATTTACCCGCTGCTTCGGCGGCGAGTAATCGATCTTCTGCGATCGATTTATCGCGTCTTGTCTAGACGCGATAAATCGATCCCGGAAGTGCGCAACGTTGACACCGGTACTCTTGCTCGCCGCGAGGAGAAAGCGCTGTCGACGGGGGAGCCGCGTGTGGACCCACGGTAAGTGCTTTGAAGATCGAACTAAGATACTTCGACTTCAGCTACGTATCTTAGTTCGACATGGGGGGTTAGTGTAGACCAGCCCTAAGGAAACAAAGTCTAAGGGGTGGAGAGTGGAGGGACCTGATAAGTCTTCAAATATGTTAACGGCTGTTATAAAGAGGACAATGATCAATTGTTCTCAATGTCCACTGAAGGTAGGAAAAGAAGTAATTGGTTGAATCTGCAGCAAGGGAGATTTAGGTAGATATTATGAAAAACTTGATGACTATAAGGGTAGTTAAGCTCTGGAATACGCTTCCAAGGGAGGCTGTGAAATCCCTATCATTGGAGTAAGAAACCTCAGGAACAGGTTTGACAAACACCTGTCAGGGATGTTCTAGGTTTACTTTGTTCTGCCACAGTGCACGGGGCAGGACATGATGACATTCTTGAGGTCCCTCACAGACCTACATTTCTGTGATATGATTATTTGATTCTATACACTGCCCCATTGACCTTCCAAATTATTCCTCAATGGCAAGCAGAAATATGAGAGAGTTGCTGCCAACCCCTCTATTAAATGATTTATCCCCAGGTTGCTACCTCCCATACTAAGGATGTGGCTCCAGTCGAGGGTGTAGGATTTCACCAAGGACAAAGAGTTGCAGAGCACAGGAGACAAGAGCTGATTTGTGTGAGCTATTCCCTTCTGAAGAGTTTCTAAACTCTCTACCCTGGTATTCAGAGATGGAATTGCTCCTCAATAGGTTGGCCTGGAATGCAGCTGAGAGCCACAATCTGTCAAAACCCACACAACTCTGGAAGCTGCAAATTCCTTGAACTGGATAGACCCTAAAAATGACCGGGGAATCCGTGGGTTTTTTTACAATTCCATAATTTAAAGACTGGATCCCAATCCCACTATGAATTTTTTGGCTTTTATAATTTTACATCCCAACCTTAATGTTATTCAAACATATGTTTTTATATAAGTAAGCAATGAATGTTATTGCTAACATTCTATCCTTGTTTTTCATTAAATATGTATGCAAATCAGGGTTGTTTTTAGGTCAATGGAAACCTGAGGCATTTCATAAAATGTATGTATGACAGTGTCTGGATAGCTGTGCATTTATGCACCTCGAGGGTTCAGTAAATCTCTGTTATTTACAATTAAGTAAAACACCGGGGCTTCCTTTAGCAAAAGGAAAACAAAAACACCCTGTATTAGTTTAGTATGAAAGACTATGTCTAACATGATTCTTTTTTATCTGAAAACAAAACTGATAATCTCCCTTGTAGTTTAAGTTCAATAACCTACAATAATTACCGATACCTCTCATAAACTCATTTCTGGATTGAAACTGGTATTTTAAAGTGAAGACTTGCTAAATAATGGTACTATTATGGCAAACATAATTATAATCAGTGCATTAGCCACTATGGCCTAGTTATCAAAGCAGGTGAGGAACTGGGACTCCTGGGGTTTGTTTCTGACTGCTCAGACTGCATATGTGACATTAGGAAAGTTGCTGCATCTCTCTTTGCTTCAGTTTATCTCTGTATAAAATAGGTATAATGATTCTTTTCTCACGTGCCTACTGAGAGGCTTGTTTAATGACTGTAAAGTGCTTTGAGATTGTAGCTTCAGATGTTTGACCATAGTACTTTTTTTAATGACTTGTTTCTAGCCAACGAGTGACACATTCAACATTAGAAGCGATAAAGGGTCCTGTGGCACCTTATAGACTAACATTGCCAACCCTGAGCATTCAAAAGTCAGGCCCCCCAAAATCACACAATTAGTTTAAAAATTGAGATTAAAAGAAGGATTCTTTTTGTTTTTCCTTCCAGCTTTTAAGTGTTTGGATTGTATTCAGGTAATGTTTACAAGCTTTTCTCTGCAACCAATAGGGCTAGAAATGTACTTTTTAAAAACAATTAAATGAAAGCTAAGATTTGCACATAATCACAGAGCTCAAGGAACCAGAGCTCTAAGGAAAACATCAAATATCACGTGGCTTGTGATAAAATCATGAGAGTTGGCAGCACTGCACGTTTTCTTAACAATGTTAGTTTTGTTTTAAAATCTTGAAACAATGATAGGATAAAGGTTACTGTCCCAAAGCCTTAAATGTCCACCTTTTGTGAAGGGGATTTCCTGACCTGAAGGGTAAATAACATTTAATATTTGAGTTCCTAATTAAAACCATAAACCATAACTTCCCTATAGAACAGGTGGAGTTTTGAGGCTCCAGAGCTCTATTTGGGATTACAGTGGTGGTGTTTCTATGTATTCCGATCAGGCAGCCTGCTATCTGACCTTCCCTCCGCAGCCAGCTCCTAGGTTGCCGCTTCCAGTTTGCTGCTCCCGGTTTAATGCAGATTCTGGCTCCTTTGTTGCCTCTGATTTTGGGTTATGCTTCCCTTTCCTGTATTCTGGGGGATTATGGAGGCCTCTGCTGGCTGAATATTGAAACGGGTGAACACAGTGCCCAGTAATGAGCCAGCAGGTTCATTATCATACACACAATGATACCACGAAGGAACTGCAACAAAAGTGCTGTGACCAAAGTTGCAAACATCTTGGTAATAAATTCTGGGGTGGCAGCGGCAGAACACCTGTAATACAGTGGCAGTTGAAATAATTTCAGAAGCATTTCAGTACTGCCAGCCCCAAGTGTTTAAAAATCATGAGTCCAGTCTCAAAGATCATGAGATTTTTTTTTAGTAAAACCTTTGGGGGTCTTTTTTATATTTGCCTTCTGTTTCTTGAGCTGTTAGGGTGCACTTGGGGAAACCTCTTCAAGATTTTCTCCACAATTATGAGGGCAATAATTTTTTTTTTATGGAAGTTGAAATTGTCACAGAATTTGACAATACGGGGATTTGTTGGTACTGTCTGTCTCTACAAACTGCATTTATAAGGGATGAAAGTGCAGTATTATCACCTTCAGCCACACCACCTCAATCTGTGCTTCTGTTAGATAGACAGACAGACAGACACACAACTGGAATTCAGGAGCTCTGGAACCCAACACTGTCTGAGGCTATAGTAGTAGCTCTATTAAATTTTCTGTTAATATTTGCTCTGTTATTTTTTTCTTGAAGTTAGTCTTACAGAGCCTGGTCCAGCGAGATGATGAGCAACTGGAAGACATTGCTGAGCACCCTTAATTCTCATTAGTGATAAGCAGCATTAGAAGACTATATGTCACAGTTCTGGGCAACTGTACCTCTGTTTCCCCTCTATGGTCCATCAAGGGTACCCATTTTTAGACTTCTGGTTCCCCTTTGGTGGAGATATGAGCCTCTCTCTCTCTCCTGACCAGGGTATTTACAGGCAACACAGCCCCCTTCCCAACACTGTGAATTGCTCAGTGAAGTCAGACTGTCTAAGCAGGCCTGCTTTTCTTTTCTCCTCAGAGATGGTAAATGTTGTAATGGACCCAGTTAAGTTACCACACAGCTCTTTCTAAGCAACACATTTATTCTTGAGGTTAAAGCATTACAGAAAAAACATATTAAAAACAATAAAAGGATCTACACTCATGCTAATATGCTTACCAGAGATCATCTCCACAAGGACTCTGGTCAGTGTAAGTCCGTCCAGTGCTTCCTTAAGGACTGGGGGCCTCCCCCCTGAAGAGAGGGTCCTGTCCATTTGCTGGATCAGAATGAAGGACTGTGGCAGTTTAAACCCAGGTTATTTATCCAAAAGTCCTTTCTTTGTCTGTTGTCTGTGGAGACTCGAGTTTGAACCAGTGTATGCAAGCCTCCCCAGGAGGTGGTAGCTCTCTGGAAGCATGACATTATGAATGAATTTGCCTAACCACCCTCTATGAATCTTAGTTCCTGAAGGGTTGTGGTCCCCCTCTCCCAAAAAATTACATACAATCCCTTGATGATGCATAAATTTAATTTAATAAGGTTTGCCCACAATACTGCAGGAAATTGCCATATCTGTCTCACCCATTAGGGCCGAGCACCATTAGGAGGCTCTTGGTGCCTTCCAGAATGAGGCACACAAGCCAGTAATTCCCATTAGTGATTTTTTTTCACATTTAGGCTTAGAGAACTTCCTAAGGATTTAAGTCGGTAACTTTTAATTCTTGAACATGAGTTCCCACACAGCTTGCTCCCATTGGATCACGAAGCAGGTCTGGAAATATTTCTCTATTCATTATTAAGTCTCCTATCATTATCTTGTCCACAATACTGGTTTGGTTTTAAAATATGTAGTAGGTACAGTGACCCCCAACCATATCACAATAATGCACACCGATTCCTTTGAGTGATTTGTCAGAAAGCATGAGTGGCCCTAGTGCCTTTATTAGCTTCAGATGGCTAAGAATAAATTCTGTATTCCAATGGCCTCTTGGTTCACGCATTATGTTTTGATAACTTTATTGAATTCCACTTTGATGAAAGTTTAATCAAAGTACCCTTCTGCTAAAGGGAAGCATGTATTTAAAAGACAAACACATTTATGTATTCTATACATGCATTTTTCTGAATATCAGTGTTCAGTTTTTGGCATTTTTAATAAGCTCTTGTTTTAGTTAATTATTTATAGGGGATGCCATGTATTTTTAAGGTTAGGAAATTAATCTTCACATTTTAATGTCAAAATCCATTATTTGCAAGTGATATCAGCAAGCCTGCACCAAGAATTTGACCTTGCTGATTAATGGAAGTTTGAGAAATATTTGTTTGCTTTTGGGAATTTTTATTGGCTTTTCAGATATATAGGATTTCTACATATGAGTTTTATTATGCAAATCTGAATTAAGCTACTCAGCATATGGAAATAGATAGAGCTGTCTGATTTAATCTTTAAATATTGGAGCATTAAATGAAGCAGAACCCTTTACTTTCTGTTAACAAAAGCACTGATGAATGTTCAGACTCATGCTTTAGAATGCTGCAATTCAATTATTTGATTCACGTCATGGTCACAGAATGAAAAATAAGGATAAGGTGGTAGAGAGAGTTAAAATTGTCTGAATATGTCTGAAGTCAAACTTTTCCTGAGTAAATTCTTAGATTTCAGTTTTTGTACAGAAACTGCACATTATGTCTGGACCCTGTAAC
The DNA here is from genome assembly GCA_033296515.1 of Macrochelys suwanniensis. Lineage (NCBI taxonomy): Eukaryota > Metazoa > Chordata > Testudines > Chelydridae > Macrochelys > Macrochelys suwanniensis. The sequence goes on along the minus strand of CM065778.1, from coordinate 118,632,115 downwards.
CCATACTGCCTCCCCCAAAGCACCTTTTATTTTTGAATTCTAGTTAAAATGAACAGCCTTGGGGTATTCTACAACTAATGAATAGAATCTATTCTTTTTTGTAGTTGTGAATAATTGTTTGTGTTAAGGGACTGCATAAACCTACAGCTATCTGCCTGGAAGTTGGGAAAGTGGAATAGAGGATGGGGCAAATAACACATTGGAGTGAAGGCGTGTGTTGTATTTGTGACTTTTTTCAGCACAGAATATCCAAATATGCCAAGAGACCACCCAATAAAAAACCATGAAGGTAATTGGATCATTTAAAATAGCTATCACTAGATGTTGGGGTGGGGAGGGAGGGATTGATCATAGAATCATAGGACTGGAAGGGACCTTGACAGGTCATTTAGTCCAGTCCCTTGAGCTCATGGCAGGACTAAGTATTATCTAGACCATTCCTGACAGGTGTTTGTCTAGCCTGCTCTTAAAAATCTCCAATTCCCAAAACCTCCCAGGCTTAACTACCCTGACAGTTAGGTAGCTTTTCCTAATGTCCAAACTAATCCCTCCTTGCTGCAATTTAAGCCCATAGCTTCTTGTCCTATCCTCAGAGGTTAAGAGGAACTATTTTTCTCCCTTCTACTTGTAACAACCTTTAATGTACTTGAAAACTGTTATGTCCCCCTCACAGTCTTCTCTTCTCCAGACTAAACAAACACAATTTTTTCAGTCTTACCTCATAGGTCATGTTTTCTAGACCTTTAGTCATTTTTGTTGCTCTTCTCTGGACTTTCTTCAATTTCTCCATATCTTTCCTGAAATGTGGCATCCAGAACTGGACACAATACTCCAGTTGAGGCCTAATCAGTGTGGAGTAGAGCAGAAGAATTACTTCTTGTGTCTTGCTTACAACACTCCTGCTAATACATCCCAGAATGATGATCTGTTTTTTTTGCAACAATGTTACACTGTTGACTCCTATTTAGCTTGCGGTCCACTATAATCCCCAGATCCCTTTCCACAGTACACCTTTCTAGGAAGTTATTTCCCATTTTGTCTGTGTGTAACTGATTGTTCCTTCCTAAATGAAGTACTTTGCATTCACCCTTATTGAATTTCATCCTATTTACTTCAAACTGTTTCTCCAGATCATTTTGAATTTTAATCCTATCCTCCAAAGCACTTGCAATCCCCTCCCCACCCCAGTTTGGTATCATCCCTAATTTATAAGTGTATTCTCTATGCCATTATCTAAATCATTGATGAAGATATTGAACAGAACCAGACCCAGACTCAGAACTGATCCCTGCAGGACCCGACTCATTATGCCCTTCCAGCATGACTGTGAACTACTGATAACTACTCTCTGGGAATGGTTTTCCAACCAGTTTTGCGCCTACTTTATAGTAGCTCCATCTAGGTTGCATATCCCTAGTTTGTTTATGAGAAAGTCATGTAAGACAGTATCAAAAGCTTTACTAAAGTCAAGATATACCACGTGTGCTGCTTCCCCCACTATCTACAAGGCTTGTTACTCTGTCAAAGAAAGCTATCACATTGGTTTGACATGATTTGTTCTTGACAAATCCATGCTGACTGTTACTTATCACCTTATTATCTTCTAGATGTTTTCAAATTGATTGCTTAATTATTTGCTCCATTATCTTTCCGGGTACAGAAGTTAAGGTGACTGGTCTGTAATTCCCCGAGGTTGTCCTTATTTCCCTTTTTATAGATTGGCACTATATTTGCCCTTTTCCAGTCCTCTGGACTTTCTCCCGTCCTTCATGACTTTTCAAAGATAATTGCTAATGGCTCATATCTCCTCAGTCAGCTCCTTGAGTATTCTAATGATCAATTCATTAGAACTCTGTTGGAAAGTCTGCTTTGTTGCAGCTCTGATCAAGCTTCCATTGCTGGATGACAACAGGTCTGCTGTGTTTGGGTCCCTCATGCCGGACCTGTGTGCTTTTAAGCTTCCCTGCGTCTGATCAGAGTCCAGGCACTGCCTTTGGCTCTGGGTTTCTAGGCACACTCTCGGAGTACAGATGCTTTCTCTAGTACCCCCTTCTGTGAGCTGAGACCCTGTAATCCAAATGCCTAGAGCCGGAGACTAGTGCTGACTCCCCCAGACTCACCATTAAGCAGTGCTTAATTTGTAATGAAAGAGGTGCTGGGGCTCAAGCAATTTTTTTTACATTCATAACTGCCGCAGCAAGCCCAGAGGTGCTGAGGCTATGAACTGTCAAGCCTAGAGGTGCAAGGGGTCAGCCCTGGCAAACCCTGGTGCAAATTAAGCACAGCCATTACGCACATCCTTTCCCAGAGCTCCAACCTTGGGGGTGCTCTGGTTTACAGTTGACTTCCTCAGGGCACCAATAGTTGAAGCAAAAAGATCCAGGCTTTGCATAGCGTCTCCAACAAACTTACTAGTTATTTTAGATGGCACAAAAGAAGTGTGGGTCCAGACAAAATAAGAAACACTTGTATGCCATTCCTTGCCTCAGTTTCCTCACCACTCTTGAGTATTCTTTGGGATTTGATCTGAGTCCTTCAGGGTGTCAAGGAACCCCCATGCTGCAGCTCTTGGCTTCTTCTGTGGCCTGCTAAACCCAGGGTTGTGAGTTCAATCCCTGAGGGGGCCATTTAGGGATCTGGGGCAAAAATTGGGGATTGATCCTGCTTTGAGCAGGGGGTTGGACTAGATGACCTCCTAAGGTCCCTTCCAACCCTGAGATTCTATGATTCTCTGAATCATGAAATCTGTCTCCTCTAGCCAATTTCCTTTGAACATGGCTGGTTCTTTTGCCAAAGAAGTCTCCTCTCCCTGCAAAAGCTGTGTGTGCATTCCTGTCCTCTGGCCCAAGTGTTTTCTGTCTCAGCCACTCAGTCTCTGGTTTTAAAAAGTAGAAGTAACACCTTGGTTCTTTGTTCACTTATGTACCTCTAAATATATTCCCTATAGGTGAATTCATAAATCGTTTAAAAAAGTTATCTGTAGCTGCCGTCAAAAAAACCCCCAAACCCTAAAACAAAAAACTACACACAAGGCCTCTGTTTACATAATTGTTCTTGCCTGTGCAATTAATATTTTGTCACATTCCATTTTAATTCAACGTTTGCCTCACAAATGAGGCATTGGAATTTCATTTTTCCAAACACCTTGTGAAAACCAGTGGAATTCATTAACATTTTGACCCCTTCAGCATTTTGCAATTTAATTATCTGCTCATTCCATTCCTTCTGATTGTCTAGAATGCCTGTGTGAATGGTAGTCAAAGTTCCCCTGAGCCAAGGGCTCATTGGGCTGATGTGGTGAAGGCACGTCATTTTCATAGCCAATGGTACATAAGGGGGAGTGATGTGGCCAGCATCATGGATCACATACACATTTTGCAGCTCAGTGAGCTGTGTGAATGGTAGCTTTGTTAAATACAGCACCATTCTATTGCCTGAGTTACTCACCATTCGGTTACTTATAATTTGGCTATCTAATCCTTCTTCCTAGCACATGCTTACCTCTTGCTGACAATAATGGGAGCACCTAGCACTGGCCACTGTCAGAAGACAGGATACTGGGCTAGATGGATCAATGGTCAGACCCAGTATGGCCGTTATGTTCTTATTGTGTGAATGTAGGAAAGGATAGAATTATTAACAATCTGTAACATGGGAAAATAATCAGAGATGTATCCCTGTAAATTGAAAATCACTTTACAAACACATCATAAAACACGTTTCCTGCCCCAAAACGTTTACACTTTATAAACTAGGATGATATTGTAAATTCCTTAAAAATGGCTTGGAGAATGGATTGTGGGTGCTGGGCTGTAAACGGCTTTCAGCTTTTAATAGAATATAGTCTTACTTTTCATAGGAAATCATTATTAGAGTGGTAAGAAGTAGGCACTCTTAGATATAGCACCAATTTTAACAAGCACAAAAATTAGTTGATAAATCTCAAGTTACATATTTATAGCCTCACTCCTCCATCCTTTCACCCTCAGAGAAAACTAATTAGAGGACAGTGTGGCCTGGTGGAAAGAGCACTGGACTGGGACTCATGACTCATGACTTCTTTTCCTGGTTTGGCCCCTGGTTAGCTGGGTGATTGAGCAAATCATTTCACTGCTCTATCCATCAGTTTCCCTTTCTGAGCACTTTTGAGATGTACTGATTAAAGGCATTATATAAGAGCTAGGTGGTATTATTAAGAAGAACATGTGCAAAAATCGTAATAAACTGATGGACTTCACATCTAGCCCTGAAGGTAAAAAATTCAATCAATATGAATTATAAAAACATCACAGGAAAAAGAGGTAATATCTGCCGTAAGACAGACCCAAACACAAAGGATTGTACAAATACATATCAGCACCATGTACTGTACACAAAAGGGAGACAATGGAGTTTCTGGATCACTGTTGTCATGCTAACTAACATCACTAAGCAAGGCCATGTTGTAGAAGAAAGTCTAGACACCAGGAATGCGATTTAACTAGGCTACAACTTTATTAAGTAATACACCTGTGAACGACCTAGCAATAACTTATCCAATGCAGGTCATTCTTCATATTGTAATCCATTCTACCTGCTGGAGGCTTGCTGTCAGATCCCCCTGTTAACCTGGTCCCAGTACTGTCGCTGAAACCTTGTTGTCTTCCCCTTGTATGGTTAAGAGGATGAGGAAGAGGGGATTGTCTCTTTGCTCTACCAGATATTAAGAGCCCCAACCCCATTCCCCACCTTCTTTAGAGAATGCTCTCAATGATGTTGCACTCCATATGTTTTATCGAAATATGCTTTTGAGTGTGAATATGATGTACCTGGAATATGCTTTACACTAAATACCCATTGTATGGTGTCATTAGAAAGCTTGTAATCTACTAAGTGTGTTCATCCTACTTGTTTGCATGTATTCTTTCTATATCTGGAGTTAGGAGAATAAGATATAAACTCGTATCACTGATGTAAACATATTAAGTGGAGGCTATTAAGGGTGCTCCAGAAACAACCACTTGTAAATAGCCTTAGTTACTTGAAAGCGTTCCTGTATATGTGTGGGCCAGCCCATGGGGAATGGAGACTAGGGGTCTTACAGTGACATGTGACCATGTCACCTGATAATGAAATCCATCTTAAATCTGGTACTTTTCCATTTAGAAGGTGGGATGGGGACCCAGAAAGACAAAGGACTCCCGCCTTGTGCAAAAGCTATAAAAAACGGGTGGAGCAGGACAAAAGGGCTGCCAGTCATGAGAAGATCCCTGTTTACCACATATCTGCTGGAACTAGCAAGGACTGTACCAGGGGAAGGGATTGGGCACAGACTAGAAAGGAGTCTAGTCTGTGAAATAAGCTTATTGGAACATCTCTGAGGGTGAGATATTACCTGTAATCAGTTTCTTAATGTATTAGGCTTAGATTTGCGTGATTTTGATTTATTTTGCTTGGTGACTTACTTTTTTCTGTCTATTATTAGTTGAAACCACTTAAATCCTACTTTTTATACTTAATAAAATCACTTTTGTTTATTAATAAACCCAGAGTAAGTGATTAATAGCTGGGGGAGCCAACAGCTGTGCATATCTCTCTATCAGTGTTATAGAGGGCGGACAATTTATGAGTTTACCGTGTATAAGCTTTACACAGAGTAAAACGGATTTATTTGGGGTTTGGATCCCATTGAGAGCTGGGTGTCTGGGTGCTGGAGGCAGGTTATCTGCTGAGCAGTTTTTGGTTAAAGTCTGCAGCTTCGGGGGCATGGCCCAGACCTACAGCAGGTCTAGTGTGTCTGGCTCAACAAGGCAGGGTTCTGGAATCCCACGCTGGCAGGGAAAATGGGCTCAGAGGTAATTTCAGCACGTCAGGTGACAGTCCCAAGGAGATCTCTTGATCGAACCTGTCACACCATCTCATAATCCAACTTCCACTTCTAGTTTATCAGGGAACCAGACCCTCTGGTGATAGGTTCCCAGTGCATGTAATCTATGACAAAATGAATGTTACAATCTAACCTACCCACCAGTTCACTGGACGGCTGAAGGGAGGGTAACCCCCCCCCCCACCTTGTCCAGTTTGGCAGTGAAGGAAAAATTCTTTCCCAGCTCCAAAAGGGCAACTAGCACAGTGCATGTGGCAAGCCCCCACACTCAATCATGCACTAATCTGGGAGGAATGGGGGGAGGGAATGGGCCCTCTAGTCAGGGGGAAGGGTTTATAAGCCCTCCTTGGGGGGTGTGTGTGTGTGTGTGTGTGTGAGAGAGAGAGAGAGAGAGAGAGAGTGTGTGTGTGTGTGTGTGTGTGTGTGTGTGTGAGAGAGAGAGAGTGTGTGTGTGAGAGAGAGTGAGAGAGACCTGATAGGTTTTGCTGCACTCTTTTGTCATCTAATCAACCTTTCTGCTATCCTCAAGCCCATGGAGTAGTGGGGATTTAGTACTGACCAAGTTCATCTCAATCTGTGAAATTTGAATGAATCACAGCCCCAAGGTGCCATATCTGCAGAATATGAGGCATGCTCATTTCATTTGTATAATAAAAAGGAAAGGATTCCCTCTGTCCATATTGATTTACGTGTTTATGTAGATGACCAGCCAGCCCCCACCAATATGCTGACACACTACCCTATGTGTTTGGATTTCTTGTTAATACACTGTAAGGTTATTGGACCTGTTTGTCCAGAGAGCAGTTACATACTAAAATAAAAAATATGACCAAGTAAATGAAATATTGATGAATAAGACCTGAAACACATTTCAAAACTACATTTCTGTATTATGTCTTTAGGAGAAGTAATGCCTTATCAGGAAAATTATATATCATATTGATTGTCATCCTGATTCAGAGCAGAGAGACAGGTTAGGTAACCAACACTTAATATTCCAGTAACCATTTTAACCACAGCCTTTACTAAATTGAGCAAGGTTATTTCTTTATTAGTTATTCATTAAAATGGGTTTCGCTGTTAATACCAAATCTCTAGAGGTTAGCATACGGTGCATTCTAATATGTATGCTTGATAAATATATTAATATTTAATATCAATAAATTAACCATTTCTATAATAGCGTGTGTAAAATGGTGAATATTAAAGCTGAGTAGTCTCTTCCACTATAATTTGATTTTTTTAGGTTATAAAAGCATTCTGATATTTTTGCATAACATTTTAAAAACAGGTACTTTCAAAAAGCAAATTTGGGACCTAACAAACTTGATAATGCCCCTAGTGTCAGACTGTGTGTGTGTGTCTTAATGCATTGTGTATTCAGAACACATTTTTGTTTAAAATAACAATTAGTTCTGGTTGAAATAGTCTTTATGAATATATTTCACTGTTTGGTTAGTGAATTATGTTGATTCTGATTTTCATTTGACAGTGCTTCATCAAATTTAACATGTGCTCTGCAGTTTTGATTACATTTAGGATTAATTCCTTTTTCTAATTTGGGGTTAGGAACTTCAGAATTCCTTTGAGCTGTTTTTGTCAAGTGGGACAGTTGCAAGGAGCTGCGTACATACATTTCTAAGGAGCCTGTGGATATACTTATTCCTCTGATTCAATTGCGGATTAATCTGTACTATGTACTATTAGATTTGTATACATAGAACGTACAGAAAGTAGTTTCTTTTACTGTTTGTGGAGGATAGTAAGATTCACAACTTTGACAAGCTTTCTTTCGTAGAAGCTATATTTTAGTTAATGTATTTGTTAAAATCAGAGTGGATATTTTTCTCAGTTCAACTAATCTATGTAGATCCATATTATCAATGAGTGTCTTCTTATCAATCACTGCAGTATATCCAAGGTTTGTAACACTGGACCCTCAAGGCTTCTTTCACTGCCTTAATAAGACAATTTTTTTATGGTGCCATGCATATTCAAAGCTGTCACCAGGCCCTCCATTAATTTCAAAGTAGCTGGCAAGCTTAACCAGCTAAATAACTGTAAATTGTCATTTGTAAATATATTTTAATATTTTGATTTTTTTTCTTTGTCTTTAGAACATTAAAGCTTTAGTCTGAAACTATGTAGGAGGTCTGTTCGGCAAACACTCCATGGTTCCTGTGAAATATGGCTGATCACAATGGCATGCTCCTCCACCTGCTTGCTTTTTTTTGGACAAATGTAGAAATTACTAATCTCAATACTGGTAGAATCATTTCTATTTTCCCCCAGATATTCAACTGTAGAATAAGGGGGGTAGTCTCCAACAGTTACTGGTCTGTAGCTTGGTTTGATTACTTTATTTAGGTTGATGTTAAAATTTCTCACTAGCATATTAAGAACTTTGGGAAAGATGAAGATTTCAGTGTGTCATTAGTATACATTCTGTAACAGCTTGGTCAAACTAAAGATATTCCCAGCCTAAAGCTCTGAAAGTTCATTTGAGATGCAGTTTGAGACCTTAGGACTTCTAGTTATGCAGAGGAGTTGTACTATCAGGAGTATGCCTGGATTCTGGTATTTGTGTTTCCAAATTGTGGGTGGGTGTACTTGTTTTTTCTAGCCTGCTTCGCTGTCTCAGGGAGACATTTACAGCTTCATAGTCAACTGAATTCTAATCTTCTCCTGGTATTTTTGTTCATGAATGATTGCTTATTGAAAAATTATCAGGGGATTGGGTTGTCTGGTGACAACGATACCAAGAAATGTTCAGCTAGAGTGGAAGAAACAGAGGAGAAAGGAGCTCCAATTTGAACTTCCTATGGTTTTCATAGAACAGCTAGATAAATCATGGTATAGATACTTAAAGTAACTTCCAAAAACGTTAATACTTTAATCCTAATTATATTTCATAGGACTTTGACGTTAGAGACATGGAGTTAATGGCATTGGCATTCTATGGATATACTGAGAGTAGCATTGGTTAAAAATGAGAAAAAAATATTAATTTGATGCTTTTCTTTTGTGTTTTTAAGCATTTCAGAATATGAGCTTTCATCTGAACTTCCAATAACTTTATCGTTGGTTGAAAAATCAGAGAATTTTATTGAGAAAATTCAAATAATAATAAAAAAGCCTAGTGAAAAATGAATGTATTATGCCATTAAAAGCAGAGATCTTCCAGATGCCTCAGCAAATTGATTTATGGCTGTACTGGTTATGGAAGCAGCACTTGTTAAAATCACATTGGAATTCAAGTGTGTACATGGGGAAGTGAGATACAAATCACATCATTCTGATTACTGAGGGTACGTCTATACTTACCCGCTGCTTCGGCGGTGAGTAATCGATCTTCTGAGATCGACTTATCGCGTCTTGTCTAGATGTGATAAATCGATCCCGGAAGTGCGCGACGTCGACAACAGTACTCCTGCTTGCCGTGAGGAGTAAGCGCTGTCGACGGGGGAGCCTGCCCGTCGCATGTGCTTTGAAGTGCTTTGAAGATCGAAGTAAGATACTTTGACTTCAGCTACATTATTAACGTAGCTGAAGTTGCGTATCTCAGGGCTAGTCTACACTTACCAGCTCTGTCAGACGCGTCGGATCGATCTTCTGGGTTCGATTTATCGCGTCTTGTCTAGACGCGATAAATCGAACCAGGAAGTGCTCCCCCGTCGACGCTGGTAATCCTGCTCCACGAACGGAGCAGTCAGAGTCGACGGGGGAGCCTGCGCACCGCGGTGTGGACCAGGGGTGAATACTTTGAAGTTCGAAATAAGATACTTCGACTTCATCTATGTTATTTACGTAGCTGAAGTCGCGTATCTTACTTCAAACTTCGGGGCCAGTGTAGACCAGCCCTCAGTTCGATACGGGGGGGTTAGTGTAGACCAGCCCTAAGGGCTTGTGATCCACTTTGATATCTTGTGACCAATCAAGGCAACAAATTAATGCTTTATACAACATACAAAGTATCAAACTGACATTGGTTTTGTGACCAGAAGAGCTTTTTGGTATCTATCCATGACTAATTATATATCAGCAAGAGAGGTTAAATATAGGATGACTCCCTCAATTAGGGCATGTTAAGTACAGTTTTGCTGCCTGTTACTCATACAATAAGGATAATAACATTTCATTACCCTTTCATCCACGACTAAAGTTAATTTAAACCCAAAACAACCAAAATTGATCACTTTGGCAAATCAGGTGCTGATGATCTAGGTGGACACATAGGTGTGTCTATGCAAATATGGTCTATTCCTGAAATCTTTCCCCCCAGCACAGCATTAGAAAGCAGGGGAGAACTCATTCAGACCCTGCTTACAAATGCTAAATCTTTAAAGCTGTATAGTATAACTCCAAAAATCAGAGCAGAGTTTTTAGGGTATTGTAATCAAACCTGTCTTAGGGATAGTTGTAAACTAACAGCTTGTTGAAACACCAGATAACTGTTTCTGAATGGTTTTGTACCTGTATAAGCATTGAAATTCATCAAAAATACAGACCGAAATTCCCCACACTCTGTGTAAATTTTGTGTGCTTGGTAAGACTTCATTAAAAAGGATACAAAAAATGAATCATTAAGCTTTTAGCAACAAGTCTCAAGAGATCTTTTTTTACCAAAGACTTTATTTTATGAGAGATTAGTGGTTCTGATTGAGATGGTTTACATCCAGTACATGACAGTTTAAGAGCATTTTTAGTAAGGAAAGCTTTTAGGGTATTAGAAATCTGTGGGACTTCAATAATGCTAAAGCCAAATTGCTTTTCCTTCCAATGAACATCTATATTGCCTTGATTGTTGCTATAGAGACATGCCAACAAATGCCTCTCTTCACTACCTTTATAGGGTCTCGTTTTCTCTTATCTTATAGAAAAAACTTCTTGCCAGTTAGCTTTAAAGGTCACTGCAGCAGTACATTACTTATTACCATATCAAATTTTAATGTTGATGTTTTTAGGCAGTCTCTTTTATTGTTCTCACACTTTGTCTTGTATATTTTTAGGGAGTTACTGTGCATTTAGAGTATAGATGTACATTACAATCTAATTTACTGAATTCAATGTAATAGGTATATTTCCCTGCCCCAAAGTGATCTGCCCTAGCAGTGCTCACCACAAGGGTATGTGTGTGGGAGAAATTAAATAAAAATCAGTTAAAAATGAAAGTCAAGATTATAAACATAATTCAAGTTTTATTTATAATGTCCAGAGCTTTTTAGAGGTTTTTTTTTTAGAACTTTTGATGAAAATATATTGTAATTGAAATATATTACAAATGAAGTGCTTTTTACCCTCCTTAAGTAAATGGATTACTTAATACATACATGTAAAGTTTTGTGTGTGTGCCTGGAATAGGAATGTAAAAGTGCTGCTATTTATCTAAAGCTGGAAAGGATAACCTAGGTTTTTCCCTTTTACTCTCTCATAGGACTCAATCTCAGTTAATGCAGCATTTTACAGAGGTTAGAGCACTGGACTTAGATTCAGAAGATCTGTTTTCTTTTTTTGGTTCTGCCACTGACTTGGTAAGAGACTTTGGGCAATAAAATTAACTTTACCTTTCTCAGTTTCCATATCTGTAAAATGGGCATAATGATACTTCATTTCTGAAGTGCTTTCAGAGCCATGGAATTTTAAAAAAATTAACCAGTTATCTTAGGGTTTTATACTGCCCACCACTGTAATATCTGAGCACTTTCTGTGTAAAAGCAATAGTGGTAAGGATGTCTTTAATGGATTTCATGGACTCTCTGGGTCTTCTCCTATTTGGGGATAAAAACTGTCCTTGGAGTAGGAGTTTTGTTTTTGGGTGGGTTGGCAGGGCTATGGGAATAGAAGGTGACTTATATTGTGAGTGTCATTTATGGTGGGAAAGACTTTCTCAGCGTTTTTGCAATGCTTCCTAAAAATATCCAAGCTCTGGAATCTTCATTTGCAACAGAAAAACTTCAAAAACAGACTCCAAAGAGAAGCTGCCGAACTTGAATTAATATGCAAACTAGATACCATTACCTTAGGTCTGAATATAGACTGGGAATGGCTCGGTCATTACGTTAATTGAATCTATTTCCCACGGTTAAATACCCTTAACACCTTTGTGTCAACTGTCTGTAATGGGCCATGTTGATTATCACTTCAAAGTTTCTTTCCTACTGATAACAGTTTCTTTCAATTAATTAGCCTTTTACAGTTTCATGTTTCTCTGAATGTATAAATATCGTCCCACTGTATGTTCCATTTTATGCAACCGACGAAGCGGACTGTAGTCCACGAAAGCTTATGCTGAAATAAATTTATTAGTCTCTAAGGTGCCACAGTATTTCTTTCTTATTTTTTTTCCCTCTGGAACATTATTCTACAATTGGATCCCCTCAGCTGAGGGTGCTTTGGTCCCCAGTTCTCATGTGCTTTATCCTGGACTTTGCGATCTGTGTTGTCCCAGAGGAGCACAACTGTGGCTGGAATTCATAGATCGAAATTTGGTCTTTGATGTAGCTGGGGCTTGATTCATTAATTGCTTTGTAAATTAGACCTCAAACAAGACTTAAACTGGAATTGGAAGCTGACTGGGAGATAGTGGAGAGACTTGAGCATCGGCCTGATGTGCTGTGGCAGCCTGAACCGTACAGAGAGTGGGCACCTGCATTCTGTACCAGCTGGTGCCTGTACATCATCTTCCCCATTCAACTTCATCTTGGAAGTGACAAATGCATGGATTACCGTGACCAGGTCTTTGGGAGGGAGGGATAGAGTTATAATTTAATACAATTCTCTTCTTTGGAAGGCACAATAAATGTGTTCAAGTTCCAGCCTTGCGTATTTCTCAGGGAATGATTTTTTGCCTATCTTGTACAACACATGCTTCTGCTCTCACCATGTGATGCAATTTTTCCTGTTGAAAAAGCATCCTATTTATTACTAAAAAGTGTATGGGGATGTCTGATAGGCAAAGAGACAACAAAAATGAGATCTTCTACCAAGCAGATAAATATAGATGTTGGCATTTTTTAATATGTCAGGTTCTAGACAGCTAAATGTGTTGGGCATGATTTCTAAAGTGTCTAAGGCAGGGGTAGGCAACCTACGGCACGCATGCCAAAGGCAGCACGTGAGCTGATTTTCAGTGGCACTCACACTGCCCGGGTCCTGGCCACCGGTCTGGGGGGCTCTGCATTTTAATTTAATTTTAAATGAAGCTTCTTAAACATTTTAAAACCCTTATTTACTTTAAATACAACAATAGTTTAGTTATATAATATAGATTTATAGAAAGACTTTCTAAAAATGTTAAAATGTATTACTGGCACACAAAACCTTAAATTAGAGTGAATAAATGAAGATTCTGCACACCACTTCTGAAAGGTTGCCGACCCCTGGTCTAAGGGTATATCTACACTGCAATTAAAAACTCATGGCTGGCCCATGGCAGCTGACTCAGGCTCATGGGGCTTGGACTGAGGGGCTGTTTAATTGCAGTGTAAACGTTTTCAGGTTTGGGCTGGAGCCTGAGCTCTGGGACCCTCACACCTCGCAGGGTCCTAGAGCTTGGGCTGAAGCCTGAACTGGAAAGTCTACACCACAATTAATCAGCCCCTTAGTCTGAGCCCCATGAGTCAACTGGCACAGACCAGCTACGGGTTTTTAATTGCAGTGTAGACGTAGTTTAGGTGACCATGGGATTAGTGCTTCTAAGTCATTAAGGCACTTTTGAAAACCCCACCTATACTTGGTGAAGGTTTAAGACTCAGCAATTGTTGGTTGTTCACTTTTTTTTTATTGGAGTTTTGAGAGACTCAACATCCCCTATCACAGCGTCCCCCAGTTGTTTGACCAGTTTGGTCTTAATCTTAAATTTCTTTTCTGGAGCTTTTGAAAGGCTTTTATATCGGATTGTACTGCCATATCCCTTGGGAAGGACTCCAAGGGAGGCAGCTATGCAAAGCAGAGAAATAACTATAAGACTTGGTATCCCAAAGAATACACTAAATTCTGTTAGACTGCATTGTTTTTGAGGAAATTGTGAGCAACTTATTTCGCTTGACAGTTTTTCAGTTTTCGATAAACTGATTTAATAAACACTGCAGCAAATTTGCTCTGATTTCTGAGTGATGCATGGATAATAACTAGTGATGCAGGGCTACTGGGAGAAACTGCACACCTCTAAATCCCTACTATTTTGGTAGGGAAATAGATTCCTCTGGTGACTATTACTTCTTCCTAGGGCAAAATTGCACTCAAAATAAGTGAGTAAGAACAGAGGATTTGGTGCCATGTAACTATACAGAAGACTTTTGTCCTGTTTAAGGTCTTTAGTCCAAAACCCATTGAGTTCAATGGAAAGACTCCAGTTAATTTCAGTAGGTTTTGGATGAGGCTGAATGCTAGGGATTTAGAAATGTATAGTCAGTGGAGTATTGCCTAAGCAAGGACAGCATGAGGAGTATCGCAATTCAGTCCTTGCTACATAAAAATAGCATTAAAACATAGGCGCAGACTCCATGGGGGCTCTGGGGCTCAAGGAGCTATGGAAAAGAATAGTGGGTGCTCAACACAGAGGAGCCAGAGCTTGAGTGTGAATGTGATGAGTTCTGTGCTGCTAACAGCTTCCGCCCTTGGGGCAGGGAGTTTGTTTATAAACAGCGGCAAGGTGATTAAGATAACAAAAGGCCTATCTTTAAACTAAATTAAGGATTGTTAGATGATCCTGAAAGCATTCCCAGGCACCCCAGTTAAAAGATAAGAAACAAAGGGTAGAAATAAATGGTCCATTTTCAGAATGGAGAGTAGTAAATAGTGGTATGTCCCCTGGAGTGGCTTGTATTGGTCTGGGACCAGTGCTGATCTGCAAAAAGGGGTAAACAGTCAGGTGGCGAAGTTTGCAGATGATACAAAATTACTCAGGATAGCTAAGTCCAAAACAGACTGCAAAGAAAAAATGAGGAGTCCTTGTGGCACCTTAGAGATAACAAATTTATTTGGGCATAAGCTTTTGTGGGCTATAACCCACTTCATCAGATGCATGGAGTGAAAAATATGGTAAGCAGGTATAAATATAGAGCACATGAAAAGATGGGAGTTGCTTTACCAAGTGGGAGGTCAGTGCTAACTGATTCAATTAGGTGATGTGGCCCATTCCCAACGGTTGACAAGAAGCTGTGAGTATCAACACAGAGAAAATTATTTTTTGTAGTGACCCAGCCACTCCCAGTCCCATTGGCCATTCTTCAAGAAAAAAACTTCAAAAACAGACTCCAATGAGAAACTGCAGAACTGGAATTAATTTGCAAACTCGACACCATCAAATTAGGCCTGAATAAAGACTGGGAGTGGCTGGGTCAATACAAAACATAATTTTCCCTCTGTTGATACTCACACCTTCTTGTCAACTGTTGGGAACAGGCCACATCACCCTAATTGAATCAGTTAGCACTGACCCCCCACTTGGTAAAGCAACTCCCATCTTTTCGTGTGCTCTATATTTATACCTGCTTACTGTATTTTTCACTTCATGCATCTGATGAAGTGGGTTATACCCCACGAAAGCTTATGCCCAAATAAATGTGTTAGTCTCTAAGGTGCCACAAGGACTCCTCATTGTTTTTACTGACTCAGACTAACACGGCTACCCCTCTGAGACCAGACTGCAAAGAGTTACAAAGGGATCTCAGAAAACTGGGTGACTTGGCAACAAAATGGCAGATGAAATTCAATGTTAAATGCACAGTAATGCACATGACAAAACATAATCCCAGTTATACATACAAAATGATGGTGGCTAAATTAGCTGTTACCCATCAAGAAAGAGATCTTGGAGTAATTTGCAGTACTCTGGAAGCACTATGTTCCAGAGTACTGCAAATTCATAAGAATCCTTCTCACTGTGCCTATATCATCCTGAACTCGTTCTCCAGCTCCAGAAAAGGTAAAAATGATCTCGTCATCAACGGGATAGATGCAACTGAATAATGGAACCTAGATGTGAATAAGTTCACTGACAGTTTCAGTCCAGAAAGCTACAGTGAGACACAATGTCTTTAAACTGGGACGTTAGGAAAGATAGCTTGTGATTGCAATGATTTTAATATACTGTAATTCATGATAATGTGATTATGTAGTTCATAACAATTGCATCATTATTAAAATAGTAAAGATATCAATGGTAGATACATTCAATAACTAGAATATGGAAGAAGTGTATAAATATGCTGAATATAGCCTCCCTCCAAACTGGTAAAAGTGCCCCCCCCCCCCCCCCCCCCCCCCCCCGCAACACACATACCTCTTCAAAAGCACCCACCAGCAAAAACAAAAGTCAGCACCTATACATTAATAGACAATCTGGAAACTTCTTTAATATTTTGCATAGTCTGAAACAAAAACATAGTCATTCACAGGTGTCTATTGTTAATAGTTCACATAACATTGGTGATTGTTGTGGTGTTTAAAGTCTGCCCAATTGTGAAAGATGAGGCTGTTCACATCTGTTTGAGAATAAGTGTCAGCACTTTTTGTGTTAGTAGGTAGTAACAGCTCATCTCTAATTGTAGTGCATTGTTACTGATAGAGGGATCAGTGAAGCAAATTATTTTGTTGAAAAAGATAATTTCATGGCTGTGTCAAATTGAGAACATCCTGTACATCTTGCTGCTTGTGATTATACCACAGATACTGGTAAATAGCATGTTAGAAAAGAGAACAATGATGACTGTTCTGTTTTCTGTAATAAATATTCACAGAAAAGAACATATTAAATGGATAGGGTAAAACAAAATGCAAAAAGGCCTACTATTAATAAGCACAAAAACTTTATGGGCCTGATTCTCATAGATTTTAATAGGCTTTGTGTCAGGCCCTGAGTGTCAGTGTTCCCCAAAACATTGTTCTGGGTTAGATGTGTGAAATGTTTACTCACAAAAAATAGTATCTTATTCCACAGTCAGCCCCACTGACTTCTGTTGAGAGTGCTCATGGGATTAGGTACTACTTAATGTGAGTAAGCAATCACAATCAGGCTCTCTGACGTTACAATCTCATCAAAACAAGTTCAAAAGAAACTTCAACCTGACTAACCCCCCCAAAAGAGAGCGGCCCTCCTAATGCCCTTCCTCCTCCACTCCACCCCACATACAGACTGACCTGTTCTCAGGATTCCTAAAGGCCTGTCATATTCACAGTTTTTGGAAATTTAACCATTTTGGTGAGGGGTGTGATTTTTATACCCAAATAGGCAAACCTTAACCCCTAGTGTGGACACAATTATATCAGTATGAATCTGCTTTATACAGTATATCTTATTCCTCTTTCTCTAGGGGAATAGACATACCAGTGTAAACATCCTTATACTGAGGGCTTGTCTACACATAAACCTCTACAGCAGCACTGCTGCAGCTACGCCACTGTAGCGCTTCAGCGAAGTCACTACTTACACTGATAGGAGGTGTTCTTCCATCCGCTTAGGTACTCCACCTCGCCGAGAAAGAGTAGCTAAGTCAATAGGAGTATTCTCTCGTTGACCTATGGCGCCTACATCAGGAGTTAGGTCAGTTTAACTGCATTTCTCAGAGGTGTGGATTGAGTGACGTAGTTATGTACAAATCTAATTTCTTCGTGTAGATCAGACTATAGCTGCATCCACATGAGGGAGGGGAGGTTTGCACAGCTTTAACTATACCAGTAGAGTTAAAGGGGTACAATGTGTGTGTGTAGATAAGACCTATGAGTAAATAAAATTGACACTTCATCAGGCTTGCAGAATCCAGCATTTGGAAAACATTAGAACATCAGAAGGTCCACCCTGAGTTAGACCAATGGTCCATCTAGCCCAGTATCCTGTCTTCCAACAGTGGCTGGTGCCAGATGCTTCAGAGGGAATGAAAAGAACAGGGCAATTTATCAAGTGATCCATCCCCTGTCGTCCATTCCAAGCTTCTGGCAGTCACAGGTTTAGGGACACCGAGAGCATAGGGTTCCATCCCTGACCGTCTTGGCTGATAGCCATTAATGGA
This sequence comes from Macrochelys suwanniensis, assembly GCA_033296515.1. Taxonomy (NCBI): domain Eukaryota; kingdom Metazoa; phylum Chordata; order Testudines; family Chelydridae; genus Macrochelys; species Macrochelys suwanniensis. The sequence continues at coordinate 118,614,238 of CM065778.1, read as the reverse complement.
CCTATCCTCTATGAACTTATCTAATTCCATTGTGAACCCAGTTTAACTTTTGGCCTTCACAACATCCCCTGGCAAAGAGTTCATAGGTTGACTGTGTGTTGTGTGAAGAAGTACTTCCTTATATTTGTTTTAAACCTATTAATTTCATTAGGTGATCACTGTTTCGTGTATTACGTGAAAAGGTAAATAACGCTTCCTTATTCACTTCCTCCACACCATTCATGGTTTTATAGACCTCTGTCATACCCAACTCAGTTGTCTCTTTTCTAAAATGAACAGTCCAAATCTTTTTAATCTCTTCTCATAAGGAAGCTGTGCCATACCCCTAATCATTTTTGTTGCCCTTCTCTTACTTTTTCCAAATCTTTATATATATATATATTTATATATTTGAGATGGGGTGATCAGAACTGCATGCAGTATTCAAATTTTGGATATACTATGTATTTATATAGTGGTGTTATGATATGTCTGTACTATTATCTATACTTTTTCTAATGGTTCCTAACATTCTGTTGGATTTTTTTGTCTGCTGCTGACATTGAGCAGATGTTTTCAGAGAACTATCCACAGTGACTCCAAGATTACTATCTTGAGTGATAACAGCTAATTGAGACAATTTTGTCTGTGTGTATGTATACGTATACATATAGTTGTAATTATGAAAGAACCATTTGTGTTCAGTTTTATATTTAGAAAAAGTCAGTTATAGTGATCCTGAGTTGTTGCTGAAATCCAGACATAGACACAAAAAAGTGAAGAGCAAAGATAGGGAAGTGCAGATTCTCTTCCCCCATACTCCCTTACTTGCAAACTAGCTGCTCAGAAATTACACAAAGACATTATTTTAGCTTGCCTCCTTCATCAGAATAGTGTTCCAAAGTGGGTTTGTTTAGCCAGCTAAACCAGATTCTTGTTAGACATAAGGCAAGAGAGGAGGATGGGAAAGAGGAGAATTAAGGTGGGGAAGGAAAAATGACACTTGGAGGGAGGAGTGTGGGGATGTTGATTAGGATTTATCAGAACTTGGTGCAGGAGGTGATGTCATCTACTTCCCTCTTATGCTATCTGTTTTGGGGATCTTTCTGGATGAGGAAAACAAACCCTCTGTGGTGTTATAGTATATTCCTGGGTCCTAGCAGATGGTGGCTTTGATGACAGTGAAGCTTGGTCTCCTTCTGCTGGTTAGCTCCTCCTTGTAAGTAGAGCTGGACAAGGGTGTGCGTGTGTGTGTGTGTGTGTGTGTGTGTGTGTGTGTGTGAAAAATGCAGATTTGGTGACACTGAAATATTTCATGAACTCGTGTCAATTTTTATAATTTGTTTATTTTGGGGACTTCCCTAAATTTGCCCCAAAATGTAAATATTTCTATTTTTTTGTTTTGTTTCAAAATTTTCTTTAATTTTGTTTTTTAAAACATTCCAAAATAATTTTAAAATGGCTGAAATTGAAATGAAATGTTTTGTTTCAATTTTGTCTAAGTGAAGCATTTCATTTTTTTTACTTTTTTTCAAAATTGCCAGTGAACAGAAAAAATTATTTGCCCACCTCTGCTTGTAATCAAGCTAACTGTCTAGTCTGTGAACTTAAGCAAGTTGCCAATTTGACCCTGGAAATGCAAAATTAACCAATTTTGATACACATTTGTTGATTCCACTTGTAAACATTTCCTGTTGTTTTGATTTAGTGCTATAGCAATTTTGTGGCTTCACTAAATCTCCTAATGTTATTTTTTGCTTAAACACAAGTTATTACAAGTATTTCAGCATCCAACTTTTTTTTTTTTATATAAACAGTTTTAAATAACAGAGTGAGTTCAACTTGTTACTGTAGTATTTATGGAATTTGAACAACTTTGAGTACGGGCTTCTGCACAACAATTCTATATTCTAAGTGTTTATTATGTCTTATTATTTTATTAATTACTTTCTAACCAGATTATGAACTGTAGTTCTCGAACAGGGGCAACTCTCAAAGAAATCAGGGAGGTAAAACTGATGCTATAGCTTCACAGAAATTCCAGTTGGCTTGTGGAATGCTGCTGGAATTTGGGCTGCATTTTGCAAGAATAACAGTGTGCAGCTTGAGTTGCCAGATGTAATGCTATCTAAATATAGCACTTTTCAGAAATAACATCAGATTGCAGGATGTTGGCTATTGTAATACCTTCAGATAAACCTAGTTATCTGCTATTTTAAAACTTGCACCCCTCTAGCATTTTGAGGTGGGCCTGAGAAAACCCACTGCCCTCCATTCCAAATATAACTATCAATTAACTTCTGCTGTCCTCTGTGATCACACCTCTGTGGAGAATTGGCTTTATGATTTGACTCACTCAATCATAGAAAAATAACAGTGGGCAGACACTTCAGGCCTCCACCAGCCTCCTGCTCTAAAAGTAGAGTCCAGTTGCTATACTCTGGTCTGAGCTTAGCTGCCAACATTTAATAACAATAATACAAAAATTCAAGGGACACATCTACAAATAAATTGGTGATTTCCATCCACTCCCTTTCCATAACCTCAGCTCCCATCTGTCAGAGGGCTCTGTGTTCATTCTGGTGAATTGAAGTTATTTTCTGTAGCATTTCCCCCCTTCAGTTTCTTAACTATAGAATCCAGAGCACAGCAGCCAGATATTTCGTTATGGGAAGACTCACCAGGAGGCAGCAAGCCAATGTTCACTGTTTGGAAGACATGGTGTATGGTGATATCAGTTTTGGTTATGCAAGGTTCTGGATAGAGGGTGCTGTGTGAGCAGTTAGAGAGTTTGCTCTTTGCCTTAGTCTGTGACTGGAGTCAATTCTTGAGCTAGAGTTGGCCCACAGATGTTGGGCTGAGATTCCTGGAAGAAGAGATTGCCCTACATGGTGTTTGACTATCTGTTACAGGTCTGGCATATATGTGTAAATAAAAGATGTTACATTTAGCATATACAAATATGAAATTGCTGATTTCACTTTCACTAAGAAGCCAACCTGAAAGGTTCTGGACATCTGCTACTGCTTGGCACAGGGGCAATGTTGGTTTCAGAAACAGGATAATGGTGTCAGAAGATGGGTAGCAATATTAATATGAGTTCAAAATATCCATCTCATGCCTTTCTCCCTCAAGTGTAGAGAGAGAGAGAGAGATACGATAGTTTTTAAAGACATCAAATTCACTGACCTACGAGTTATCTCTTTTCTTATCCCCTGCTTCTGTTTTTCTTTCTGTCTGACCCATCCCCTCCATCTCAAAGCTCTTTCATTTTTTTCTTGTTATCGATGTTTTATCAGATGGCATATTGGGACCCAAGCACAGGAGTAGGTTCAGGCAGACCACTAAGTGACCAGGTCAAAGCTATCTGCTGTGTTGATATCTGGACTTGCTGATGATACTATTCATGCACCCACAAATTGGCACAAGAGTCATCCAAATGGCTACACAGACCAGGCCCTGTTTAAAGAGTATAAATGGGGAACTGTAAATAATCTGTTATTTTAGGAAGCATTAACTAGACAAACTTAAGCCCTGATCCTGCAAACACTTATGCCCATACTTAACGTTATGCATGTGGGTAGTCCTTGTTAAACTCAAATCTAAGCATACACATGTTGTTGAACTAACATGTGTAAGTCTAAGCACATGCATAAGTTGTTCATGAGATCAGGGCATTAGCTATTTTGTGTTCATTATTTTTTAAAACTGAAAATGAGATTATGCTTGATACTTAGTGCGAAAAATCAAGCGAGCTTATCGTCATTGCCTTCGTGGGTCCAAAGGCCTCCTCTGGTTTCTAACTGTTTAGAGGACTCAGATATTGTACCAATCACATAAAAACGGACATACTGGGTTAGACCAATGGTCCATCTAGCCCAGTATCCTGTCTTCCAACAGCGGCCAGTGCCAGATGCTTCAGAGGGAATGAGCAGAACAGGAAATCATTGTGTGATCCATCCCCTATTGTCCACTCCCAGCTTTTGGCAATCAGAGGCTAGGAACACCCAGAGCATGGGTTTCCATCCCTGACCACCTTGGCTAATAACCATTGGTGGACCTATCCTCCATGAACCTATCTAATTCTTTTTGAACCCTGTTATAGTTTTGGCCTTCACAACATCCCTGACAATGAGTTCCACAGGTTGACTGCTCTGTGTGAAGAAGTACTTCTTTTTGTTTGTTTTAAACCTGTTGCCTATTAATTTCATTGGCACACCCCGGGTTTTGTGTTTATGTGAAGGAGTAAGTAACACTTCCCTCTTCGCTTTCTCCACACCGTTCATGATTTCATAGACCTCTATCATATCCCCTCTTAGTCGTTCATCTCTTTTCCAAGCTGAAAAGTCCCAGTCTTTTTAAACTTTCGCCTTATGTAAGCTGTTCCATACCCTTTATCATTTTTGTTGCCCTTTTCTGTACCATGTACACAAAGGACAGATGTCTGAAACTTCTGTTTTTTTCCTGTGCTGGCATATATCTTTGACTGAACTGTGAGAGAGGCACAGACAAACTTAGTGTTGCATTCAATTCCCAACTCACTTGAAGACACTGATTTTTACTAGCTCTTTCGAGCAATGCAGAATTTTATAGAAATATTCATGACCAGTTCTCTCAACTGTGTTACAGATGACAGAACAATGGAGGAAAAGATGCATATAGAAGTAGCTAATAAGGAGGCAGTTTAAATAAGAATAGTCTTCTATAAGTAGTTTGTTGGCAACCCAATAATAGTAATACAACTGATGATAATCTTACCCAGGTGTATGTTAAATTGTTATAAGGTGTCCAAGAGGTGTGCACTGATGCACAAAATACTTGTAATGGGTTTTTTGACTAAGTGCTTGTTTTCAAGGTCACATTTTTGTTGTGTCGATTACTAGCAACAATATTTATTATTTTAAGCTATTCTATAGGAGCTAATACAAGTTGTATAATGCATTGGTTGAATTAAATAGGACTTATTCCAGTCCCTTCTGGGATAAAATGAAAGAAGTGCCATACTATTATGTCAGATCTCTTAAAGAAAAATGTGTTACAATCTGCAAACTATTTTCTTTCCATTAATTTTTCAAAGGGTGTCTTACTATTGGTGTTTAGTCAAGAAGGCATGTAGAGAGACTTTAAAAAATAACACCTTGAAGTTTTTAATTTCCTCCTTCCTAATTGCTGCAGAGGTTAAAGATTATTTTAAGCAACTTGTTGGTAGCTTTGTTAGCATGAATTGTAGCTATCTGAAGGCTCTAAAGATACTTTGATAAAGTAATTCATTGTACTGAAATGAAGTTTTTATATAGTTAGCTTTGTCAGTCAGACCCCTACAGAAGCAAATGGGTAAACTAACTTATTTTTAAAAGTGTTTCAGAACCATTTTACTCTAGCAAACAATGAGATTTATTTAGACTGTAAACTCTTTGAAGCAGGGGCCATCTTTTCATTATATGTCAGATGCTTTTGGTAGCTACTACACTGAATTTCACCAATACAACACTTTCTAATTCCAAGAATTAGTGGGCAACATTGGTTACATCTGAGCTTTCCATGACCGAGAGAGACCTAATTTTGACTGTTGTTTTTAATTCTGAAATTGACAATTATTTTGTTAAATTTATACTCCGAGAATGCTTGCCTCCAGTATAACTCAGAACTTTTCCAGAGCTGTTATAAAGTAGGCTTGGAGCAAGAGAGAAGATGCTATACATTTTTCTTTCCCAGACCAGAGAACCTGTGGAAAACTGCCACACTCTGATGGCCGTTGCAGGGATGGGTGCAAGTATGTATACATCCCTATCTACTTTATCTACTTCATTCTTTGTTTTCGTTACTTTATATGGTTGCCATATACTAGGTATTCTCGCTGCATCTCTAAAATACAAAATGTGCAATGTATAGTGAGTGAAGTTTGAAAATGGAAAGTTTCAAATATTGCAGCCAGTGATCTACTTTAAAGTATTACAAAACTCAGTATTAAACAACATGGTCTTGGTTTCTTGCATTCTCTTGAATTTCCATGTAGCCTCTTAGAAATAGTATCTTATTTTCTTTATGGTTTTCATTTCCAGTATAATAGTTAAAGATAATCTCAGCTTGCACTCTTCACAAGAAATTTCTCTTTCTTAGGTTGGTCTGAATTCCAGTAGGCAGGTATTCATATGTAAAAAGCAGGAAACTTGTCATATCAAGGAATGAATGACAGTCTTGGTAGGAACAAAGAGTAATTAATAAGAGGCTCATTAGGTATCCATGTCTGTACTGTGATGGACACATCAGAATAATCTTCAAGTGTTGAAAAGATTCAACTCAAGGCAGTAATTCAGTGGGAATTTTTGTGTTGACTTCAGTAGGCTATGACTCTGGCCCTCAGAAAGGTAATGATATAAGGAGCAAAGAAGAACATATATAGATAAATCAAGTGTTGCTAAATCTTTATCTTTCTGTAGTTATCCCTATGGTAGCTTGGGAGAGTACTGCCAAAAATTGCCATCAAACTAATTTGCTTTGACTGTGTGTTAATATTTTATAAATCTAGTGTGTGAGGTTACAAGCAAGAATGTCTGAAGAACCTATATGCTGGAATTATATACTGTAAAACATTCAGGGAAAACAAGTTTTGAACTATCATGAGTATCTGTGATCCAAACTTGATTCTGAGATGTAGGAAATTACAAAAGCAAGTTGTATGCAAATGTATGCAAAGGTGAAATGTGGAAATGACATGTTCAGACAGAACATTCTTAGGGCCTTCCAGGCAACATATTTGCTTCGACTCTTTGACTCTTCTAAGAATTTCCAAATCAATGATAAATTGTTTCTCAGGAGACAGTGCCAAACTACCTGAGTTCTGTATGTTTGATTCAAACCAGTCAATAAATCAAGAAGTTTAATACCATCTTATTTTTCAGTCACATATTTCACTTCTCAGTAAAAAGAGTACAGTACCTGTTTTATAAATTGCCAATGTTAACTCTTTTCATTTTTTGCAGTTAATAGCTTTTAGTGGATTTTCTTGCTAAATGTATAGGAAACTACATATTTTCTTGAAATCCTTATTAGGTTAGCAGTAAATATTCCCTATAGATACATAGTTCCAGAAACATTTTACTCTATAGATTTTATTTACAAGCTGTCCCACTACATTCTTAAATAATACACTGTAAAGGGTATATTTAACTTGCATTTCCTCTGAAACACTGATTTGATTTTCTGTTACAGGAGATGTCAGTGCTAGTTAATTTCTAATTTGACATATTGGCTTCAGCAGTCCTTAAGGTTTTGATTATAGAGTAAGAACACAGAAGGTGACAAGGGGTGCCTCTGGGCAGATATGTTTTGCAGCAATTACCTTATTCGGTTGGGGCATTTATATCTAAACAGCTGTAGACAAGCTAGGAAAAGGAATTACTTTTTCCTTGTTTTGACATTTTAAAAATTAGCCCTGGCACCCTCTATATAATCGTCAGTTATACAGTTGGTATAATTTCATCACAAAGATGACACAATCAATGCTAAGTATGTAAATGTGTGTGTATATCATAGTTGGAGCTGACAATAATGAATATTGTTAAGTTTTCCTAACACTTTACATTGAGACCCTGTTTTTAGTTTCACATTTTATTGAGAAGCCGTATTGCCTCCAATCATTGGAACAGGAAGTTGAAATTTGGCAGTGTATTTGTTTGTTGTCAGAGTTGCCTTTTGCTAAGCCCTGTGGAGATACACCCACATTTTCCTGAGTGTTAAACCTCTGATCATTGCTGTTTTTAAATGCTTAGTAGAGGCAAGCTAGAGTTTGGCAGCTAAATTTTCTATAGATTCCCTCTGCATTAAACATAGTCCAACCCCATGTTGAAGGGGCTAAGTAGGACTTTCACTGTAATTACTCCTCCCTTGCTGTCAGGCGAAGCCTGATTGGTAATTAAGGGATGTGGCCATACATTGAATAAGAGGATAAAAAAGAAATATTGAATAGCTACCGACTCAAGAAGCACCATCCGTTCCATTCACTGAATGAGGCAGGAGTTCTAGGGAAAACATAGTATGTGATCATGTGACTATCATGATTGATATGCATAAGGGGACTGAATTAAAGTTGCATAGCAAACCTTAATTGTGGCATTTTCTTACTTTTGAGTGCTTGACTTGGCACTTTTCATGTTATTTTACAGTTTGTACACATACCCCTGTTGTATATTCTGTCATTCTACATTTTATTATATAATAATAATAATACTAGAATACAAATCAGGTCACCCATAATATGGATCACATAAAAGATTTATAAACATGTTTTAAGGAGTAAGCTATCTACAGTTTTGTATATTCTTCTGACATACAAATAGGAGAAAAACCCACCTGCCACAGAATTTCATTTAGCACCTGTTCACATAAAAAAGCATAAATGCTCAATTCATGACAACAGTTCCAAATGATATGCCTATTTACAGTTGGGTAAGTCCGATCAGTTCACATACTGGCTTTTATTTTAAATGCAGCTACAATATTTATGGAGTTCGGAACAAATTACTGAGGAACAGTTGGTCACATGAAAATGCCATTTTTAACCTGTTTTACAGATCTCTCTCGAACTTGGCAGGTTCAAACATCCCAAACCAAACCTGATATTTCCACACTAGTTTTGATTAATAAAACCCACACTTAATTATAGTAATTTTGTGGCTAATGTTCATGGCATTGGTGTATATGAAGCAATAAACAGCTTCTACTGTTGATTTAGTGCCAAAACAAAGATGAGGCATTTGATCCTTGTGAAAGCAGTTTATTGCAAGTATACCCCAATGCCATGGATATTGTTACAAGATGAGAGATAAACAACAGCATTGCTTTAATTATAAAAGGGAAAGTAATACTATAGACTGTGAAATTTACTCTTAACATTAATATTAAGCCTTCTCCGCCTGAAGTTGCTTATTTGTAAATTAAATTTCACACTATTAAGTCTGAGCTGAGTACCATTGATTATAATATAATTTTAGTGTTCTTTGTACAATGCATGTGGTTTCATGGTAAGTCTGTAATTAGTTTATATCTATTAGGATAGCTGGAACTCCCTTATTTTCATGGATTTTATTTCAGTCTAAAACTCCGGCTCAGGTATTTACTGTGGCATACGTGGACTGAAACAATGTTTAGAACCATGCATAGCATTGACTGGTGACAAACTCAGTTTAAAATCGGAGGCTGGGATTTTCAAAGGGATCTCAGGTGTCTGACTCCCATTGATTTTTGGCTAGTAACTGCAGCAGCTAACAGGTTTTGTTTTTTGTTTAAAAACCCTTGCCAGCAACCTCGGCTGACATTGATCAGTTCTGCATTTTTGAGTAGATGGGACCATTGCTGGTGTCAGCGTAACCAGTGCCAAGCATCCATCCTTCCAGTTCTGTGACTTTTTTTCCAGTGGGAGTTGAGTCCCTAACTCCAATAGGTCCCTCATAAAATCTCAGCTGTATTGTAGATGGTGCCTAAATGGGGAGTGTTATTGAAACAGTGGAGGAGATTTTCAAAGGCAAGCTGCAATCAGGCACCCAGCTGCCATGCAAAGTCAGCTGGATGCCTGTCTTGTACTCACGCGTTTAAAAATTTCCCCCTAATTTTCAGTATTTTTTTATTCTAGATTGACAGGAGCTGAGAAAAGGGAAGAGACTGTTCAACCTTCCTGTCTCTTACTGTCATAACGTTCTTTTCCAGATAAGTCTTGAGCACTGAGATATTTGTATTATCATTTTAAGATTGCAGACAGGTCTCAGTGACATTGTATAATTATTTGGACTCTGTTGTGGTCTCTGTCCTCATTAAACTGACCTTGTTGTTGGAGTGGAAAGTCCTGTTCTACTGCATACACAGCTAATGTCTGAACTACTGATATGTGTCTTTTTAAAATAACTTGGATAGTTCCAGCTTTTTCAATTTGTTATTAAAAGAATACTATCTCAAACTTTATTGTACTTTAGGTGTTGATGCATTTTTTTTTGTACAGAATGAGAAGAGAAAATATCTTTAACCACTTAATTACATATTTTTGCCTCTTTAAAATGAAAATAATGTATTGGATTTAAATAATTTCAAATTTAAAAAAATCACTTTGGGGTAGTATCTTCTATACCAGAGTAATAACGCTGGACAATCACTAATAAACCCTGAAACCATGGATCTATACAGGAAGAGGCAATTCTCTCCTAATTAAGACACAGCAACTGGTATTTCTGCAGTTAATTAATAGTGACTATTTTCAAGTACTGTACAATATGTTTCAGCCACCTATATAACCTGCCAATACCTTCTGACTCAGACAATTCAACTGGATATTTGGATTTTTAAATTCTAAAACTTTAATTGTTGAAATTCCTAATATGACCTACAGTAAAACCACATTTAGGGTCAGACCTTCTGTCACTGTGTGTCAGTGGGTCACAGCTGAGAATACCAGATTGAGGACAAACGGCTGAGAAATAGGGCAGACTCACCCCAAACTGGTGGTTATTCTATCATTCAATTATACCAAGCCAGTAACAAAAGTAAACTTCTGTCTCACCACACTAGTTAACAAGAAGTCAGAGATGCAGCCTCCTTAGGCATTCCAGCCCCAATCTCATCACCCAGACACTGTACTGTATAAAGAGCGGTTATTGAAAACCAGTTTCATCACATATAGGGTCGTTCTAATCACAAGAGATCAGATGCATTGGCAGGTCAATATATAACTCCGATCGTACCCAATAATCATGCTGCTGCCAATTAGGAGCACCATTTCAGATTTTGATGTAGGAGGCAACTTTAACTGCGATTCCAGGGGCTACTTAGGTCCCTGAAAACTCTAGTGGTGGTTTGTTTGTTTGTTTGTTTGTTTATTTATTTATTTATTTATAATTTTTTGCAGATAATAATTTAGAAATGAGCTGTCAGGAGTACGCTATCTAATTCCCATATAAAGAAAGAAAATTAAATAAATATTTGACCCATTCAGCTCTAATACTAATATGTGGTCAAGTCATTTAAGGGATATTGGTTAGGTTTAAAATTTTAAAGTATATTCTTGCTCTTGAATACAACAATCGAAACAATTGTAGAAAAATCTAGATTACTTTCTATCATTTAGGCTATCTACTTTTTGCAGTTCACCAAGTTTGGAATAGATCATTTAACTTTTGGAAACATTCTGCTTGGGCAAATCCTGTGAGTTTATACTGCACCTGCCTGGGACTCTAGGGGTGTTACTATGCTACAGATGATAGACTAGAAACTCACTTTAAACAAAAGTGAAACTGACACTTTCAAGTCACTTTCACAGTATTGCAAACCTTGAATGTTCAAAAATCACGAGATTATGTAAAAATAATAAATGTGGTGTTCTTTTTATTTGCCTTCTGTTTTTTGAGCATTTAGGGTGCAAGGGGTCACATTCTGAAGCTTTCTCCACAACCACAAGGGCTAGGAACTTCATTTTTCTTTAAGAATGAAGGCTGAAATCATCACTTGTCTCCAGGAGCTGGGGCTTTAAGGAAAACAAGAATTATCACGAAACTCATGACAAAATCATGAGAGTTGGCAACACTGCTTTCACTTCTGTTTAAAGGCTAGTTATTCTCCAGAAGACTCTTAAACAACACCACAGTGATTGAGTTGCAGTTCTCGCAGGAGAATATTTAAAACCCAAACCCAAGAAAATTCCACATTTTAAAGGTGAGAAAAATATTGAATCTTCTGAAGTATATCAGGGCCTCTGCAAACAGGAAAGGAAAATAAACAGGCAAGGAAAATAAACAGGCACAGGCGCTGGAGAGCCAAACTTCCAGTCCTTAACTAGGTAAAACTTCTATTGCCGACAGCACATCCTCTCATAGATATTAACATGTGCTCAATAATTATACACTTCATATTTAAATATTTGAGCCAACTTATCCACATTTTATACACATTTTCTGAGGGACTATATTTTCTGGCATTTTCTGAACAGCGCTGAGCACACAGATGGTGCTCAGTGAATAATACAAATCATGACAATAATCATTGACTTTATGGACTCTGTGGATGCAATTTCTGTTTTTTGTTCTGGAATTGGCCTGAATACAGCTGAAACACTAAGAATTTGAGGCATAAACACATCGGATACTCATACAGCACTTTCTCATTCCTTCCTTTTCTCAAACTCAGAACAAAAAATGACAAAACAAAACGGTTTTCAGTTAAAATGTAAAATTGCACAGCAGCCATTGCTTTATAATGCAGCATGGGGCAGAACCTGCCATTCTTGGGGGTTAAATGATCTCCTCTCATTTGACTCTCAGCCTCTCTTTCTTCATCCTTCCTGACCTCTGTGCTGCTTTTCATGCTGTCAATCATAACATCCTTCCCAATCACCTGGGACCATTTTCTGGAGTCTCAGACAAGGCTTTCTTGGTTTTGATCCCATCTATCACTCTCCCTTTTTTCCCCAGCATGCAGCAGAGAGAGAGAGAGAGAGCCTTCAGGGACCTGGGCTCTACTTCCCCCATTGACTTCCTGTATGACCTCAGGCCAGAGCCTAAGGGACAGAGTGTCAAAGGTTTTTAGGCACCCAAAGAGGCAGTTAGGCATCTAGTGATGTCTACAAAGCACCTAACCTTCTAAGCGCTTTTAAAAATCTCACTAGGTGCCTAAATGCCTTTCATCAATGCTTCCAACTGATAAGTCTCCAGTTTATAGCAAAAATTCTTGTTGTTCATCCTTAAATGCATGATCTTGCATTTTTCACTATTAAATTTCATCCCATTTCTATAACTCTGGTTTAAAAGGTCATCCAGATCTTCTTGTGTGATATTCCGGTCCTCTTTCATATTGACTATATCTTCCAACTTTGTGTCATCCACAAATTCTATTAGCACACTCTCACTTTTTGTGCCAAGGTCAGTAATAAAAATGTTAAATAAGATTGGTCCAAAGTCTGATTCCTGAGGGACTCCACTACTAACCTCTCTCCAGCCTAATAGTTCATCTTCCAGTACGACCCATCGTAGTTGCCCTTTAACCAGTTCCTTATCCACCTTTCAATTCTCATTTTAATCCCCATCTTCTCCAATTCAACTAATAATTTCCCATGTGGAATTGTATCAAATGCCTTATGGAAATCCAAGTAGATTAGATTTAATGCATTTCCTTTGTCTAAAAACTCAGTTATTCTTCTCTCACTCCAGGAGCTCCTGCTTTCTCTTGGTGACTTGTCCCTCTGGCTAGGTCACCCAGTTATTTCCCTTTCTGGGATCCCTTTCCAAGTCTCTTCAGACAAACCGCATTCAACAGCCCTCACGCCTGCTTCCCTGCCCCTGCCCCTCTTGCTGTGACTCTCACAGTCTGCTAGTTCACTGCCCCGGCAGTATGACTTGGCATAGGCGCCGACTCTGTGGGTGCTCCGGGGCTGGAGCACCCACCGGGAAAAATTAGTGGGTGCTCCCCACCGGCAGCCAAGCTCCCCTCTCCCACCCCACCTCCTCCCTTGAGCGTGCCACGTCCCCACTCCTCCGCCTGTCTTCCAGCACTTCCTGCCCGGCTGCCGCCAAACAGCTGTTTGACTGCTCCTGGAGGGGCGGGAGGAGCAGGAACATGGTGCGCTCAGGGGAGGAGGTGAGGAAGAGGCGGGGCTGAGGCGGGGATTTGGGGAACGAGTCAGAATAGGGGCAGGGAGGGGGCAGAGTTGGGGTGGGGATTTGGGGGAAGGGGTTGGAATGGGGGCAGGGCAGGGGCAGGGCCTCATGGAAGGGGTGGAGTCGGGGCAGGGCTGGGGGCAGAGAGGGGTCGAGGACCCACCAGCGGGAACAGAAGTCAGTGCCTGTGCTTGGCAGTGGTTGATAAGGGAACCCAGGTCCCCCCTCTTCTCTGGGTTTTAGTCCAAGGCCCTTTACCAAGCAGTCAAGGTCTGCAGCCTTCCTAAACTTACTGTTTTTGCCTGGACTACTTCCTACCTTGCTTCCACTCATTCTAGTCAGACCCGTCTCCTAGAGTCGTCTAGGTCTCAGGGATTCCTATTTCTCCTTTCCTCAGGGAGACTGATTGCCACTCTTCACTTTGCAGCCCCTCGTCTGTTGCCAGTCTTTTGGGTTTCGGTAAGCCCTGCCTACTACCTCACAGGTAAGCTTACTTCCAATTAGTGGCTGATTTGGTTTGCCTGGTGTGGGGAGTATAGCCCATCACAGTCTGTTTATTCCAATTGATACCATGTAAATAAACATGGCAAAAATAGAGGCTCTTTTAATTCAGTAGATCTTCCTTGAAATATTTTTCAGTGATATCTAAAATATGAATGACTTATTAAAAGTAAACAGAATATGATTTTGTAAAACAACCAGAATCTTTCAGGTTTTTAATGCAAACCCATTAGAATTTAGTGTAGCTATGGAAAAAAGTGCCATTATTTTAGAGCTATTAATTAGTATCAGAGCTTCCACTGAACATAAAAGAGAATACTTAACCAAAAAACTGTTCAGTTTCCCCCCCCCACAGAGGTTACTTCAACACAAAATAATAGCATCTAGTCATTGTGGTTCTGGTAATTCTTGCCTACTAGGGTATCCTTCCCAGAAAATGCATGTGGAATCAGTTATAGAAATGTCTTGTCAGTGTCACTGTCTCATGTGTTGGTGCAATATATTTCCTAGTCAGACCTTATTCCAATTAATTCCTGTTTACAGTTCCCCCAAAAAGGCTCTTCAACCCACTGATTTTGTGCTTAGCAAACTCTACCCTGTACCACTTGTGGCAGTATCCTTCAGTAGTTTTAAAATGAACTTCACTCTAGAAAAGCACTGTGTGTGATTTTAGAAATATATAAATCCTGTGATAGTGTTGTACTAAAGAACAGATAAGTATTACATCATCTCCTCCTCCAATCACAGTTACTTCCCATGTTTGACTCTTCAGAGAAGTACCTACTTCTTTGATTTTACCACATGTAAAATAATTTCTCATTTGTATAAGAAAAATTACCTTACTTTGCTCCCTCTTCTCCCCTTCCCTCCCAAATTACTGTGTATTCAGTCTTCACACATCAGTGACTGTTGTCAAACCTGTCAACTTAATTGTTTGGGATTATTTTGCATGGCAGTGTTACTGTCTTGCAGTGGGCTGGAAAAGCAGCATTATTCCTTCTGTTTTTTTGACGTTTTTCCTTTAAAAAAAAAAAAAAAAGGAATAAAAATACCTAACATTCCTCCCAGCTTTTGAATGCTTCCATTGTCATTTAACAACCCGCACTTAGGTTACTTAATTGGACGCTATTTCTTTTAAAAGCATTAAAAGTGAGTTCCATGCAATTTGAATTCCATGTGCAATTATGCAGCACTTTGCCTGTTCTTTAAAAATTAAAGAAATAGTCACACTATCAAATAAAGGCTGAAGTCTAACATTTATTATCTGAGATTTGCCTGTGAAACTCAAAATAATATTTGAGAACAGTTGCACATGACTGTTGTCTTTTGTTATATAAGTACATAAAGTATAGGGTCTACAGTGAATTAACTCTGACCTTTGCTCGCCGAACCTGACCAATCTTGGTTGAGTGCATTATTATCAAAAGAACCTAATGTAGAATACATAATCAAAGACATAATCAAAAGAACCTAATGTAGAAAATATAATTAACAGGGGTAGTGAGTGGAAAAGGCTGCTAATCTTTTTCACACCTTCGGTCTATACTAATTTAACTAATTAGGCCATGATCTTGCACCATTAAAGTCAACGGGAGCTTTGCCATTGATTTCCTGGAGTGAAGGATCAAGCCCTTGTAACATAAGCAAGAGAAGCTAGCTTGTTCCCTGTCTTCCCACATACACAGCAGATTTTCCCTTTGTGAACTCTTCTTTGTTTCATCAGGAGGTCAGGACAGATTCTAGCCGCATTAAGCTTCTGCTGGGTGCAATAGATTGTGGGGAGCTTACCAGAGAGCTGGTTATGGCTTTCTGATTCTCTGCCTTGTCATGGCTTTTGCTGATGTAATATGCACCAGCTTGCAAGGGTCTTTTAAAAGATCATGCACCTTCTCAGGATTCCCAGCACATATTCCCCTCCCCTATATGCTTCCTCAGGACCGGTGAAGCTCACTCTCCCACTGCAGCTGGAGGAGTTCTGTGCCCCCGCCCTCCGCTGATTGGGGGTTCATCCATTTTAGAATGTACAAGTTGTCTGGAGGGTTGAGCCACTGAAGACCTACCGACAAAGGTCAACAACCTACAGGAGTTGCTAGGTGCAGAAAAGATTGCAGCACCACACCCAACCAACAGGACGCGCTGAAAAGAGGTGAGTGCCCCATCACAGTCTACTGCTTAGTGGGTGAGGAGAGCTAATAATGGATGACACCAAGAAGGCTGAAGTGTTTAATGCCTATTTTGCTTCAGTTTTCTCTTAAAAGAAGAAGAAAAAAAACAGGACAATTGTGACCAAGGGGGAAGGAACACAAGCCAGAACAGAAAAATAACAGGTTGAAGAATATTTAGATAAGTTAGAGGTATTCAAATCAGCAGGGCCTGATGAAATTCATCTTAGGATACCTGAGGAACTGGCTGAAACAGTCTCAGAACCATTAGCGATTATCTTTAAGAACTCTGGAGGACAGGTGCTAGAGGAGAGGGGAAGGGCAAACGTTGTTCCCCTTTTTAAGACCGGTATTAAGAGGACTCCGGGAATTATAGACCCATCCACCTAACTTTGATAACTGGAAATATACTAGAACAAATGATTAAACAATCCATTTGTAAGCATCTAGAGGATAATAAGTAATAGCTAACATGGATTTGTCAAGAACAGATCATGCCAAACCAAACTTTATTTGACAGGGTTACTGCCTAGGGGATGGGGACAAGCTGTAAACATTATAGTATTGATTTTAATAATGCTTTTAACATAGCCCCACATGAGTCTCATAAGCAAACTAGGGAAATGTCTAGATGAAATTATAAGGTGAGTGCACAACTGGTTGAAAGGCTGTATTCTTCAGAGTAATTATCAATGGTTCACTGTCAAATTGTGGGGGAGCATGTATGTAGTGAAATTCAGTAGGGGTCTGTCCTGGGTTTGGTACTATTCAATATTTTCATTAATGCCCTGGGTAATGGAAAGTAAGCTTATAATATTTGCAGTTGATACCAAACTAGGAGGGGTTCAAAGCACTTTGGAGGACAGAATTAGAATTCAAAATGACCTTGAGAAATTTGAGAATTGGTCTGAAATCAAGAAGATGAAATTGAATAATGGCAAGTGCAAGGTACTTTGCTTAGGAAGGAAAAATCAAATGCACAGCTCCAAAATGGGGAATAACTGGCTAGGTGACTGTACTGATGAAAAAGACCTGTGGGTTCTCATGCATCACAAATTGAATATGGGCCAACAATGTGATGCAGTTGTAAAAAAGGCCAGTTTCATTCTGGCATGCATTAACAGGAGTGTTATAGGTAAGACACAGGAAGTAAATGTCCTCTCTACTCAGCAGGAAGTCTCCGCTGCAGGATTGTGTCTAGTTCTTTGTGCCACACTTTTGGAAATGTGGGCAAACTGGAGAGAATCCAAAGGAGAGCAACAAAAATTATACAAGTTTTGTAAAACCTGATTTATGAGCTAGGGTTCAAAAATTAAAAAAAAAAAGGTTTGTTTTAGTTTTGAGAAAAAAAGACTGAGGTGGGGACCTGATAAATTTTCAAATATGTTAAGAGTTGTTATAAATGCAGTGTGATCAGTGGGCATGGAAAACAACTGAAGGTAGGACAAGAAGTAAGGGGCTTAATCTACAGTAAGGGAGATTTAGGTTAGATATTAGGGAAAACTTTAAAACAATAAGGACTGTTAACCACTGCAGTAAGCTTCCAAGGGAGGGTGTGGAATTCCCATGAAGGGATGGTTTTAAGAACAGGTTGGACAAGTGCCTGTCAGGAATGGTCTAAGTATACTTGGTTCTGCCTCATACAGGGGCATGGACTAGATGACCTCTTGTGGGTCCTTCCAGTCCTATAATTTTATGATTCTATGGGCTGGATTTCCCAACCAGACTTATCTCCCATGATGTGCTGCATGGCTCACCAAGAGAGGAGAATGTGGTGCATCATGGGGATGTAGTTTGGCTAGGGAGACCAGCATATAGAGGAAAATAGGTGCATTTGAGCATTTCCAAATTGAAGTACTTTGTTTTTTGGCTGAAATATTTCAAGTTTTGATTTTTCACTGAAAGGTTGTAATTTTCTGTTTGGGAATAAAATCCATTTTCTAACCAGCTCATAGACACATAGACTTTAAGGTCAGAAGGGACCATCATGCTAATCTATTCTGACCTCCTGCACATTGCCGGCCACAGAACCTCACCCACACACTCCTGAAATAGACCCCTAATCTCTTATTGAGTTGCTGAAGTCCTCAAATAATGGTATAAAGACTTCAAGTTACAGAGAATTCACAGCTCTACCTGTGACTCTTAGAAAAATGCCAAGCTTGGAAATACCTAAAGTTTAACAATCAGTTTTAGGCTCTCCTCAGTTACAATTGATTTCATTATGTTGGTGCTCTGATACTGTGGTGAAGGAATACCACCATACAAGTGATTGTAAATAAAATATTCTTGGATCACTACTTGCATCTGAAGGCAAAAGAATCCATATGATTTTAATTTGGAGGATGAATCTTTGATTCCTTAAGCACTATAATATGTTCCCTAATAAATAAATCAGCACAGATATGGATTAATAATAGATGCCTTATTTCACAACATCCTACATTATTCAGGTCTCTCTCTCCCTTCCCCCCTGCACTACTTTTCTTTCCTGTGACCCCCATGCCCCCCACTTCTTCCTTCCAGACTCTTTTCTGTCTCCCTGCCTCTTTCCTTTGACTGTTTTTTTGTTAGTAATATTAGAGCTTGTGAAAGTACAGCTAAAATTGAGCGATGCTGTCAAGTAAAAACAGATTTTTGTTTATTTCATCATCAAAAGAAGTTCAAAAGGAGTTCCTGGAGTAGAATTCAAGATTGAGGATCACACTAATTAAAGTATGAAATAAATATTCATTGCAATATACCCTAATTGCTTTGAATTTTAGAGCATTTTCCCCTGATATATGCTTGTTTAAAAGACGAGTCCTTAAAATTCAGATGTTTAGAAAGGGCTGGTAACAAGTTCTTACTTTCCTTCCTTGGCACAGAGAGACAGCAAAGAATCTTCAAAGCATCTTGACCTTTAGAGTTTCAATCAAGGCCCTGTATCAAGGAAGTAGTCTGGTTGACCTCCCAAACTTTCCTGTTCTTTTGAGATTTCTACTACTTTCCCCACACTACCATAGTCCAGGTTCCCTGAGGATGATCCCAAAGTACACCAAAAATTTCAACAGTTTCAACTCAAAACTGTGAAGCTCTCTCTTTAAGAAAAAGATTAAATCCAACAGAAACTAGAATATAGATACATTTCCTGGAATCTCTTTGGGTGGAGACAAATAGCCCTCCGACTGTTTACATTTTGGCAGCCAATCTTTAACTTCATTCTGGTAAGGTATGAAAAGGGGAGTGTTACTGGTTTACAAACAGGGGGAAAGAGTAGAGCAAGGCTGGGGCAGAGACAGAAGTTGTAGGAGGAGAAGGAAGTGAGGGTTTTCCCCATTTATAATTCTGAAACAATATTGTGTTGAAAGGCACTGAAAGTATCTGATAGTTGTTGGCACCTACAGCTACTACCAAAATAGCCATTCTGTGCACAGGTATTAAACTGGTCCTGGAGAGCAATCTTACCAGGCAGTGGTTGGAATCTATGGGTCTTGCTGCTGCCACCAGCTACTGAAGCATCTTCCTTGTATGAGGTGATAGAACTATTGTCTTTATAATCAAAGATCGTTCATTCAGCGTCGGCAGATACCTCCCTGGACAATCTGAACCTAATTCTTCTCTTACCTACACTTATGCACTAGTGTAAATAAAGTGGAATTTGGCCCCATGTTTTTTGCCTCAGTCCCCTAACTTTTTCCTAAGCACTATTTCTAGGGAAGGCATTAGATTCAACCAACCAGAATTTTAGATTTGTGATATATAGATGTATATTAATTGTCTCCCTCATTCATAGCCACAACAGTACCTGCTTTGGAAAGTATTACACTTTGCTAATCTATATATCAACACCTTTAAAACTCCTGTTATCTTGCAGGGGATTTCTTTTCCTGCAGGGTAAATTCCCTTGAAAAACAGGATGGAGTGGGGGAATAGAGGGGAGAGGAAGGGAAAGAGATGTATTTTTTTTAAAGAGGCTCTGTTTTTTTTAAATTCTGAAGATGTTTCCATCCTACACAATTTAACATAAACCTACTTCTGGTGCCATACTCATTCCCAACATTTCATATTTGTCAGTAGTGTGTTAATGAGAAAGTGAAAGTGTCCTTTTATATAAGTAGGGCCCTACGAAATTCACAGCCATGAAAAACATGTCCTGGACCGTGAAATCTGTTCTTTTGTGTGCTTTTACCCTATACTATACAGATTTCATGGGGGAGACCAGTGTTCCTAAAATTGAGGGTTTTGACCCAAAAGGGAGTTTTAGGGGGGTCACAAGTTTATTTTAGGGGGGGTCGTGATATTGCCACCTTTACTTCTGTGCTGCCTTCAGAGCTGGACAGCCGGAGAGCAGCAGCTGTTGTCTGAATGCTCAACTCTGAAGGCAGAGCCACCGCCAGCAGCAGCACAGAAGTAAGGGTGGCAATACCATACTATGCCATCCATACTTCTGCGCTGCTGCTGGCGGTGGCTCTGCCTTCAGAGCTGGGCTCCCAGCCAGCAGCCTCTGCTCTTCAGCTGCCCAGCTCTGAAGGCAGTACCACCAGCAGCAGCAGTGCAGAAGTAAGAGTAGCAGTACTGCAATCCCCCCTACAATAACCTTGCAACCCCCCCCCCCAACTCCTTTTTGGGTCAGGATCCCTACAATTACAAAACCATGAAATTTCAGATTTAAATTTCAGTATGTCAGCTATTTACAGTTTTTAAAATCCTATGACCATGACATTGACCAAAATGGACTGTGAATTTGGTGCTGCCCTATATATAAGCACTAAATATACTGAACTAGTATATATACTGAACTGGGACTTTTGCTTAAATGACAGTATCTATAGTAACATACTTGAAACTTGTAATAGCGTTAAGGAACAGAAGAACACAAAAAGCTCAGTATGGCTCTTGTGTCAGGAGGCAGGAGAGGATTGCATAGATTCAGCTATGCCATTTATACCAGGTGAGGATTCTTTCATGCTTTTGGAATCCTCAAGTTCCAATTTATGGTATTAGCATGGGCCGGAATCTATCCTTAGAACTTAGAGGAAAGAAATTCTCTCTCCAGCATGGTAAAATCAGCTGTGGCACTCCTTCAAAGTAGTAATGGGCAATTTAATTGAACGGCACGTCTGAAAATTACCAGATATAGTTGAATTATTTTTAATGAATTTTCAGAGAGACCCCATTTTAGAAGGGTCTTGACCTGGCTATCCTAATGTATCTGCCACTGTACATGCAAATCAGTTGCCCATATTGACAGAAACAGCAATTTACCTATGAAAAAATGTGTGTGAACAAATCCAGTGCAAATGAGTTTTGAATGTACAAATTCTATTAGCTGCATGTACATGTTACAGTGGGCAAATATTGTGCATACAAAATTGTGAACACACAGAGACATATTTTGAGAACTTGTCCCTTAAAGGTCCTGTGAAGTTTGCACCGCTAGTGTCAGATACAGAAACTTTCCAGTACGGAAGAAAATTACACTATTTAGTTATTGATAGTTACCGTCAACTTTAATGCAAATACAGAAAATATGTGGAATAATGTGTGAAATACATTTAAAACATCAAGGAAATGGCCAATGTTTTGAATGCCTGAAATATCCAAATCTGGCTTAAGCAATTAGCAGAAAATCCTTTCCCTAGGGCAAACTTCAAATAAATAGGTGCTGTGTTAGGCAGTTGAGAGTTGACAGGGAAGGAATGGTCCTTGTTGCAGTAAAATCCTCTTCCTTTCTCCAGGCCATAGAGTGGCATAGGATTTTTCCGAGCAGTTGTGACTATTGTTCAGATTCACCCAAAATCTGCATGGGGTTAGAGTGGAAATTAAAAAAAAAATTAAAATGCATTGTAACTCAAGACAAACCAGTAGTAAAGTGCCTTCTGCTTCTATGCCTCAATCCTGCAAGGTTCTGAGCACTCTGGCTACAATCCAGTAGGTGCTTAAGTGGTTTGCTGGGTTCAGCCGGGGTCAGGTGACAATGGGCTTGGGTGAGCTGCAGTGCAGTAAGGCAGCTATAACCTTCCTCTGCACCAGGGCCTGTAATGTCCAGAAAGTGAGTAGTGCTGACCAAAGAGGGGTTGAAAGTAGGACAGCTGGGGGATGTGCTGATTTAGCAAGGTGCTGAGCACTCTGGGTGCAACCCGGCAAACCACTTAAGCACATACTGGATTGTAGCCAGAGTGCTCAGAACCTTGCAGGATTGAGGCATAGAAGTAGAAGGCATTTTACTACTGGTTTGTCTTGAGTTACAATGGAGCTTAATTTTTTTTCTTTTATTTGCACTCTAACAGGATACATCAAAGGTAAAGAGACATGAAAGGTGTAATTTCCCTAGAGAATGAAATGTTGCTATTGTCAAGTTTGGCCCTGCACCCTGTCACTCTGTTCGGGTATCTGCTTAGTTTTGTCATGTCTCTGTCTTAGTTTTCCACTGCTGCCACTACACAATTGCCCAAAGCACTACTAATTACTTATTAGCTTTCTCTCTTACCCTCTGCTTGTTGAACTATTTTTGTTTTTAGGGGATCTAGCAGTACTATTGCCTATAAGGGCCCTGGGATGGATTTTTAGCAGTATGGTACTGTCACCATTCATTACAAAATTCTGTGTTAGGCAATCTTTGAAATAGTCGCATTGCCTTGACTTCCATGTGCATTGGATTCCATTAAATAATTCACTCTTTTCCCCCCAACTCTCCCATGCAATATGTTAATAAAATTGACTGCTGAGGTCATCTTTCTAATGTAAGGATAGAGTATGCCTTAAGATGTCACTTTGATCTCCTTAGCAAGGTCAAACACAGTAGCTCATAGTGTTATTTAAGAATCCATTGTTGCAGCCTTTTTTAGATGTTAGTATTAACTGTATCCCTGAAGAGTTTCATGTCATAAATATATACTGCAATAAAACTTTTTTTCCCCAAATACTAGCAAATACTAATACGGTTGTTATTTTTTCTCAAATATGTTGCTTGATTAGTTTTCCTTTTACCAGTCAAACAATTTTGTTGGTGTAAGGGGACTGTTATCCCCTTACTAACATTCAGAGCTCCCAGTACCAAAAGGGGAAGGGTCGATGGGACTGACAGTCCCCAGGGGCAATGGGGAGAGGCCAATGCTCCAGGTCAGCCTGATTGACAGGGCGGGCAGGCGAATCAGGGAGTTAGGAGGTCAGGGGTGAATCCCGTCCTCCGTGTGAGCTGAAGGTGCCTGAGTCTGAGTGAGTGGGGCCGAGCTGAGGAGAGGGCAGAGCTGAGCTGGGCCAGATCTGGAGGGGCCAGAAAAGCAGCCCAGAGACACAGACCTGCCCTGGGAGCAGAGCTGCAGTCCAGGGAGACAGACCTGCCCTGGGGGGGGGGAGAAGCTGCAGCAGCCAGAGCCAGAGGGCCCAGGGCAGCAGCCCAGGGAGCTGGAGGCAGAGCTGCAGCAGCTGTGCAGAGGCAGAGCGGTGGAGCTGGAACTGGAGCAGTCCGGAGCCGGGTGCGGGGAGCAGCTGGGGAGAGCGAGGGGGACCCTGGGCAGTGGGCCCAGCACAGGGAGATGCCTCAGCCAAGGGGCCCTGCAGGCCAGACGTGCAGGGGGATCGTAACCCCGACGGGGCGGGGGCGACGCTAGGAAGAAGGGTCCTGCCACCCAGAGCCTGCGAGCATGTGGCCACCGCCAGAACAAGTGTCCAAGCCACAGCGTCCCTGCAGCACAGCCAGGGCCTGAGAAGGAGCCTGGGACTTACACAGGAACAGACTGAACTGCCCTGACATTGCAGAGACACTGTTGAGATGTTCCCTGCCACAGAGCGGGGTGATGTGTTTTCATTAGCCTTTGCCATTTTCCCTTATTCCTGTTACAAATTAATTGTTAATTAAATAATTTGCATTTGCTTTGATTTGTATGCAGTGATCAGTGGGTCAGGGAAGCATCCTGTTTAGAGAGAGTACCCCGGAGTGGGGACACCCTACCCCCTGACCTAGGTGACCACAGCAAGGTTGGGGGTCGAGCCCCCCAGGAATCCTGGGCCCAGCCTTGTTGGAGGTTACGAGGACTCTGCCAGACAGAAGAGTGCAAGGGGAGTCCTCGAGGGCAGGGAGGCCTCTGGGTAAAGGAGGTGGGAGCGAGGACTCAGATCCTTCCGCTAGCCCATTTCACCGGGGTAGTGCAGAGACGAGGAAAGTTCCCCACAAGAGCGGGACTATTCCCCCGCTTACATAATTGGCGTCACGAACAGGATCCTATTCACAGGGTCCACCCCATTGGTTTACTGGTTGCATTCTGGTAGCACTGTCCAGGCCTGGTCAAGAAACCTACCATGGCTGGAATTGAAGAACTACGGGCCCAGTTTGCTGAACTTCAGCGCAGATTGTCAGACCAAGCTGAGGCATTACAACAAGCTAGAACAGAACAAAGAGAAGCCTTATCACTGGCTAAGGCTGTAATAGACCAACAGGCAGCAGAAGCTAAGAAACCCCCAACTATTTATGTCCCACAGGAGCAGAAGGTCACAGAGTTTGGTGGCTTCCCGACAAGACCAGGAGACATTACAGTAGAGGAATGGGTCAAGTCCGTGAAGACGGCACTGCGTGTGCTAAGAGTACCTGAGGAAGATCATGTGGACTTCATAGAGGAACACCTCAAGGGCCAGGCCAAAACCACAGTAAAGTTCATGGCAGTGGCGGACAAGAAAGATGTGGAAAAGGTGTTTGAACTCCTTCTAGAAGTGTATGGAGACAAGGTACCTATTGGAACTCGACTAAAGGAGTTCTTTGAGAGAAAGCAGGATCCCAGTGAAACTGTCCGGGCATACGCATATGATCTCCAGGAGAGAATGAGTAAAGTGGAGCGGCGAGACCCTCGACGAGTTCCAGACCCAGATACAGTTTTGAAAGAGCAGTTAGTGCTGGGGCTCCGGGACGACTCCCTCCGCCGTGAAATGAAAAGGAGGTTTAAGGAAGAGCCCAGTAAGAAGTTCCATGAACTCATGCAGGCTGCCATTATGTGGTCAGAAGAAGAGGAAGTTCCTGTGGCAGAGACAGCCAAGCCTAATCCCCATACACGAAGTGGGGGCCTAGTGAATGCAGCTGCTAGTGAAAAGGCCCTGCCCCAAACACAGCTAACATTGGAAAGCCTAAGTGAAGCTGTCCAAAAACTGGCTGTCCAACAGGGGGAGATGCTGAAAGTGATGACTGAGGTGATGAAAGGAAATACCTCCACTAATGTGCCAAAATATCCAAGAGCTCCAGGATCCCGAAGATCTCCACTGAAGGATGAGCTAGGGAGGTACATTTGTTACACCTGTGAAAGGCCAGGACATACTAGCCGAGATTGTACACTGAGAAGGAGACCGGAGTCCCGGGCACCTGGAATCTAAAAGACACCAGGAGCGAGTAGCCCACCATCAGGGAAAGGCCGAGTGGGGACAGAAGGGTTTCTACGGCTGTCCCTAGGAAAAGGGCCTCATGTCAGCAGTGAGGAAGAGAGCCCTGATGATGATAGTGTGTTTGACGACTTCTGTGGCCGAGCTTTTGGGGACTGCTTGACAGTGGAAATAACCATAGCAGGGGTGAGAACCCGCTGTTTGATAGACACTGGCTCAGAAGTCACCACTATTTCTGAATCATATTTCCAAAACTACTTAAAAGAGAGAGATCTGACCATGCATAATACCCGATTTGTACAGCTAACGGCAGCTAATGGACTTGCGATCCCTGTCGTGGGGTGCCTTGAAGCCGATGTAGGGTACATGGGTCAAACAATCCCCGGGAAATGCATCTTTATCCTAGAGGATACAGCTTCAGAAAAGACTTTAATGGAGGACAGAGTACCGGGAATTCTTGGAATGAATATTATAAGAGAGCTGAAAGAATTACTGTTGGTAGGAGAAGGAACCCAGGAGATGAACCGTCATGGGCAGCCAAAGAAGGATGCTATACTGAAGCGGGTACTAGCCCGAGTGGAG
The DNA here is from genome assembly GCA_033296515.1 of Macrochelys suwanniensis. Taxonomy (NCBI): domain Eukaryota; kingdom Metazoa; phylum Chordata; order Testudines; family Chelydridae; genus Macrochelys; species Macrochelys suwanniensis. The sequence goes on along the minus strand of CM065778.1, from coordinate 118,588,032 downwards.
AGACATGGGCGTTTCCCGGGTCCCATGGGACAAATTGGCTTTGTTAAGGTGGCAGGAAGACAGAAGGTGGTTATACCCCCCTGGAGTGAGAAGATTATTGATGGGCGCTGCCGGATGCCAAGTGACCTTGATGGATACAGAGTGCTTGTCGAGTCAACACCTGGGGCTAGTCTCCCTAATGGGCTTCTGGTTGCAAATGTACTTGCTAATGCCAGTAAGGGAAAAGTGCCAGTCAGGCTGTTAAACTCAAGTGAAAAGGCCATAAAGTTGTGTCCCCGAACCAGGGTGGCAGAGGTACACCGACCTGAAGGAGTGGTGCCCCCAGTGAGGGTGGCCCTGGAAGAAAATGGGGAAGAGCTGCGGGTGACAAAAGTGGAAAAAGGAACACAGGCTATCACATCGCAAGTGGCACCCGATGGAGAGCTACCCATTCCAGTCCAAGTGGACCTCCAACAGTTAACCCCTACACAGGCCAGCCATTTGAGGGCGCTACTGGAGAAACATCAAGAGGTCTTTTCCAGGGATGAGCGAGATTTTGGTTACACCACCACAGTGACACACCAAATAGCCACTGGAGATGCTGTTCCGATAAAACAGAGACACCGGCGGATTTCACCACAAGTGTTCCAGGAGGTAAAAAAACACATTCTGGACTTAGTGACTCAAGGTGTCCTTAAGGAAAGCCACAGCCCCTGGGCATCACCTGCTGTGATTGTAATAAAAAAGGATGGTGGGGTGCAATTTTGCTGTGACTACAGGAAACTGAATGAGGTAACACACAAGGATGCCTACCCGCTACCCCGGGTGGAAGAGTCACTGGATGCATTAGGAAGTGCAAGAGTGTTTTCAACCCTCGATTTAACTTCTGGTTATTTCCAGGTTGCAGTGGAAGAACAAGACCAGGAAAAGACAGCAGTGACGACTCCATTTGGGCTGTTTGAATGGACACATATGCCATTTGGCTTGTGTAATGCACCTGCTACATTCCAGAGACTAATGGAGGGGGTGTTGGGAGACTATATCCTAGAGACTTTGCTGATATACCTGGACGATGTTATTGTGTTTTCCAAGGATTTTGAGAGTCATATGGAAAAATTGGACTTGGTTTTCACACGACTGAAGGAACACGGATTGAAGCTGAAGCCAAGCAAGTGCTGCCTACTATGTGAAAAAGTCAAATTCTTGGGCCATGTGATTTCGAAGGATGGAATCCAGGTAGATGAGGAGAAGACCAGGGCGCTGGAAAATTAGCCGATCCCCAAGAATGCCAAGCAAGTGCGGCAGGCTCTAGGTTTTATGAGCTATTATAGACGATTTGTCCCAAAGTTTGCGCAGATGGCTGCACCTCTATATGGACTAGTGGGACAACCGGCCCAAAGGAAGGGAAAGGACCACTGCTTTGTGTGGGATGATGCCTGTCAGACAGCTTTTGACGAATTAAGACATCGGCTGATGTCACCACCTGTGCTTGCATATCCCGACTTTAGCCTGCCATTTATAGTGACAACTGATGGAAGCCTGCACGGCCTAGGTGCAGTGCTCAGCCAGAAGCAAGAGGGGACTGAGCGTGTGATTGCATATGCGAGCCGAGGGCTGAGGAGGTCAGAAAGAAATGATAAAAACTACAGTGCTTTTAAACTAGAACTGCTGGCCTTGAAGTGGGCTATCACTGAAAAATTTAAGGATTACTTAGTGTACTCTAAATTCACAGTGATCTCAGACCACAATCCACTCTGATACCTGGCAACAGCTAATTTAGGTGCAATGGAACACCGGTGGGTGGCCCAACTTGCTGAGTTCACTTTTGAAGTACAGTATAAACCTGGAAGGCAGAACATCAATGCTGACACCCTGTCCAGACTGCCTCTGGAGGAGGAATCGGAAGAGGGCAAGGATGTGGAGAAAGACTTCCTAGTCATTCCTGCAGATGTTGTGCGGACGTGTTTGTGGCTAGAGAATCCAAAGCCCGAGGACAAAGTGATGGTAAAGGATACAGTACAAAACCTGGTGAAAGGAGAGAGTGCAATAATCTCGGGATACTCATGGGAGGAGATTCAGACTCTGCAACGAGAAGGTGACGTTGGACCTGTCTTAGTGGCAGTCATGAGCCGAAGGAGGCCAGACCGGAGATTTGGGGCCAGATATCCCCAGTCTAAGAAGCTAGCTAGACAGTGGGAACGACTTAAATTACACCGTGGAGTGCTATTCCGGGTAACATATCATCCCCGAGATGGCGAAGAAGTGTGGCAATTAGTGGTGCCTGTGTCACTACGTCGTCAGGTTTATGAAGCCAGGCATGATCATGGGGGGCATTTTGGAGACAGGAGCACTCTTGAGGTGATAAGGAGAAACTATTACTGGCCCACGATGGGTAGTGATGTGCAAGCATGGATCCGTCAGTGCAAACGGTGTGCCCTAGCCAAGGATGTGTTTCCTCCCAACCGAGCCCCTTTGACCTGTACTAACGTGACAGCCCCAATGGAGGTCCTAGCAATGGATTACACACGGCTAGAGAGATCTTCAGAGGGGTATGAGAATGTATTGGTTCTCACAGACATGTTCACCCGATTCACTGTTGCAGTTCCGACTAGAAACCAGACGGCACGGACAACGGCTGAAGTCCTCATAAAACACTGGTTTGTGTACTATGGTTGTCCAGCATGGTTACACTCGGATCAGGGGAGGAATTTTGAATCAGAGGTGATATCTGAATTGTGTGAGCTGTATTGCATTGCCAAAAGCCGAACAACACCCTATCATCCACAAGGAAACGCTCAGTGCGAGAGGTTTAACCGGACAATGCACGACATGCTAAGAACACTCCCGCCTGAAAGAAAGCGAGCCTGGCAGGAGCATCTCCCTGAGCTGGTGTTGGCCTATAACAGCCATGTCCATTCGTCGACAGGTTACGCTCCTTTTTATCTTATGTTCGGGAGGGATCCCAGGTTGCCATTGGATATTCTGGACAGAGAGGGCCCTGAAGAGGCTGAGGTGACCAATTTGGATGACTGGGTTAAAGGTCACCATGACAGGCTGAAGATAGCCTGTGAAGTTGCTCTCAATACAACTAAAGACACAGCCCAAAGCAGGAAAAGGACTTATGATCGCAAGTCCAGTGGGGCTCTTATCAGGCCTGGTGACCGTGTACTAATTCGTAACCATAGACACCGGGGGCGTAATAAAATACAGGACAAGTGGGAGTCAAATCCCCACATTGTAGTCGCTCACAACAATCCCGAGCTACCAGTTTACATCATCCGGCCTGAGCGAGGAGGTCCTGAGAGAGTAGTACATAGGGACCAACTAAAACATTGCACTCTTAGTCCAGTCAGGGACCATAGGAGGCATAGATCAGCACACCCTGAGGAGACAGAAAACAATTGGCGAATGGTTCTAGTCCCACAAACTGAATACACGGGGGAACAGAGTGGGGCAAACACAAACCCTAATGAGAATGGCCAGATTCCTCAAGCTGACCCACTATTACCCGAGAATAGGGAAATAGAAAATATGAGTAATGAACCACCATTTTTAAGAAGGTCCCAGAGGGCTAATAAGGGTGTACTGCCTGTTAAATTTAGAGATGATTATGTGATTGGTTCTATGTAGTGTTTTAATTAATATTGTTATGTATAGTATGAAGAAGTAGATGTGAAATGTTTAATATGTTAAATGTTCTTTTGATGTTAATGGGTTTGATATGATGTGGGTATATGTTGTTAATAATGGGTCCGGAGGTATTAGTGTAAACATTGTGGTTGTGGCAGAATTTTAGCAAGGGGGAATGTAAGGGGACTGTTATCCCCTTACTAACATTCAGAGCTCCCAGTACCAAAAGGGGAAGGGTCGATGGGACTGACAGTCCCCAGGGGCAATGGGGAGAGGCCAATGCTCCAGGTCAGCCTGATTGACAGGGCGGGCAGGCGAATCAGGGAGTCAGGAGGTCAGGGGTGAATCCCGTCCTCCGTGTGAGCTGAAGGTGCCTGAGTCTGAGTGAGTGGGGCCGAGCTGAGGAGAGGGCAGAGCTGAGCTGGGCCAGATCTGGAGGGGCCAGAAAAGCAGCCCAGAGACACAGACCTGCCCTGGGAGCAGAGCTGCAGTCCAGGGAGACAGACCTGCCCTGGGGGGGAGAAGCTGCAGCAGCCAGAGCCAGAGGGCCCAGGGCAGCAGCCCAGGGAGCTGGAGGCAGAGCTGCAGCAGCCGTGCAGAGGCAGAGCGGTGGAGCTGGAACTGGAGCAGTCCGGAGCCGGGTGCGGGGAGCAGCTGGGGAGAGCGAGGGGGACCCTGGGCAGTGGGCCCAGCGCAGGGAGAGGCCTCAGCCAAGGGGCCCTGCAGGCCAGACTTGCAGGGGGATCTAAACCCCTTGACAGGGCGGGGGCGACGCTGGGAAGAAGGGTCCTGCCACCCAGAGCCTGCGAGCGTGTGGCCACCGCCAGAACAAGTGTCCAAGCCACAGCGTCCCTGCAGCACAGCCAGGGCCTGAGAAGGAGCCTGGGACTTACACAGGAACAGACTGAACTGCCCTGACATTGCAGAGACACTGTTGAGATGTTCCCTGCCACAGAGCGGGGTGATGTGTTTTCATTAGCCTTTGCCATTTTCCCTTATTCCTGTTACAAATTAATTGTTAATTAAATAATTTGCATTTGCTTTGATTTGTATGCAGTGATCAGTGGGTCAGGGAAGCATCCTGTTTAGAGAGTACACCCCGGAGTGGGGACACCCTAGCCCCTGACCTAGGTGACCACAGCAAGGTTGGGGGTCGAGCCCCCCAGGAATCCTGGGCCCAGCCTTGTTGGGGGTTACGAGGACTCTGCCAGACAGAAGAGTGCAAGGGGAGTCCTCGAGGGCAGGGAGGCCTCTGGGTAAAGGAGGTGGGAGCGAGGACTCAGATCCTTCCGCTAGCCCATTTCACCGGGGTAGTGCAGAGACGAGGAAAGTTCCCCACAAGAGCGGGACTATTCCCCCGCTTACATTGGTAAATCTCTGAGTGCAGTAGCAGTAAGTAGTATTTCTTATTTATTAAGTACAGTGGTGCAAAACTAAAGGCCTGATTTCAATGCAAATTGCACACATGGAGGCCTGAATCTACTACGTGTATTATATTTTAGCATAATTTCAAGATTTACATATTCCTGCAATATTCTGTGGGCCTGTTTTTTAAATCCCTAAAACATAACTAATTCTAACTCATGTTCTCTTTTCAAAAATTCACTTTTCCTTGACCCAAACACCCTTCAGATATAAACAATGCAATATGATTTCTTAGTAGGAGTTAGACATTGCATAAGTCAGTTGTCTCACCTGAAAATCTGTATAATAAGGGTCCTGTCATGTAAAAGTTATGTAACCATATTTTAATCCACATCTGTGGATTTTTATTCTTCTTTCAGTTGAATAGCGTGACTCACTTATCAGTAAATTACGTAAGGAACATTATGGAAACAATGACATATAAGATGAAAAAAAGTTGGCATTCATTGTCTTATAGATTAAATAAACAGGTCATTAGGGATGAAAACTATATGCTGTAGTAATTACTAAGTGTGTAATTCATGGTTGCGATAACATCCCACATTGGAGTATAAAGAAGGAATATAGACAATAAACTGGAAGATAGCTAAAGGACACATCAATGCATGTGACAGTAAAAAAAAAAAAAGCTTACCTTATTCTTTGCCATAAAACTAACATAATGCTTAACAATGTGACCTCAGAATCAGAAAGTCATCACTGTAATTGCTTATGAGCATATATGAAAAACTTAGTGAAAGTCAAGATGATTGGTAGCTATAATATAATGCAGTATATATTACTTTATATTTAGGACCAAGCCTACATCACTCATCACTAAAAATGCAGCAACAAGAAGGTCTAAAAGAAAGTGCAGAAAGATGAAGTGTCAGAGTAAGTGGCATCTCCTAAATTAGCAACAGTGAAAGTTTTTGAATAAAGGCAAAAAGCAGCAAATACCAAGTTATAATCAGTATGACAGCACACCCATTTCTGAGTTTAGCTTTCTGTTCTCACCTAATATAGTTAGAGTTGGATTGAACTGCTGATCCCTTCTTCCCTCTTTGTCTCAAAGACTTCCTCCTCTTCGCCTCAGAAAAGGAAAACCCAACCAAGCAAAATTCCAAACACACACATTTTCTTGGACAGTCTTTTCTTTAAATAAAACAATTGTTATGCTTTATACTTCAGATATAAAGTGTGGGAATATTAAAGTTTTTTTAAAAGATTTTTAGAAAGCGAGTATTTTATGGTACCAACATCGTAGGTTAATATAGGATTTTATACAAAGGGGCATTTACACTGTTATAATAGGTATTCACATTTTTAAAAAAATCTCCATTGTTTTCATTTCACATTTTTCTGCTAATGATAATTAGAATAAATGGAAAACACTTAACCTATTTCTGATAGCAGTTATGATGTTCTGAAGACACAACTTCTTCATGGACCATTGCTTCACACACTTCTAAAATCACTATTAAAATGACTTAAATTACCATTTTTGTGGGATGAATGAATTTGGATTATGCAAGTGCTTCATATAAAAATGCACTTAATATGTGCTTACAAAATCTAATATGAATAGACAAATATGGGCCTCCATCTTAACTGTATGGGCCATACTATGTTTAACTGTAATTGCATCCGATTTCACAAGTGTTGGTCCTCAGGATAGAAAGCTTCTAGGGAAAGTCCAAGATGCTGCAGTAAGAGCAAGGTAGTGATTCAGGTGGCAGCACTCATTCCCAGAGTCCTGGCTCCGTGGGCTGATCCATCATTATTCAATTTCCAAGGATTGTGCTAAGGTGACAGTATTTTGCTGGAGGCTCAATCTATCAAATGAGACAAAAAACTAAAAATCAGACCACTGACATTCATTAAAGATCCCATAGCGTTTTCTCCAAAGTATGGTGCAACTCCCAGTGTCTGGAACTCATGTAATTACATTCTGCTTATCTAAATTAGCCTTGTAGTTTTCAGTTGCACGATGTAGTCCTTCCTCTCCTAGGGATGTGTAGTATTCTTGCATGCTATTAAACTGTTGCTGCATTTCACAACAGAGATGGCTGTAAATTCAGCTGGGAGAAGTTGTCCCTATATGTGCTTGTGCAATCAGTAAAGTTCAAGCAGTGCTTTGTGAGCCATCTCTATGAGAAGGGCTAGATAAATTTAAGATCATTATCACTGAAGAAAATCAGGATGCTTTTAGATTTCCTTTAGGAATTGAAAATGTCCCCCTTATGTAGCATAAATTGTATATTTATTCATATTCAGTCTACAAGGTTATTTGTCTGCAGTCACTCTGCACCATTGAATTGTTTCCACTTTAAAAGTTCATTTCAGTTAGTGTATGAGAGAGAAAATAATTTTTTGACCATAGGCGCTCATTCTCACAGATGGCAAAAAGACACTTTCAATTTATAGGATGACATGAAGATTTCCCACTTTCTAAGATCTTAACATGAGGATATTTTCCTTCCTGCAGAATTATTCATTTAATCTTTTGGTTGTGATCAACTATAGTTTTCTTTTTGTTTGATTTAGGAGGTACCTAGAAATGGTGGCTATAGTTCTTACCAGTCATCTAACATAGATAGAATTGTACCTGATGTACAATTTTATTTTTACCTTCCTTTAGGGTTGGTATGCTTTTGACTTACACATCCAAAGTGGGGAAGTTGGACCTTAATTAACTTAGCTGTTGCCTGAGAGAATGAGACTGTCACAAGCTAATGATTATGTATTTTCTGGGGGAGCTGAGAGTCCAAACATACTCTGGGTTACCCAAAACTTCAGCACTGGACTCAATGGACTTGCACCAATGAGGTCAATACAAGTCAATTTGCTTTTAGTTATCTTCTGAACATCTGTTGGAAACCCCATCATGATGTGTCCTTGAAAACCTCATTTTCAGTCCCATGCAGAGATACAGTTTTCAAGGACACATCATGATGGGGTTTGCAACAGATGTGTAGAAGATAACTAGAAGCAAATTGACTTGTATTGACCTCATTGATGCAAATCCATTGAATCCAATAGTACTATTTGTGTGACGTAAGGATTGGTCACGTGAGAAAGCGTTTGTAGGATTGGACTAGACTATGTAGTCCCAGTCCCACAGAACATAGCACATATGTAGCATTACTTAGGTGTCTAGTCTTATGTACTTTAGTTGGGATCCAAATGTTTATTCTGTTCCTCTCTTCATTGTAGTCTTCTGAGTACAAGACTACATGGTTGTTTTTTTTAAAAAAGAATTCTCTCATACTTGTACTAGAAACTGGTTATAAATATTTTTTCATGTGCATGTTTTCCGATTGTCCTTAATCTGAAGATCAAATCACAATATATTTCTCTGAACTATATTGATGATTATTTTTTATCTCTCTCATGTGAAAATGTTAACAATATTGTTGGGATAATATTTTTGTTTATATTTCTCAGTTCTTTCAAAGAATGCAAGAAACTTAGAAAATATTTTTTTCTTGATTTTACATAACAGGTATTTCAAATTTCTCTTTAACACTTTCTAGTTTTAAAACACTAGTTCTAGCATTCCAAAACATTTAAAATTATTGAATCAATTTATTTTAAAAGTATCCATCTAACTTTTGCCTGTAAGAAATTCTGCCATGACTGTTACTTTCATGCTTCATTTCACATATAAATAGAATGTCACACTGAACAGAAAAAGTCTATTTAATGTAGTGAAACACACAGAAACTACTGAAAAATTTAATAAGTTTTCTGTGCTGGTCCTGGTGATTTAAATATGGATACCTATATTTAAGTAAAAACATTGGATCTGCAGATGTGGATTAAGGTAAATATATTTTTGAAATTTCTGTTCATCAGCATGAAGGGAAGATAAAGATGAAATTTTAATCTTTTTAGATAAACCAAAAATTGTTCATGTTATTTTTACATTTGTAGTTGCCTGTATAATAATCTGCTAGTGAAGAATCCTGCATCTTATAATTATTCCCTGTATAATAATCTGCTAGTGAAGACTCCTGTTAAATCCTATTTATTTCCCTGTGACTTTGGCTGGGTGTAGGGGGCCCACACTGCCATGTCCTGAAGCAGCATCAATATCTTTGCCTTTTAAAGTCATATCATGTCATGAAGGAAGACCAAATATGCTCATCTTACTTGAGGGGAATGATTGACTTTATTGGGACTGTCTGTCTTTTACTCAACAGAACGGAGGTACACTCATTTTCCTTTCAAAACTGGTGTGCCTCTTAGGACTATACTGGAACTCTTTACTCACATTGATAGCTACTCAGGCAAGTAGTCCCATGGACTTCAATGCTCACATTTTCTATGAGGCATTACCGTTGGCAAGGAGATACAGCCCAGGTCATCAAACTTGTTCTCTAGCCAGTTTGATAACTTTGTGCCATTAAATTGGTGCAAATGGGCCATAATCTCGAAACAGATGTCCAATAGATAATTCCCCTGATGTAGAGGAGCTCTCTGCTGCCACATCAGTGCTGCAGCTAGGTTCTGAGCCTCTGTCTCCACCTTCCAATTTGAGTGTGGCTTCTGTTGTGCTGCACCAATCCATCACAGGCATAGGGTCTATTAAGGACCCTACATTACATCAGTCATGGAGCTGCATCAAGGTCGCTGCTGTCTGTCAGAATCGGAGAATCCAAACAGGATCCTTGGCGTTCTCCCATGTAGTGGTGAGCAGAGCTCTGGCACAGGACAAAATCTAGTGGGTACATTATTCCTTATTTATTCAGAACGTTGTAGCCATTTTACTAAAAAATGGACCTACAGAAGGGTCCTGACAATACAATGAATTTGGCCATGAAATTGCACTGTACTATGGCCTGGTTGTGATCATTCTAATCTAGGGCAAGTTAACGTCATCTAGGGTAGACCACCTGCAAGTGGCTTGGTGTGGGGTGTGCTGTAGCTCAGTGACAGACTTAGTAGAGAGAGAGGAGGCATTCTAAAATTCAACTCTTTCTCTGCCTCCTTTCATGAGTAATTATATTTTCTGGGTTTTTTTGCTATATATTGATGCTTCTTTTACATCATTCATGTAGACCCTATTTCCCCACCATTACTGATATTGAGTATGACCCCACTCCATGTGCAGTCCTATTGATTTCAGTTAGACTATTTGCAGAGTCAGGTGCTACTCAATGTAACTATGGCAGAACAGAGCCCATAAGGCAGATAGCCCTGTCATGGTATTGAAGGGCTGGATTCTGGCGTCTTTGGTTACTTTGAATAGTATGTTACTCCACAGGCAGTCCCATTGAAATCAAATAATCCTGAGCATGAGTATCAAAATATGGCCCTACATTTTAAAATCTGAATGTTGCATTTTATGACATCTTGAAAGACGTATCAAAAAGTAAATAGATTTTTAATCCCAGTGCATTTTTTTGTTGATGAAATATATGCAGAATAAATCATACTTTTAGGAATACTAGAAAGAGAAAATCAGCAGCATATTTTTATGAATGTTAAGTGCTAATATAATATTTTTCTATTTGGTGTTCTATTCGGTGTATCTATTCTACATTTTTATACATAAAAATGAGTAATATTTTTCTATTTGGTGTTTGGCCTGGCATTAGTTTATATGCTTAATGTTGTCTGTGCAACACAAGGCCAGTAACACAAGCAGAGTCTGCACACTATTGTCTCTTTTGTCTCATGCAGTAAGCAGGGACCAGTGGTTCCATGAAGTAGGTCTCTGTCCTTAGCACAGAGCATATTAACCCATCTCTCTAAATGTAATTAGTGTTTTTCAACATTTGCTTTAGTGCATTGCACAATGTGAACAATGTGTACATGGAACAATAAAGGAGCCTTCAGTAAAAAGGTGACGGTATTGATTGTACTGGCAAAATGAGTATTTGATGGTTTATGGACAGCACAAAAGGAGAGAGAGGTTGTGTCCATCAATCAACCAGAGGGCACAAGTTGCACAAGTACAACCAATAGCAGGGTATCAGCCTGCTTGATGTATTTATGTTATCCCCATGGCAGTCAGGTACTGTAAAATGCAAGTTCTCATTAAAATAAGAAACTGTTTCCAGCTCTTATGACTCAATGACTGTGAAGATAACCTTCAAAATGTGACCCTATGCATCCTGCCTGGGACAGTCTGAGAAATAGTACCCTCATCTCCTTATCTCTTTGTCCTTTCGCTACATTTCTGTCTCCTCAACTGTTTATCTTCCCTCTCTCATTTCCTTTTTCTTTTCAAGGTCTCTCCTTCCTTCTTTCTTTCCCTATGCTTACCTAGATTCATAGATTCCAAGGCCAGAAGAGACCATTGTGACACCTAGTCTGACCTCCTGTCTGACACAAGCCATAAAACTTCCCCAAAATAAGTTATAGAGCAAAACATCCAATCTTGATTTACAAATTGCCAAGGATGGAGAATCCACCACGACCCTTGCTAAATTGCTCAATCCATCTTCCATTTAAATCAGTGAGAGTTTTTGCATTGCCTTCAATAGGATTCTGATTGGGTCTTTATTCCCTTTCTTATCTACCCTGTCTCCTTTTACTTTCTCATATTAATGTATAGAACAGCAGATGTATGTAAACAAGTATTGGAGAGTGGCCCAAGCAGCAATTGCCAGATCTGGAACTGAACTTATCTGGGGTTTTGTTTTGGGCTCATGTCCAGTTAATAATTAGCCACTTCCTGAGCCCCATTCAAGTCCTGGTACACACCCATTTATTCCAGTGGGATTTCACTTGCTTATACGAGGGTTAATTTTTTTTCTCTCCATTTTTTTATGTACCTTCCATGCACATTACATATATTCAGAGGAAATGGAGTTTCTGGAAATACTCACTTAGCGCTGAGAAGAAAAAAAAAAGTAAGTTGAGATTTTTCAAAGCCATATATGGGTTATAGACAGACATCATTTAAAATTTAAATTACTAAAAACCCTGCACTGTATTGAAAATCTCAGTCAGCACCTGTATAGATATTACTAATAAAGTATATTAAAACAGAATGCAAAAATTGTGAAGGACAATTTAAATCCTGAATCAATGCTTTAACTATGTCTGTATGTGGTGTGTGGCAAATTGCCGGCACTACTATGATGGGTCCTGCACTTTCTCTTCTTGTGGGGGGGTTTCAGGGTGCCATTTCTTGCCCCTGAACTGGGGTAACAGCTATCCTACTAGTATCCCAGGGAATGGGAGTGGAGAGGGAGGGACCCAGGCCCGCCCTCTACTCCAGGTCCCAGCCCAGGGGCCCTATGATAGCAGGTGAACCACTTGTACCAGTGATTCTTTCCCCTGGGGTACTTCCCTCTCCTGACCTTCAGCTTGTGGGGCTTCCTGCCTTCCCTCTGCACAAGCCAGGTGTCCCTTTACCTAGGATCTTGGTCTTCTTAGCCCGCTGCAGCACTTCTCAAAACTCTCCTCCACTTTCCTTCGAACGGCTCTTTGTTCCACCACCAATCCATTCTGCTCCAGCTCCTCCTCTGGCTGATTGAAGCAGGGGGATTTTATCAGGTGACTGGTTTCAGGTGCTCTAATTGGTTTCAGGTGCTCTAATTGGTTTCAGGTGCTTTTAATTAATCTACAGGGACTAAGGCTTCTCCTCATCCTAGATCACTCTCCTGCTGCCTTCTGGCCATGCTGTATCACAGGTGATAGACATATAATATTCTACTCTTAATGTTAATGTTATGGGAATTGTGTGTGCCGCAGAATACTCCTCGAAGTGTAACACTTGAGCACCATTGCATCATTGGTTTAAAAACTTTTTAGATGATTTCTGTTGTGAATTACTTTTGATCTTGGTTGCTTTGATAAAAAGCTATTTTCTGAGTCTCTCTCAACATCCCCTGTTGGTTTTTATTTCTGCTTTACAACCCAAAAGTAAACAGATCAAAGAGCAATTGATGAAAATTGATAGTTGCAAAAAATCTTTGATTATTATGTCCACATAAAGTGAGTATTTCACAGATTATCAGTAAGCCCTTTTGTCTCATAATGCACCTTTGTTAACTTCTTCATATGAATCACAGGTGATCACTAGTCTTATTGCTACATCCTCTCACTACAAACTAGGCATCAATACACAACATACGTGATTGTACACACATATGACAGTGGCATCTGATTGGTAACTTGTGTGGCTAGTTGTGGTGATTGTGTGTGCAAACTATGCACACACACCATATTCTGAAAATGTGAGTCCTAAAATGTAAAAGGTGTGTGAGCTTGCCACCTCCATTATTCCAAAACCTCAAGCTCCTCTCTTTATTGTGACACTACCACCGTCCCTGAGATTATGTAAATTGAAGCAAGACAAATTTGGACTAGAAATAAGGTGCATATTTTTATCAGTGAGGGTGATTAACCATTGAAACAGCTCACCTTTGGTTGCAGGGGATTGTCCATCACAGGAATTCTAAAATCAAAATTGGATGTTTTTCAACCACAGCTGTTTGGACCTGAAGCAGTAATTAATTCCCCTGGCTCTGTGTTATGCAGAAGGTTGGACTAGATGATCACAATAGTCCCTTCTGGCCTAAAATATCTGATTTTATATGAGGGTACTTTATGTGCATTACTTCTGCTCTACATTATGCAGTAGGAGAATCAGGATTCATGATATCTAAATGTGCAGAAAGATAGGGACAACTTACTGTTAAACTGAATATATACAGTCCCTTCAACTAATAGCTTTTTTTATAGACCAAAACCACTACTATTTTATAGCATGCCATGATCTTTAATTTCTGTTACAATGCAGCTCATATATATAATATTATATATCTCAAATGAAAAAAGATGAAGAAATATACATTTTGTTCATCAGTAAATGTCACAGGCTATTGGCTCTTCAGATCTCTGTTCTAACCATTGTTAGTGTACCACTGTGTATGGCTCACCACTTCTACTGAAGTCTGAGAGTTGTCCACATACAGAGTTTCATGCCAAACCTTGGTCTCAATAGAAGGATATGGCGTGACCAGAAGAATATAAGGAAAACTAGAGCTTTGCCAAACAGAGTGAAATCTCTGCCTCATGTCTTTGGTTCACAAAAATAAGGAGAACCTAGGATGACTGGCTAAGTTTCCTTCATTTAAATATACATTTCACAGATCTCTGTGACTTTCGCATATGTGGAATTAATATGTAATTTTTATTAGTTTGACTTACAGTGGCTTCATTTAAAATGTTTTTACTGTTTACCATTTCTATCTATATCCCTGATTCTATGGAAAGGTGATGTTTTTCAAACTGATATATTTCTACCTTTCTTGAATATTGTTAACCGGAACCATGCATAAAACACCTGAAATATAGTAGACATATTACAGAATATATAGAACACTTGGGCACAGCCCTGAATGATTTACATTTGAAAAAGAGATGTGACACAATAATAAAATACAAAAACATAACAAAGGGTGGCTGGAGGAAAAGACCACAAGTTTATGAATGGCAACAGGATGAAGTGGTTGGTCAGATATATTTCTTTATTTTATTAAAACGTGCAATAATAGGTATTTTTTTATTTAGGGGATAGGGAGGCATTTGGGTTAAGTTGTGGGAGAGGAATGTTCTGGATGAGGTGAGACTGTGGAGATCAAAGAATGGGGGGAAAAGGGACTAGTAGGAAGTAGAAATTGGGAAGGAGGAAGAGAAGAAGGTGAAAAGCATGGATGGCAGGAAGATAGAGGTTAGGTAGCAGAGGCATTTCAATGATAGAAAAGGAGGAGAATGACAGTAGGACCAGCAAGCAAAGTCAGAGCAGAAAATATAGAGAGCCCCTATATTCCCAGTTCAAAAAATTGGTGAATTTAATTATGTCAGCAAATTGCCAGAGTGGACAGTGGGAGTGCGGGAGGTGGTGGTGGTGGTGGAACAGGGGTGATCGGGCCAGAGCAGGGGGACTGGGAGCCCATGGACCTTGAATTCACCCCCTACTACCTGTTGAAGATATTGCATTTTTTTTGTGAGTGAGGGGCTTCAGTGGGGTAGAGGGTCCACAGTTGACCCTTATCTCTTCTGCTGTCCATCTGCTTTGAAATTGACAATTGGTGCGCTGTAGTGGTAGGGGAAGGCTGGCAGGGCCCTGTCTTCTGTAGGAGTTGCTATCAAACAGCTAGAGAACAAGGCATTCTGGGCATCATGGGTGGCTCTTCCATCACTTTAAGTTGTGGGGGAAACTCCTCATCCTACCCTGCTGCCTATATGCAAGTATCTGAAATAAAACATAAATAACTGATTTAAATTTTTTTGCATACATAGTGTCCATAAAGTCTTCTACTATTATGTTACTGTACATCATAGTGTGTATATCCAAGGTCATTCAAAGAACTGACACTGTTTCTAGTGACCATACAGGCTGGTAGCAAATAATTATTAGTTTACAATTAAATAGATACTGCATGAGGGTTCTACAGAAGCTACAATAAGATATTTCTCTGCCACTATTTACCCACTTTCCATATTTTTCTTTGATGTTTATGTTGCAAAGAGCCATTTCCACAGTCACTCATTATCATTTGTAATTATGAGGTTCAGCGAAACATACTGTAATTTACCATCACTACAGTCTGTCAGCGCTGATGATAAAAGAGCTTGAATTAAAGTGAACAGTAAAGATATAATTAGGAGATAGATGAATGAGCTCCCATGAGGTTGGATTACTGTAAAATTAAGCATCATGTTACATTTCAATTCTTGCAAGCATTGGGTGAGATTTTGTGGGATACAGAATGCCCTCAACTCCTAATACCTTCAGTAAGAGCTCTTTGATAAGGTCCAATGTAGTGAACTATTGCCTTATTGGATATTGATGAACTGATTTTCATGATTGGAAGTATTTTGTATTTTTACCAGCTTACAGTCTCATCACTAGCTCTTTGGGGCAGGGACTGTCTTTTTGTTCTATGTTTGTACAGTGCCTAGGACACTGGGCCCCTGATCCATGACTGAGGCTCCTAGGAACACCTGTAATACAAATAATTAATCAATTCCCTGAAGAAAAAACATAATTCGTAGTATACAAAACCTCTTGCCCTCAAGTTCATTTATTTAGATGTTCTTTGATTACAATCGTTTCTTTTCATTTTCAGGATAAGATTAGCCCGGATCCAGCAATTTATCTGCACTTGGGATTTTATAAGGAACATTTCAGTTTGAATTAGGTTTTTATACATAGCTTCTTCAAAGATTGGTTCAGCTTATATGAGACCCAAAATTAAAATAAATGTGTAGAAACAATGTCCACATTTGAAAACCAACATTATTTAGAGCATATTGTATGATTGAATAATAACCTTAATATCTCATAACCTAATAAGATAACCTAATATCTCATACATTTTCCTGCTTGTCACAAAAGGTCATACAGTGTTGTAAACAATCAATAGTTTTTGTGTCTAAACCTAAGATGTTCAAACAGTTTTTCATAAGCTGTGAAGGTTAAATGAGGCGCTTGCCAAGATCTATTGAGAATCATCAATGCTTTACATATTTTATAGCATCTGTAGTGGCATACTCATTACCATTACCATTAATGGCTTATTAATCAAAAGAATTTAGTTTAGATCCTGCACATGGAATCCATGTAATTTATTTGTCTCATTTGTTGTGGGGTTGTCCTGAAGAAACTGCTATGTAAATGCTCCTAATATATATATGAGCTTATAAAGTATGTTATGTGCAACATTACCAATAACTATGCTGAATATTATCTTCTTAGGAAGAATAATATGCTGTTTATGTATAATATCTCAACATTTATATTAAGGGAGTCCTGGCAATTCTATTATAAACCCCCAATCATTGTTTCTTATAACTTGGCCATAAAAATTCACTATAGGCTGAAATGTGGCAATTGGCTACTCATGAGTGGGCAGCATATTATTATTTTCCCAGCTCAGAGAGATCTTGGATTGGCTGTTAACGCACGAATATATTGTTATACATGCCCTGAAGAAGAGCAATGTGTAAAATGAAAACTTTGTTTCTCTCTCCAACACAGATTGGTCCAATAAAATATATTACATCACCCACCTTGTGTCTCTAAGGTCCACAACAAATAAGCCAAGTTGCCACGTATGGGGGTCATGTATTTAAAAGTTGCCAGGTATAGGATGATACTTCTTTAAATGTAGGACCAGACCTTTTATGGATCTTCCCCAATGCTAATTGATTGAGAAACAAACGTACCCCAGGTTTTTGGAAGGAGTAGGGAGCATATCAGTGCCTTCCCTGAGGTAGAACAAAATCAATGGCTCAGCCTTTAATTGTGGGGAAGGTATGGATGGTCATAAAGTGGTGCACAACTGCTTTTGAGGGAGAATGTCTTCAAATAGGGAGCTGTGGAACTTCCATGAAGGAGCAGCCACTGAGTTAGCAAGGGAGTAAACAGAGCTCTAACAGAGTCTTATTAGTAATTTGAAGGTCATGCAGACTGCTTGTGGGATAAGCCAGTGAGGACCTAGTGCCAGAGTGCATAGCCAGTTCTTTTATTCAGGCAATGATCCCATTTGCTTCAGTTTTGGGCCCATTAACATTAGTACCAAGTGGATAACGTATACTGTCATAGAATACTTTCAAATACAAAAATTCAGCGGGTCAGATGTTGAGCTGACATGAATTGGTTTAGCTCTATCAGTGGGTCTATGCTGATTTACACCCACTCAGGATCTGGCTCAGATGTTTTAGTGTGTCCATAATACCAATTTTTGGTGTTAAGAAAAAAATTAATCTTAATTACGATAATGCTAAGAGCTGGTCAGCATTTGTGGTCAGGCTTTTAAAATGAGGCATGACCAATTGTGAGCCAACATTTGCACTTAACAAATGTATGCAGGCAAAATATCCAATGTATGGATGCAACTCAGGTCTTAAAGGCAGCACAGGTAATAAAGGATTTCTTGGCGTTAAGTATTAATGCAGGTCTGTGGAGACAACACAGCTAAATATTTGCACTATGACAAAACTACAGTTCTAATTCCAGTTTTATGGAGGCTGTTATGATTTGCAGAGAAAAAATTATTACATGTTAGTACAACTAAAAAAAGCAAAAATCATGTTTAAAATAACCCTGAAGGTACAAAAAACAAAGGAAATTCTGATCTCAATTTGGAGGAGCAACTTCAGTTTAACATGCTGTATTGGAAGAATACTGAAATAGATTTATACTTAGGGTGTAATCCTGGATCCATGTAAATGGATGGGAATTTTCTCATTGACTTTAGTGGGACCAGAATTTCACCCATAGATTGTAAACTGTTTGGGACAGAAATTGTTTGTTGATTATATGTTTATAAAGTGACTAGCCTAATGGGGCCCTTCCTTCAAGGCACTACCATAATGTAAATAGTAAATAATAATAATATGTTTAGAAACAAGGAAAAGGGCTTTTCACTAAAAGGAAACCGTTCAGAATGGGGAAGCGAGGTGGCACATAGATCAAATATCAGTATAACTATTGTTATGTGTAAATCAGTGACCTTGAATAAGGCATTGTTTTAGAAGTTGCTAAATTTGCTGATGACATGGCTTATATGTCATATGACATGGCTTATAACTTATATTTTACAGTGGGGAAAAATATTGATTAGTGATACCAAGCTCAATATGGAACAAAGGAAAAATACTTGGGTGAGGATAATAAACTAAAACCATTTTAACAATGTAGGACAACAATGAAAAAGGCACACAAGCTCTTTAAACTGCTATTAGAGCAATATGAAAAATTTTACTCCTTAAAACAATGACTAATTTATTTTGCTCAGATTGTTCACTGTGGGTATACCTACATTGCAATTAGATGCCTGCAGATGGCCCATGCCAGCTGACTTGTCCTAAGAGGCTATTTAATTGTGATGTAGACATTGGTCTTGGGCTGCAGTTGAATTCTGGGACCCTCCCATCTCACAGGGTCCTGTAGCAATTAAAAATTAAAATTAGTTATTTTAATTGCAGGGTACACATGCCATTAGATAGAAAGGTAGGGTGCAAGAATTTTATTCCTTTAATTGTGTGACTAGGACCTTAAAAAAAATTGCAAACGTTTCCTTTATTCTACTGCTATTGAAGTCAATGGAAGGTTTACAGTATGCAAGTAGTCCCATTGACTATGCTATAAATTAGTTGGCCAACTGTAAATATAATACACACCTCTCTTTGTATGCAAGCATCAGGGCTTGCTGGGGAAAGGAGATGCAGATGTGAGATGGAATGAGGGAAGCTGGCTTAAAGGGGACTTCAGTGGGGCTGCTTACATAGTATGGTGCTACTCAAGGGTGGCAGAATCTGGTTCACTTCAAAAGTCTGCAAAAATATGTGCGGATTTTGTTTTTGGTAACCAATCAGGTTTTTGTTGTATTAATATGCATTCTCTAGGGGTACTCAGGTAGGTAACATTAAGCATACACATAAGTCTTCGTAGGATCACAGCTTTAGAGAGCAACCAACAAAATAATGAATATGTGACTCAATCCCATTTTTGAAGGAATTTCCCCCAAATAATATTGAGAAATTTATGAAACAGTATTCTTGCTGAGACTATTATCTTTATATTTTAAAAAAATATAGTAAATTACCTCTCCAGACCTGGTCACAATGATCCATGCACTGTCCAGGTCGAGGGGATCCATATATGGAATGAATGTCCAGACAACATGTGGCAAATGTAGAGTGATCACCTTCAGGAAGCACTGCAAAACTTTCCACTTTTGATAAAGCCTTTCCATTGTAGCAAGAACACACTCCCAACATGGAGACCCCATCTACCCAAATACGGCCCTCCTTCCTGAAAAAAAATACCCCTCCAACAAAGCGATAACATAAATCAACTAACCAAAAAAAGTAAACCACAAAATATTACCCAAGCAGACTTTTTACCCTGAAAAGGGAGGAGAGGTAAAGGTTCCATGAAGTCCAATAGGGGCTTCATCATTCACTGGTTTCATGCAGAAGGGACTCAGATACTATGGTTATGGCCCTTCCAAATTCACAGCTATGAAAAACGCGTCACGGACTGTGAAATCTGGTCTCCCTCCATGAAATCTGGTCTTTTGTGTGTTGTTACCCTATGTTATACAGATTTCACAGGGGAGACCAGCTTTTCTCAAATTGGGGGTCATGACGGAAAAGGGAGTTGCAGGGAGGTCACAAGGTTATTTTAAGAAGGTCATGGTATTGCCACTCTTACTCCTGAGCTGACTTTAGAGCTGGACAGCCAGAGAGCCGTGGCTGTTAGCCAGGCGCCCAGCTCGGAAGGCAGCATCCCTCCAGCAGCAGTGCAGAAGTAAGGATACTATATCATGCCATGCTTACTTCTGCGCTGCTGCTGGCAGTGGCTCTACCTTCAGAGCTGGGTTCCTGGCCAGCCGCCTCCACTCTCCAATTGCCCATATCTGAAGGCAATGCCGCCACAAGCAGCAGCACAGAAGTAAGGGTAGCAGTACTGCAATCCCCCCCCTACAATAATCTTGAGACCCCTCCCCAACTCCTGTTTAGGTCGGGACCCTTACAATTACAACACTGTGAAATTTCAGATTTAAAGAGTTGAAATCATGACATTTATGATTTAAAAAATCCTGACTGTGAAATAGACCAAAATGGACTGTGAGTTTGGTAGGGTCCTAACTATGGTGATGGGCAGCAGAATAAAATACTAAGAATTAAATAAAAAAAGGTTTACTCTCCTATTTTAAATGGTGGGTATCTTGTTTCTAAGTATTATAGATGACAATTTTCCTAACTCAAAAAGTGTTTCATCCAACATGGAGGAATTCTATATTAGACCTCATCTTGACAGATAAAGAGGAACTGATCACAGACCTAAAAATTAATGATCACTATAATGTGCAAACAGAAGGAAGTCCAGACTGGTGATATATATATAATATAATTGGTGCTCTAAAAGGGCCAGTTTCACAAAGCTGAAAACAATTATGAGCCAAATCAGCTGGGAGGAAGAATTTAACCAGAAAAATGCATGTGATAATATGACATTGTTTAAGAATGCTTCTTTGGATGTCTCAAAAAGGGCAATCACACAAATGACAAAGAAAGTCATATTGGTTATAAAATCTGACCTGGTTTCGAGGGGAAGTGAAGGCAGCTATAAAAATAATATGTTACAAAAGGAAGCCCTTCCAAAAGGAAAGAACTTGGTAGTAATGAACATAAACAGAAGCTAAGAATTGTAGCAAACTGATAAGAGATGGAAAGAGACACAAGGAAAAATCTGTGGCCAGCAGAGTTAGGGACAATAAGAAGGAGCTCTTTAAGTAAATTAGGAACACAAAAAGAATCCTAACAATACTATTGGTCCATTACTAGATGGAAATGGTAGAATTATCAATAATAATAATAATAATTATTAATAATACAGAAATGACAAAAGTGTTCTGTATTTGGGTAAAAGAGAGATGATGTAGTTACGTCAAATGATCACACTTTTCCACTCAACTAGTAGCTCTGGAGGATGTTAAACAACAGCTAAACCACTTGTATCCAAGAGTTTTTAAAGAGTTGGCTGAGGAGCTCATTAGACCATTAATATTGATTTCGGACTGGAAATAAGGCATACATTTTTAACCATGAGAATAGTTAACCATTGGAACAACTTACCAAGAGTCATGATGGATTCTACATCGCTGACAATTTTAAAATCAAGATTGGATGTTTTTCTAAAATGAATACTCTAGGAATTATTCTGGGGAAGTTCTATGGTCATACTAGATGATTTCAGAGGTCCCTTTTGGTATTGGAATCTATGAATTATAGCTCACCATGTATTGTAAACCCAAATTGGGGACAGACTTGGAGCCCCGGGTAATTGATGAGATCCCACATGTATGAAATTAAGCATGTAACCACATCTTTGCTGGATTTGGTCTAAGATTGTTGAAAATGAGACAGGTTTGATGCTTTTTTTCTCCTGTTCATGGTTAACTCATTTTGTTAATAAACACTAACTGTTGACTATATAGCAAGACCAAGAAATCAAAGATAATGGTTTGCTTAACAAGAACTAAGGTTAACCTTCCTTCCACACAGACAGAATCATTATAATTGTTTTAGTAAATTACATGTAACTGTATTTATTGTTGACCCTTTGGCCCAGTCAGTTAGCCAGTATTCAGGGACTTGCTGAATTGTTTCTGTTAGGAAGAGAAATTAATGTTACAGAAATTTCTCAGGTGCAGTCTTGTTCACTTACAAAGAATGTACACAATGTCCTGTTTCCCTGAACTCCTTAGCAACAGAAATCCAAGTCTCTCTTTCCAGTGAGTACTGTGCCCCAAAGAAGTCCTGTCTCCTGCTTTCTCCCTGAGTCACGCTCACCCCTGCTTCTCTGGCTTTCTGCTTCTGACAACCACAGACAAACAGTGCCCTAATCATTGTGTTTTCAATCAATCCTCAGGTAAACTCCTTTGCCCACATGGCATAGCTTCTAATCAGGCTTTGCCATACTGGCTTATTCCTGGGGTGGTGGCTTCCATTGTTTCAATTATCATAGCAGAAAAGGGCATTTAATTGCTCCTGCCATGTAGCCCAAACAACGGGTGCTTAGTACACCCATCAGCTTTAACCAGGCATGTGATTGATGGCAACCATTAATACCTTCCATTATAAGATTTTTGTAACAATTATAGTACAATTTATTGTGAGATGTATAATGGGAGGTTTAACAACTATGCTCCCCATTTCCAGAAGCTGGGAATGGTCGACAGGGGATGGATCACTTGATGATTAACTGTTCTGTTCATTCCCTCTGGGGCACCTGGCATTGGCCACTGCTGGAAGACAGGATACTGGGCTAGATGGACCTTTGGTCTGACCCAGTATGGCTGTACTCATTAGTCACCAGGTATCCCCATTTTTGGAGGCATTGTCTATGTCTGGTAGGTGATAAATCTTTAGTGTAGCATACTGTAATCTATTTTTCCCTGGCTCAGCTTTCTAACTAACTCAGTGGCTTTGAGTGTCAAATACTAGGAAAAGTTTTGCAACATAGTCAAACACACAACTCCTTTTTTGCTTTAGTAATTGAAGCATCTGGAGATGCTGCTGTTACACATATTGGAGTGATTCAGGAAGGATATCTTTATGTATGCAGCAATTCTGGGAATACTGTTTCAGTATCAGAAGCTAATTAGTTGATGCTACGGTGTCTTTTTCTGAAATAACAATTCTTAATGGCAGTTCTCCAAAAAACAAGCATAGCCTCAGCTAACAGGCCTCACTGTTCAAATTTGCATGCCTAAAGTTAAGCCCCCAAATCTCTGTTTAGTCGTCTAGATAAAAGGGACCTGATTTTTTCACGGACGTTCATCTCCCAGAACAGAAGTGAATAGGGAGTGGTGTATGCTGAGCGTCTTTGAAAATCAGATCTCTTTTGTTTGGGAGACTAAATATGTATTTAGGGGCCTAACTCTAGGCTGCTGTGCTTGAAATACTTGGACTTCTTTAATCCATATTTAAGAACTTAAATAAAAGTGGCCTGATATTTAGAGGTGCTAAGCATCTACAACTCAGTCCTGTGAGAAGCTCACATAAAACTGCAGCTCAGGGTTCAGTGAATCATGCCCCTGGTAATGCTTCTAGATTTCTGGCCCCAGTTAGTAGAAATAAAAAGATATCATCAGAAAGCCATACGTTGATTCTAGAAAGCGATAGGTCCATGCTGGGTAAGCCAGACCATGCCGTCAGTGGTTTTAGAGGCCAGTGGACAACAGGTGACTTTCTAGTTTTCATGTCAGATTGTGACTTCCAGCTGAGATAAGATTAGTACTGCTCCTACTGGCTTTGTGAGGCATTAAACTGGGGGCTTGAGCACGCTCAAGACATACCAGTTATAGGTCAGCCACAAAAGTATTATTTTTCTTGAGTGAGAGAGATGTAAGACTATTGTAAATGTTTAGCTACATTAAACTATTTGTATTATGCATTATAATAGTTGCTGTGTTGTGCACATCCACAGACAGTCCCTGAAGGGTGTGTCTTCTTCCAGAGGGGAAGGAACCTGATCTCAGGAAGTTGAGGGTGAGTGGGGTGTCTTTCCTACCCTGAAAGAAAGTAAAACTATTTTTGGAGTCAGTAGGCTGCCTTTGTGTCCTCTTCTAGTAATAAATATGTACTCTATTGTCTACAGAGCTCATGCCTATGTCATAATTCAGGGACTTTGCTTGCTTGTGCTCATCCACCAAGAAGGTGAGCATGAGTTCACAAAATATTATTATTACCTAGCAAAGAACTCTTTAGGTGTCCTCTGGTAGAGTTGTCGCTAATGGACGTTGAGGTTCGTGGTTTAAATCTCAACAAGACCACTCTGTAGGATATACAATAGTTCCTGCCAGGAGTTGTGTGTTCAAGGACTCTGTTAATTAGACATATCTACTTCAGTATCTGGCCACCAATTGGTGGACACAACATATCTTGAGATTTTCCTGAGACATTGCGATTAACTACATTGAGGTTGTTCTAAAATATTAGAATAACATTTTAAAATACTATCAGAGGGGTAGCCGTGTTAGTCTGGATCTGTAGAAGCGACAAAGGGTCCTAAGCTTATGCTCCAATACGTCTGTAAGTCTATAAGGTGCCACAGGACTCTTTGTCGCTTATTTTAAAGTAGCAACACTATAAAATGATGATTCACTTTGTATAGCGTTACAGTGAAAACCTCATTTAGAATCTGTCTGAATACACTTGCCTCTTTAACATATATTCCTGTATATAGAAATTTAAAGAATTAATGTAAAGAACAAGGACTATTTGTCTAACTTATTTTAGTTGATAAAATATGCTCCTCTAATTGGGTTACTTGGTTTTTTAATACCACTGTGGGTGGCTTACTGCAGCAAATTATTTTCCAGGCTGGAATTTATTAGAAACAATTACTGCTAGTTCACAAACACTTCTAAGTAGATGTGTAGATTACTATATGATTAATTACTACATATGGCAAGTACTGCAGAAAGAGAACAAACTACATCTTCACAGTAATAATCAGCTGCACATATTTCAGATGACACCCCAAGAGCGAAGAGCTTCATTTTATAAATTTAACAAAGGTTTTTAATCAACAGTATTCATGGAGTAGCACTTGCTCTGCCTTGCTAATCACTTACATGGCTTTCAGGGGAAAATACTACCGGGTGCCAAGCAATTAGTGAATTCTGGATCTGGGTAATTCGTTATTTCTTTTAGGTGCAGACAGCAGACACAGGTTTAATATATAGTTCCCCTATCCAATTTTGTAGGAATGTGCCATTCCTACAGATAGGGATTTTGACTGGAAGTGGGTTTAGCAGCACAAATCAAGCTCAAACAAATGACTTCTCTGCTTGACTAAAGTTTCCTTGTTTCACTGTGAGCCCTAATGCAAGCTGTTTTTATTAAAAAGAGACTCCTCTTTGATGATGGCACCTGTACATTCTTAATTGCTAGTCATTACTAATAACATGCATTTATACAGCATCCTTACAATGTTGTTTCAGGGAGCTCTGCAACTGATCATAATACAGTATTTAGCACTTTCAAGCTACAGTACACTTTGTTAACTTTGTCTTTAATATTGACAACTATCTGTAATTGCAGGCAAAAATGTCCTTACTCACAGTATAAATAGGAAAAATGAAAGTCTTGAAGATTTAAATAGCTTTGCAGTTCTTGTGGTTCTTTGGGAACAGGGAGTGAGAATAGATAGGCCGAGGGTCCATTTTGCCAATATATTGCCTTTTGTGGACTGGCTAAAGAAATAGTTTAATTCCCTGCCACCTCTGAGATGCAGATACATGTTTTAAAACTGATTTCTTATAAATTTGTAGGCCTCTGGAAAAACAAGTGGAAGAGGGGAGGGGATTTAGAGAGTGGACATCTTTGTAAAGTTCCCATGGGGAGATCCCCCTCTCATCAGGTGAGGTTTGGAGCACACAACTCCACAGATCCTCTGATATCTGCAGGAGATTAGGACCAGATAAAGGGAGCCTTGTACTTTTGGACAAACTTTGATACCCGTTCCCCACGAACACCCTTCTGTCTCTCTGACAGTGTGGCCCCCAGGGAGCCAATTGGCCTGATTATCACCCTTTCTGTACATGTCCCCCCTACCCTGGAAGTGGGGGTCCATAGAATAGAGATTTCTAGTGCTTATAATCAATTTGAGTGCCATGGGGGTGGGTAATGGCTTATCCCTCCCTCTTACTGTCCCACTCAGGCCGACATGGACCCCAGATAGGACAGAGAAGGAAGAAGGTTCTGTGGAGGTGGCTGAGGAAATCCCTTCAGCCTGCAGAGGGTCCTCTCCATCACTGCATCTAGAAGGCGTGATCTTGGCCATCAGTTTTCTATTTTTGTCTATTGTCTGCTGTGGTGAATCTGACAGTCATCATAAGTATCTTCATGTCAACTGTATTAACTTTAACCTAAACTTAATGCACTTATAATTAGTTCCAAAATGAATGAGAACAGTAAACAAAAAAGATCACTAATTTA